>CM034701.1:115649590-115660364 GCA_020142125.1 Phrynosoma platyrhinos | reverse complement strand
ATCTGGTTTCAAGTGGAATGTTGAAGTCGCCCAGGACCAATAGCCTGGACGACTCCAGCATCAACTCCGAAACCAGGGCAGTCAGCTCAGATAGGGAGTCTGTTAAGCAACGGGGTGGCCGGTATACCAACAGAATCCCCAAACTATCCCTGGTTTTCAGGCTTAGGTACATACACTAAATGTGTGTCGTTTTCCGGATAGGTTTCCTGATCAAGGTCAAGGTGTTCCTGTGGACCAAGGCTATACCTCCCCCCCACCCACTTTCCCTCACCTGCTCAATAACTGAGTACCCAGCTGGGAGAGCCTGCACCCACGACACGGAGCTGGCATCCTCCAGCCAGGTCTCAGTAAAGCACGCCAGGTCGGCTGCCTCATCTACTAACAGGTCGTGGATGATGTGGGTTTTATTTTTGACCGACCTGGCATTGCAAAGGAGCAGATTAAGGGTCTGTGGAATGGCTGGCACATTCTCCAAGTTATCCTGGGAAACGGAGCAAACTGAAGGAGGGATAGATACCAAACATCGATCCCTCCTTCTTTTGTAACATCTGTTTGCTCTGTAGCTGCCAGGATTGCAGGCTAAATCACTCAGTTTAAAAAGAGAGAATAGATTTCTGTTTCATTAAAATTGTGCTCTTTTAAACATCTAACTGGCGAGCACTGCATTGCACAGATACATACTGTTCTCTAAACCATTTCATATACTATAGCTATATCCATTTAAAATGCAGAGCCCAGAAAATTACTTTTAAGAAGATTAAAGATGTATCATTACTCCCAGAGCATTGTCCTGCCACAGCTCAGTTATGGATGGCTTCAGCATGTCATTATGTTCATTCTTCTTAAAAATAACTACCCAAGCTCTGGTCTGGTAGCAGTCTCACTGAATTCATAGAGGCTTCTGACTAGAAGATTATTTATCTAGAATGTGCTAGGGGGGAAGCAGACGAGGGCCTCTGGGATGCTGCGGGACGTTGCGCCGCGGGACCGAGGTATCCGCACTGCGGCGCACCGTCGGCGCCCCTGAAAGGAGTGCTAAATCAGCGCTCCTTTCAGAATTCAGTGAAAGTGTGCCCCAAAAGCATAGGGCGCACTTTCACTGACTTATCTGCCGCAGCGTGTGCAGACACTGCGGCGGGAGGTTGCCCTCGGAGCACCGGCCATGCGGAGGGCTGGCAGCTCCAAGGGCAACCTCGGGAGGAGGAAGGGGCGCCGAGCGTGCGGCTGCCCCTCCTCTTCCCTGCCTCGGGGACGGCTCTATTAGCCGTCTGCCGAGGCCCCTAATCACTTTTTGTGGCATAGCAAATGATACATGAAACATTCAAGTACATCCAAGATGGCTGAATTGTATTCTTTTGCATTATGTTCTCTGCTGAAAAGTAAGGATTTCTTGCTGACTATAACATTCAATGGGACAAACTCCTCCCTCAAGTCCCATCCCAGTGAACAGCATGAACAGCATACCAACATGCATGTTTCTGAGGAAGTAGGGTGATGTCTATGCAAGCTCCTGCTACCAACTTCTTTCTTTCACATCTCAAAGGTTCTGTTACAATAATTGATTTAATATAAAAACCCCTTTTGTGGGTCCCTGCCATGGCCCTGGACTGGAGAAGCCCAACCACAAGGGATTCAAGGCAAGCACATCACATAGGCACCTGAAAGGTCACATCTGCACCTACAACAATTTGCAGATCAAAAGGGCCAGGCCTAGGAGCTGCAAAGCAGGACATTCGCGCCTAGGAGATTTATGATTACCATTCAGGATGTGTCCAGCTGAAGATGAGATAACATTAACATCCCATCTCCTCTCCTTGGATATTGTTTACTTAAAAGAGTAGTAATCTGAAATCATTTGATATATAATAGCAACTCTTCACCTCAGGCTAGGTTTAAGGCTATAAAAGATCCCACAAATCTCAGGCACATTGGGTCTGGTTAGATATCATGGTGACACTGCGCCACTATGAACTCTGACTTGGGTCCCGGCTCTTTCCATTGTCCTTTCCTTTTCATAATGGTTGAGTCTATCCATCTTCATTCATTGTTGGAGCAGTCTCCTTCAGGTAATTATCACTGTTAGAAAGCCTTCTGTATCCTCTCTAAGCTAACTACTTTATTCCTGAGTTCTTGTGTGTATGAGTGTATGGTAGTGTCTTTGTATGATTGAATCCCCAAATAAATCACAGTTCATTGGAAAGCCTTGTCTCTATCAGTCTATTCCCTAGCCACCTCCACAAACATTGGATAAAAGATAGCATTGAAGACTTGGACTTTAGTAATTCCCCAGGTTCAAGTCCTTCTTACAGTGCTACAAGATCTGTTTACATAATGATTTTCCAGACTTACACAGCTATGTCTTTGAATTTTAGCATACCAACAGTAGTTGGAAGAGAATGAATTCTGTGTTCTTTGCCCCCTTGTTTCTCTCTGTGTTTATATGAGACAGCGCTTATGGTCAAAATGCACTTTTCACATGCTCAATATAAGCATTTTGACCTCTACTGTTAAACAACAATCTACCCTTACAAATCCGGGATTTAGGAGAAGCCTTCTCAATTTAAATAGTTTATCTTTCAAGAACTGATGTTCACTGTCTGATGTTAAAACTCAAACATTGGATTTGGATCAAATGAAGCAGTGTCTAATAGCAATTTTCCAATATGAAAACCATACCTTTTGAGGGCCCATTTTGTCTTGTTTAGATAAATCTTTTTTACATTCATGTGAAGCTCTGAGTTGTCCTTTCCCCCTACTGATTTTACAAAGAGAAGTAGATGCTAGAAGCCACTGGCATGGCTTATGCAAGAATTATTTGCAGCACAACCAACAATGTCTTCAGCCCCAAGCCCTAAATTGTTTTGCTAGACTAAAGAATATGTGTTTAGGAGAAAGACTGAGTGGGTGAGTGAATGAATGAATATGTTCTCCATTGTCCTCATATACACACATTCCCAGATCATTTGGTTGTGAGCTTTTGGGCACTGGGATGTTTAGTGTGTCATTCACATCAGCTTTGCTCCTACTCACAGAATTTTACATGACCAGTCTCCATCACCATAAATAACTGCAGCCTTTTCACTGTCTCATGAAATATTTAAGACTGTTTGATTGGCAATCAAGCAGCTTTGTGATGATGCCAGCAAGAAACTCTGCTGTGCAGCAGCCCCTTATTAGGTCTTGGACTTGACTTTGGAGCTGGCACAGCAAACAGGTAGGCTCTTTCCAGCAGGAACGCCAGACATTGTACTGTGACCATGAGAGTTCTGGAGTCTCAGAGGGTAGCTTTCATAATTAAATGACAGTCTCATGTCAAACTTCTAATACACATGGTGTACCCATGGTGGTGGGCATCCTGGAAATGCATGTTGGTCTTATAATGATCAGAATCCAAAGGGATGGCTGTGCTCCCTGAACTCATTCTGTTAACAAAACTACAATCACTACTCCTTAATTTGGCTCCTTGAGCATCCTCAAAATCAGTTTGGGCTGGCTAGGAAATCTTCCAACTGAGCTGGTTTATCATCATCATCATCATCATCATCATATTAATTTGTCTAGAAGACTGCTAAGAAGAAACAAAATGAATACAGTTCCATCAGTAGCAGTCATACCATTATACAGTAGCAGTCAAGTACCAGCATACCATTGGTTTTAAGCCACGAAGCCTTAAATGTTCATAGTGCTTTAAAAAAAAAGTCCTACGTTATTCTGCTGTCTGATAGCAGACATTGCAGGTGTAGATAAACCATTCCACTGTTTATCCACTGGGGATTAATTTTTCTATTTGAAGAGGGCATATGCTGATTCCATGTGGTTTCCTTTGACAGTGGGAGAGAGAAAATGGATTCCATTCCTAGCTAAACAATATATTGAATTCATTTGAGAAGGTCATAGCATTTTTTTTAATGTTGAAAAACAAGATACTAAAATATGTAACAAAACAGCAGACATCATTCAGAGAATATGATATGGTCTAAATACCCTAAAGCTATAATTATTCACCATAACAACATACGTATTTGCTTTTGAAAGCTGCCTTATCCAATAGGCAATCATTAACAAAACTGCTTTGGATATGAGTAACTATCTTTTCTCTAGACCATTGCACAGTTTAATAGCAAAACATAACTACTTTAAGAGCACCTTGATATCCCCACAATGTATTTCTGATACTTCTATATTTTTATATGGTAATTCTGGATGCCAGTGTGTGCTTTGGAGGTTGTGATGACCTTTGAAACACCAAAAAGGCATCAGAAAAAACAACACCCTTCCTGTCCACACATTTTGGGGTCCCCCACATCTTGACACTGCTTTGTGAAGACAATAATGCTATAGGCAATCAAATTAGCCCTTTTCATTTTCGGGATATCAAAATAGTCCACTATTTTGAAATCTCTTTTCGGTCCTTCTGAAGGACCATTCATTATTTGTTTCTCATGAAATCACCTTTAGCCTGGGGCTAGTTTTAAGATATAAATGTGAATAGATACCCACAGTATACTACAGTCTGCTCAGCACACAGTCACACACACCCAGCTGTCTTCTTTGTTTGCCACAGGCCTCCTGGTTTGAGCCATTCCAGTTTTCTGTGGATCTGTCTTCAAGACAGGTAGATAGCCTCATTCAAACCCTCAGTCTCCACTATCCCCTCCCACTTTTTCATCTTGGTTAGCCCTGAATGCTGGATGTTGGGCTGAATTATTCTAGTGTGCATGTTCTTTTATTGTTCTCCAAATAAAAGTTCTCTTAGATCCAAAAAAAGCTGCAGAAATAATCTAGTTTGAGACCTGGCTCAGTACTAGGGAATCATGGGAATTCTAGTTTATTGTGGCAACAGAGTTCCCTGACAGAGATGGCTAAATGTCTCACAAAGCTACAGTTCCCAGAATTCCCTAGCATTCAGCCAGGACAGTTAAAGTGGTCTCAAACTGAAGTATGTTTTGGACCTTAATTCACCATGCTTGGAGTTTCTATCAGGTATACAAAGGTGTTTTCAGTTATAAAAGTTACCCACCCTCTTGCCAGCCAAAATAACATTCCCCAACATATTAAAGATAGACTGCTATTATTAATGGAAGCTCTCTAAGCCCCACATCTTTGTGAGTAACACAGTGACAGGTATAAAATGCTTGTTGGTTGGGGGGGGGGGGAAGAGAGAAAATTATGCAGCAAAAGAAAATAGATAATTTATTTATTTACTTATGTAGCAGCTGTCTGTCAGTTAGGGACTTTAGGGGACTCTGAGGGCATTTTCCCCCATTTCTCGGAACGATGCACTGCATAGGCACACTCTTTCTCTGTTTTATATCATTGGTTCATTTGCAGATGACTGGTCAGCAACATCTCATTCCTTGAGATTTCAAAGCCAGAACTTGAGACTAAAGGACAGTTCTTGTGGCCTTACAGAGGCAAGGCACACAAGGATCAAGAGGCCAGAACTGTTTCTGATTGCGGAAATGGGCACAAGGAGAATCTGGGCGAAACCAGGTGAAACAAAGTCATATGCAGTCCAGGGCAACCCCAACCCATAGGGGGTAGGGACAAAGTTGTTGTTGTTTTGCAGCCCAGTGGCAGCAGTTGCCATCATGACTTCTCCCTGCATCCCACAGTGGTTTGACAACCACAGACAACACCTGGGTAGTTTTTACAAAGCCTCCACTGTGGCTGGGATTGTGGAAAGCTCACTTGCCAGCCCAGCAGTAGTTCCAACCCAAGTCCCTGGGTTTTATAAATTGTGATGCTATCTCTCTATGTCCTGCTGCAAATGGTACCATGGGTTCAAGTGCACCCTACTCACTGGCTCTTTCCCAAGTCCCTAGTGCAATGGTTACTATGTTAGTGTGGTTATGCAGCGCGTGATGATCCATGTCAACATGCAGCACCAGTGTCACTGCCTTCTCAGATGCAGGCAGTAGCTTGTGAGCTGAAGGAGCACCTCTCCCCTTCCAGAAAGAGTAAAAAGACTCTTGGTTCCTCTATGTACACGGCTACATACAAGATCTACAGCAACAACGACAACCATCCAACAACAACAACCCACCTACCAACCCACACATGTGTCCTGAGGCAACTCCCTTATATATCCAGGGTTCCATGTGGCCTTCTGGCCTTGCCTCTTCCTTTGGACACCTGTCACTCAACCTGGGTGACCTTGCAGTTTTGCAGCCATTTCGGTGCTTTCAATCACCTTGTGACCATCACAGCACCTGGTGGAAAGTTCTGTGTCATTGTGGCTACCAGTGACCCTTTCATGCCTGGTCACTTGTGTATAAACCCACATTGGACATTTTCCTTGAGACACTGTCTTCATATCCTAATCTTTGGTCCTCTATTTGTTTTAGACCTCAGCTTCCAAAAGCCCCAGACAACTTGGCCTACAGTCAGGAATTAGGGGAGCTGAAGTCTAAATCACCTGGAGGACCAAAGGCTAGGAAGAACTGTCCTAGAGGCTTTTTTGCTGTGCCATTATTGTACAGGCATAACACATTCACAAATGCCTTCCCATTGAATTAATGAACCCTGGCACCAGCTAGGAATGGGTGGAGATGGACATGCAGGCTCTAATGCCACCTCATGTACAAAAAACAAACACTCTCCTCTTTTTCTGGTGCCACATGCCCTAAGAGCTTATCTTACCACCTGGAGACCAAGGGAAATGCAGCAGGTTTTTTTTTTTTTTTTGAGACTTTAGCCAATGCCCTGATATGTGGAAACTTTATGTCCATCTTGTTCAGTAGTATTTCAGTGGTAGACACATCATGATAATACCAAATTTATGCATATGTGCACACTTATGATACCAATGGGAGCTTCTTTCCCAATATAAATGGCAACCATTTAGTGGGTGTAGGAAGGCAGCAGTCTAAATATCTTGAAGGCACCAGATCCTGGATGTTTATTTATTCAAGGTATTTTTGCATCACCTCCCAGCTCACAAAGGCTCCTGAGGCAATGAACAAATAAAAATCAACTGAAACAGTACAAAGATAAAAACATTTCTAAAACATATTAAAATACTATTTTAAAACTCTTAAAAGCAGTCTAAAGACAATCCTAGAATCCAGTTTTGAATCAGTGAAAACAGCAATTTCAGACACTGAATGCAATGCAGAACAGTACTGTTTTTCTGCCAGCCAGAAACTTAAAAGAGATGGGGCCAGACTAACTTCTTGTCAAGGTACTGCTCCAGAGAAAGTCCTGTTAGGTGTAGGTAGCCACCATACTAACTACATAAGGTGTTGGGACACACAGCAGAGCCTCCTCTGAGCAGGCTCATGTGGGGGGAACGGCTTTCAGATATTTTGGCCTCAAGCTGCTTAGGGCTTTGTAAGTACCAGCACCTTGAATGTAGCTCAGAAGCAATTTGGAACACAAGTACAGTTATTGTAGGACTGGTGTTATATGCTCAAAAAGCAGTTCAAGATTGTGCCCTGCATAGGGCCAGATATTAACAGAGACAGACCCATAGTTGTCATGGTAGCCATGAAATCCTGAGCTTGCCCTGATGAGGGTGCCTTAGCATGGATGTTCAAATTCCCCCAACACAAGAAATTTGGGGGAGATTAACACCACTTCTGAGATCACCCCCAAATCACCACTTCTGAGATCTCCCTCAGATCTGGCAGGGAGACAGTTGGATGGGGGTGGTGGGTGGGGTGGATAGTATACCAAAAGAATCCCTATACTATTTCATTACTGTATTGCCAAATGTATACACTCAAACCTTGGAGACTGTCAGACAGAATATCTCAATAGAGGAATGGATTCATGATAGATCACTGTAACTTCTCCTCCTCGCCTATCATTGCCTGCTGTTTCACCTGGAAACCTGATGGACATACTTGTTTCATGTTGACACCCCTCTTTATAATGTGAAGTCGTAGGCTTTCATGGCCATAGGTTTTTGTGGGTTTTTCGGGCTGTGTGGCCATGTTCTAGAAGAGTTTCTTTCTGACGTTTCACCAGCATCTGTGGCTGGCATCTTCAGAGAATACTGTAATAGAAGAGAGTGGGTCTATATATACTGTGAGACCCTGGGTAGGGAGGAGTGGTTCCCAGGTGAACTGTGTGTTGTTCTGGTTGAATAGGTATTGTTCATGGCTTCAGGGTAGGAGGATATGCAATCAAGGAGATTGTCTGCTATTCCTATGTAAACCCCTCTTTACAGTTTACTAGCTTTCAGTTATATATGCAAGGTCAGTTTGCTTATCCAGGATTAGGTCTTGGCTCATACAGCTCTTCCCAGTCACTGACCTGGTGTTAAGCAGAAGCAGTTTGTGGTCTAATTTTGTAGCCAAAAATCTGTTGGTTGGATGGTGAGCCAGAAAGAGGAACAGCTACAAGAGGTCTCTCCACTCTTTTCCTAGAATCTGCCCCCAGCTGGCCAATTAGCAAAGTCACGACTTTGCAAATATTTGCAAATCAGATAGCTGAGGGTGGATTCTAGCTGGGTTTTAGATGGATGCAGCCAGGAGGCAGCATCAGCGACTAAATGCGTGTGATAGAACCTGGCTGCATCCCTGAAGATAATTCAATTCAGAGGAGGTAAGTCACAGGTTTTTTTTACCATGTGATAAACTCCTAAAAGAAGGCAGGCAACTGTCCATTAGTGACAATCTTTATTTTGAGATTACAGGAGGAGAAACATCCATATTCTGTTATTGGAGAACTTTTCATGGTCTCTGTTACTTATCTGAGAATTGACAGTCCACTTTTGTAGACTTGTAGTCTGTTAGGTTCATAGGGCTCCTGCCAGATTTGATCTTCTCCTGCTTACATTTTAAATATCCTGTTACTTTATTTTAGCCTCCAGAGAGTCAAATAGAAATAAGAAGCAATTGGAAGAGACTATGGATGTTACATCCTGTACAGCAGGGGTAGGCAACCTTTCCCTTTTAAGGGCCGAGGGACTTCATCTCCCAGAAGCCTCAGCCATGTTGGCCAATAGTCCCATGTTGGCCTGGGATTCTGGGAGCTGAAGTCCCTTGGCCCTTAAAGGGGAAAGGTTGCCTACTCCTGCTGTACAGAGTCAATCTGTGTGCCGTGTTTCCAATCCTATTGATATTCCTGGGAGGTATCCTGAAGCAGCATTAGGTCAATTGCAGAGCAGCCAAAATATGGCTGCTTGCAGTTAAAAAAGGAAAAGAAAGAAAAGGATGTTGGTTTTCAGTAAAGGCAAGGTGGTGGCAGCTGAACTTGAGTTATGAGGGGTTCCCAGGGAAAGAAGAAATTTGGCTCCTGGGTTCAGTGGACAACTTGTTCATCTGTTCTCTTTCAGTAATAACAAATGTCCTAAACAATGCTCTGAACAAGTAAACATTGCTTCTTATGATGAAATTTTAAACATTCAGCCACCGACATTAAACTGCATTTTTTCATCACTTGTTGGCTCTCTCTCTCTCTTTTTCTTTCTTTCTTTTTAAATAACTTTTTATGTGTACAGATACTTATCAGTTTTATTTATTAATTAAAATATTCCTGTCCCACCCTCTATTATGAGATCTCAAAGTGATGTACAATTAAAACTAAACAATTAAAAACAGTTTTAGATTTAAAACAATAAAATAATTTAAATAGGGTAAAAGCATATTAAACAGATCATAAAGTTAAGTTTATCAGATTTTTTTGCAGAAAAGGCTAAAGCAATTAAAACCATGTACTTGTTCTCTTTTTTTAAAAAAAGTAGACCCCCAAAGGCTTTAAAAAGTCATGGTTTAACTTGGTGCCCAAAAAAACCAATCTTGGTGGTAATTAGGCCTCTAAGGGGAGGGCATCCTATAAACAGTGGGCATGTCAGAGAGGGTCCTCCCTCATGTTCCAGCCTGATGTATTACTCTCTTTAGTTGGACATGGCAGAGGATCTGTCCAACAGATCTCAGTTCTTGGGCAGGTATAAATAGGGAGGGATGCATGTTACTTTGAACAGGTTAGTTCCAAAATATGAGAAGGTCAAGAATTTAATTCCTGGTGTCTCCAGGTGCACCTGTGAACAACTCCTATCTCAAACTTCAGAGAATGACTGCCAGTCACTGTAGACAGTACTGAGCTAAATGGACAAGTAGACTACCTTTGTGTAAGAAAGCTTCATATGTACCTATGCATATGGAAAGGGTGCAAGTGTTTAACACAAGAATTTGCTGAACAATTAGTAGACAACAATTAATTTTTGCAATGCTGGGTGTGGATGAAATCTAGGGCTCTTGCTAGATTGGATTAAAACAAGTCTTCTGCTTGTTCTCTTCCTTCACTGGTTAATGGAGAAAGCCTGGTGAAAAGGGAGCCTGTTTGTTGGCACCAGTCCCACACAAATGGCTCATCCATAAATATGTCTAATAAGCAGACAATAAAGCAGATTCCAATCTCTCAATATTGCCTCAGGGAAATATAATTTCACTAGAAGAGGAACCAGGCCTTGCCTTGAACATCTAAAGCAGCTCTGTTTTTTATCCTCTTATGTGGGCACACAATAAACACCCAGGCCACCTGAATTTTGGGGAAGAACTCAAGGATCCTATAATATATCTTGGAGCTGCCCTAAGGTGGTGGTCAGATAATAATAATAATAATAATAATAATAATAATAATAATAATAATAATTTTATTTATAGACCACCCCTCTGGTAGGCAATTGGGGCGGGTTACAGCATGATTAAAACATGAACAAGTTAAAACAACCAATCCCTGTACCGTAACCCTCCCACCCCTTAAAACTAGATTAAAGTGACAATTACATTAAAATACATTATGCAAAAACACTATAAAAACAAGA
>CM034701.1:115637516-115649490 GCA_020142125.1 Phrynosoma platyrhinos | reverse complement strand
TTGACCGTTGCATTCACCTGACTAGTCATGTGAAGCAACGAATCTAAGAACACCCCCAGGCTGCGAACACAGTCCTTGGAGGAGAGTGTGACTCCATTCAGGACTGGACACTGTATTCCCAAATCTGGTTTCGGGCCGGTCACTGTTAGTACCTCCATTTTGTCTGGATTTAACTTCAATCTGTTTTTCCTCATCCAATCCATTACCGCTTTAAGACAGTCATTAAGAGCCAAGATGCCATCTGAGGTCTGAGTCGATGATCTGGTCATGGAGAAATATATCTGGGTGTCATCAGCTGACTGATGACACCGCACTCCATGCCTCCGAATGATCTCACCCAGCGGCTTCATGTAGCGGCTTCATTGGGTCTCAAATAATGTTGGGGACAGGATGGCGCTCTGAGGGATGCCACAATTAAGCTCAATTTTGGATGAGCAACTGTCCCCGAGCCTCACCCTCTGGGATCTACCCGAGAGGAAGGAACGGAACCACTGCGTTTTCGCCATTCGCACTCTAGTCATTGTCCGACCCGTTTCATCCTCCCAAGCTCCTCTGTGTACCAGGGCTTACAATTTGAAAGGGGCTGGAAAGGACGCTTGGGAGCGATTGTGTCGATAGCCCTGGTGAGATCGGTGTTCCAAGTATTCATCAAAGCTTCAACAGAATCACCGGCATTACCAACCATTAAACCCTCTAAGGCTTTCTGGAATCCAATTGTTTCCATTAGTCTTTGAGGGAGGACCGTTCTAATGGGTTCCCCACCCCCAGGAGGGTGGACAGTGGCTCTTACTTCTGCCTTGATCAGAAAATGATCCATCCATGGCAATGCGGAGGTCTTTTTGACCTCCGCCCATGGATATTCCTGTTCCATACTAATGGAGAAAGGATACAGATTAACCGTAGGTCTTCTTCATGATCCTACAGTACTGATTTCAAAACAACTTAGTTCCATGGCATGTCTCCATTACAAAGCTCTTAAGAAGCAATGAGCATTTTAAGGCCCAATATCCAATGCTACTCAAAGCTAAATGCTTTGAACTATTCGTAGACTTCATTTAGCCCACTTTAATAGTTTGTTACTACAGACTGAACGTAAATCGGTTTCTTAATTCTTTCTCTCTTTCAGCCCATGTCTCTACATAATTTATGATAAACATTTAACCTTGCCTCCAGAAGAACCTATTAAACTGCAAGTTTAATCCATGGAATGAAAAGTGTTTGTCTACAAAAAGGAAGATATTACAATTGGATTGATGCCCTAATGCAGTTTTGTCTGCTGTAGAAAGCCCTGAGTCATTATGTTCCATTCAAGGTAATGGAAAAGTACAAAATAAACAGGATTAGACTTATATCCATACAGATAAAATTGTTCAAGCCCTGTAATTGTTCTTCACCAATTTTATATACTATATGTGAGGGTCTTGTGCTTATGCTATTGAAACATGATTCAACTTGATGTCATAGCCTACGTGCTGAGAATGTCAGAGCTTGAAAATGTTACTATCTGGGGGATTTTGGTAATTGTAAATCCAGGAAAGTAACTCTTCCAAGTCCTGGTTCAGATGTGTGAAATAGTGATGCTTTAACAGCAAATGTAGTAAGTAATATTACCCTAAAAGTAAGATACTGCAAAATACATCTTGTCCCCAATAATATCCATATCCAACTGCCAGAGAGATTCTGGCTATTTGGAGTGTGATGCCATTAACATACTAATGATAATGAAATCTTTTTTTCAAAAATATGATTGTAGGAACTGAATTATGAACAATTCTATTTTAATAGAGGTTGTTACATCTTCTGGAACTGTATCAACTACAGCATCCAAGTTGGAATGCATCTGATGAATTTATCTGCAAAGTGCTGTGTAAATTCTTCACTAGGTTGGGCTGTCACCAACTGAGGTGACAGGAAAATCCCCAAGAGCTGACTGGAATCTGTCAGGATTCCTCAGCCGCCTGGGGCAGATCATTCTAATTGATCCCCCATCCCTGAAATGGTCCTGAATCTCAATGAGTCTAAACTTGATCAGGAGGCAAAGGAACTACAGAAAGTTTCTCCACACCAAAATCACATCACCCCACCCAGCACATAAAACAAACTCCACAGTATATCTTGTGTTGTGTGTGGACCCATACATTATTTGGGACAGACCCATGGTTGACATGGAGGTCATGAAGTCCTGAGCTACTTCTGATGAGTTGCAACTCCACCTTCCTAAACCCCCCCCCCCAGGTCTCACCTGCTGCTGCACAGAAAAACTTGGTGGGCAGAGTTGAGAGACATTGCCCTGTTGATCTCTGTCATACAGCTGAGGTTGGCATGCTAATCCAGAATCAAATCCTGAATGGCACTTGTTTTTCCATTCACCAACATGGTATTCAATAGTGGCATTTTCAACCCATGGGGACTATCACCAAGTCTGTCCAATCTATTTGAACTGGGGACAATCAGTACTTTGTTGTGCTCCCCTCTCCCCTGATCACATGACTCTCTCCCATCTCTGTACCTCCCTTTGCACTCTACTCTCTGCTGCTCCGATTCCCCTCACCTGACACCTTTTCCATTGGAAGTACATCCTTCCTTTAACAGGCAGGCAAAGCAATAGATCTTAGATTGTCTTCATTTAAGTGGGGTATAAATAAAGTTTATTATTATTATTATTAAAAACAAAGAAAAAACTGAACTAAAAAAGCAATATTAAAATCAAGTAACAAATTCTCCTCTTCATCCAGCAGAAGAGACATGCCCTTGTCCTTATGCCCCCCCTCAAAGTAGGTTCCTCAAAGTGCAGAGGTAGGCAACCTTTTCCCTTTAAGGGCCAAGGGACTTCATTTCCCAGAATCCCAGGAGCTATTGGCCAACATGAGACTATGGGCCAACATGGCTGAGGCTTCTGGGAGCTGAAGTCCCTCGGCCCTTAAAGGGGAAAGGTTGCCTACCCCTGACTCAAAGGGGTGAACCCCCTTTGGTGTCATCTCTTTTGGTGGCGAAACCACCAGCAGCATGGCCTGAACCCAGAAGAGTCCTGCTGTTATAATATTCCCAGCAGGGAGGCAGGCAGCTGGGCTGGGTGGATAGCACAGTCTGCAGAGTCTGAGTCTCAGTCCTGCAAAGAGCAGGGAGTCCACTTAGAAACAAAGGTCCAAGGTGGCAGAAGCACAGCGAGCAAATAGCAACCTCTCCCTCCCAACAGCTACTTGGTATCTTTCATGGTCCTCCCTCTCTTCAGGTTGTAACAGTTGTAATCTACATGTTTTTAAAAGATACAATCAATGATGTATTGTTTCTTTGAGTGCCTTCTGTCAGCTTCTTTTGATAGTCTGGTTGCAACCTCTATTTGAGGACTAGATTTGGACACAAGTTACATACTGTTTATTTTAATATTGTGGTATGGCTTACACACTCAAACTCTGTTTTCTAAAGCAACATGAGGCTTTAAGTATAGGTTTTGTAAAACTTTCTAGTCTGTAAAGTCTCTCTGCTCAGGCTAGGTCAAATGAGCCTTGATTTTAACTAGCCTGTTACTACTTCCATGAAACACAAAACACTCAGCCTGTATGTATATGGTGGCCTTTTCATACTTGTTTACATTAATAACTTCTAATGCTACCATTGAAGACTGTTTGGAATTTAACTGTTCATCAGCTTAAAGCCACAAGAGAGCAGGTCTCATCCTGTCACAATTGCATTGGCATACTGTTTTTCAGATTCCAAATACTGTCAGTGTTAAAGCAGTAGTAGGTGTTATAGAAGTAAATGGCCCAGTGATGTTGAAGGGAAACCTTAGCCCGTATGCCAGGGGTCGGCAACCTGACCGGTCCCTGCCTGGTCCTGCATCGCACACATGTGTGCACGACACAGAGCGCCATTTCAGAAGGCCCAATGGCACCAGCACCATGCGAATTCGTATGGTGCCAGCACTGTTGGGCGTTCCAAAATGGCGGCCCATGTCGTGCGCATGTGCATGTGACACAGAGCGCCATTTTGGAAGGCCCAACGGTGCCAGCGCCATGTGAATTTGCACAGCACTGGCACCGGCACCATTGGGCATTCCAAAATAGTGCCCCGCATTGTGCACATATGTGTGCGACTCAGAGTGCCATTTCGGAAGGCCCAACGGCGCCAGCGCCATGCGAATTCACACGGTGCCAGCACCGATGGGCATTCCAAAATGGCGCCCCCAATGCATGCCGCATATTCCCAATGGTGGGTGTCATGTGTGTGCGCACACAAGGGGGCAAGCGCGTGTGCGCACACAAGTGCATGTGCGATGGCCCCCGGAGCCATTTCCTCAGCCCCCGGCAAAAAAAAGTTGCCGACCCCTGCCGTATGCAGTCACCTTTGCCTCAATCTGCCAATGAACATTGCAGAACTTGTTGGGGTTTTTTTTAATGTAAGAGGTAACCCAAAGATGGGGAATCTTTTTCAACCAGAGAGTCAAATTCAATTAAGAAAACAAAATCTGGGGGCTCTGCTCCACAGGTGAGCAGGGCCAAAGGCAAAAGGGTGAAACCAAGGATACCAACAACCCAGATCCTGCATTGGGAGATGTATCGTAAAGTGTGCACAGGAGGAATTACAACATATCTTCCCGCTAACCCTGCAACCCCACCTTTTAGTGGCTGCAGCCCCTTTATGGTCATTTACTAGTTGATGGAGAACACCGGTGCTGGCAAAAGAAAATACCAACTATGTTCCTATAGGGAGATGCACAGCAACAGGCATCCTCCAGGACCTCTTAGGGGTCCTCCAGAAGCCCCAGAGGATGGTGTCATGTCTGTGCATCCTGCTATAGGAACACAGCTGGAAGCTTCTCCATCTCTGCTGTACAGTCAAATAATGGCATATTGCGGATAGGCTTCAACAGCTAAAAGGTGAGTTCAGGGCTGGGAGTTTGGTACTTTTGCTATCAGTAAAGAGTTCTGACCTCCACAACAACAAAAAAGGGCGAGTTACACAGACATAAATTGGATTTACATCAGTATAACTCAATAGCAGGGTGCCAGACACCATATTTTAGCTTAGTGTTCCTACTGACAATAATGAAATCTTAGGATTTCATTTCATAATTGCAAGTTTTTAGGGTGGAGGGAAAACACAGAAAAATTTGGGAAACTGGTGTCACAAAGCAAGGGGCACAGCCATCTGGTAAAGCTCAGAGGGCCAAACTGGGATCTTAGGGAGGTTGCATTTGTCCCCAAGTCCCAAGACTTCCACGTCTGAGATAAAATTTACTAATGTCTCAAACTGGGCATGTTAAAAATTGTTACGGTCATTTTGTAGCACAGTGTCCCTAGCACAGTATTCTCAAAGATGCCCAACAGGCCTCAAACGCTGTTTCCATTCTGCTGAGTGACTTATTTTTTTAATCCCATAGAGCATTTTAACATTTTGCTCTGCTGCTAGCTATTTTCCCACTCCTTATTAAATATTTATAAAAGTTTTTAAAAGATGCTTTTAAAGTCGATAGCTTTTCCTCCAACTTCACCACTGTTCCTATTTTAATTTGTTCCTGTTTGATTTCTGTACACTGCCTAGCCAAATAAATCCTAGAAACAAATGAATTGTGGCAAAAGAACATATCTGGAAGACTACCAGTTCAACTGTGGTGCCCTAATTATGTAATGCCCTCCCTAAAATAGCTAGTCATGTGGTTACATTGCAATATTTTTGGCACAATTTATATATTTTGTTTGCATTTTAACTTTGCTTTTTAATATTCTATTTCATGTTTTTGTTATTGCATTTTATATTATTATACAAAATTTGAACGTACCCCACAATGAAATCCAAACTCCATAGTAGACAAACACTTTAACGCAATCAGTAGATATTCACACAATGAGCCCTCCCAAAAGATTTAAGGATTTAGTTCAGGCACACCTGCAAGTCTATTCAATCACTTCAGTAGCCCTGAGACGTCATCTTGTAACTCAGAAAAATAAATTTTGGGGTATTGTTCTCAGAATCCCCAAATAGTTTGGACACACTTGGTGAAGATTGTGGTAGCTGTAAGCCAAAATTAACTTTCCCATGCTCTGCTCCTATAAAGTTGTAACGCCAGACAGAAGTGGTGTTGTGTACTTGTATGTTGTCAACCTGTGCTAGTATATGAGGAAGTCTTTTTTTGACTAGGGATGCTGCTGAGAGAAGTCATTATAAGTTCCTTTTTTCTGAGAAGCCATATTTAGTCCAATACATTCTGGAACTGGCAGTTGGAAGTCATGGCTTGACACTTCTCTTCAGCTAGGTTGACTGGGGTTCTTCTTTTTAATATTATTTTTATTTTATTAATTTATATCCTGCTTTTTCCTGAATACTGGGACTCAAGGTGGCCTACCATTAAAACCAACAGAGATTATGGTAAAACACATATAGAACCTTCAGTAAAATATATAAACATATTCAAATGCAATTGAACCATCTATGTTCTTGTGCCATTGATGAAAGTAGTACCTTAAGTTGCTTCATCAAGACAGGGGAAATAAAATGAAATTGCACCATCTATTGGTCATATGAAAAATGGATAGAGTGTATTTATAATCCCCTCTGCTGATGATAGAGGCAGGGAGGAATTGAATTAAAAATGATACATCTGCAAAGTGAGTGTAAGGAGTGATATTTCAAGAAGGAATTGGGAAGGTTCACATAGGAAGAGTCTTTCTTCTGCAGAAGCACACATATATCCAGAAAGAAAAGGCTATAGGCAAATTAGGACACTGGACTAATCGGTTGTTCAGAATATCAGGTCACTCTGTGCACCATCTGACTTAAATAGCAGCATGAAACAATTGGTACTTCTCCTGGGTATAGAGAAACCCATTATTTGGCAGCAGCAAGAGGAGTCTCCTGTTTTCAGCATGACTGTACATCACGTACTTCTGCTCTCAAGAGGAGGCAAAGAAAGAAAAAGGGGGGGGGGAGACTTATTTTACCTTCCAAAAATGATTTGTAATCCAGATTCACTGCTGTACATCACAAATATATAAATCAACCAACTCTCTTGTGTCTCACGAGTTTTCAGAATTTAATGTATGATGAGATATTCATGAGATGGATTTTATTACACAGTGGCTCTCAAAATACAAGGTGGGCCTCCTTCAGAGAATACATAGAGAAGCTGCAGAGACCCATGGGAAGAGAAGATCCTGAAGAAGGCAGAGGCACTTCCATGATAGTAGCAGAAGTTGAGCATTTCAGCCTCTCAAAAAGCACAGAAAGAGGGCATAAAAGCAGTTCCTGGCTGCTGTTGTAGCAGTTCCACCAGGTGTCTGTGACTGGCTGAGATGCCCATTTCTAGTTTTCTCTTTTGATGCTAGCAGCCTAATCTACTGAACCTTTTGCTTATAGCAGCAGCAGCAGCAAGTTATAGGCTGCATCCAAGCAGCTGTGTACTAAATTTATGTGCTATCACGTGCCAAACAGATGGCTGCCAGTGAAGGGACAGAAGGATCAGAAGGCAGGGGCAAAGTGAGCAGGGTCGGGGTGGCTAGTTCTACACATTTGAGAATCACTCAACAAAGAGCACAGGATCAGTGGGAGAATGTTTATTTGGCTGAATCCCTCTGGATATAAGAGGAAATTGGATTACTTTCATATAATGGATCATTATACAAAATAATCCAATCATGTATATTCAGTTTAATTTTCATTATAATTTCCAGACTTCTACATTTGTAGTGTTCTCCATTTGCTTTTTTGAAACTCTAATTGACGTGTTAAAGCAAATTGTACTAAGGACTTGTTCTTCAGAAGTAGGAAGTCGATGTTGGGAAGAATGAACAGAGCTTTATAAACTTTGAAACAAAGCATAGAAATAGTAAAATAAGGGTGTGATCTATTTCTGATCTTCTTTCAGTGGAAAACTTTTCTCTGCTCCCTGCCTTCTTTCAGCCCAGTTTATCTCCTTATACTTTGCAGCTGATTAGTTAGTTTTTCCATTATTAAAGCACGCCACACTTTTTCAAAGGCCATCAGTAATTTTCCATAATTGAATGATCCCCAGTATGGCTACAGAGAAAAAAAACACACAACAACAGCAGTCCAAAGCCAATTTACCTGGTCTCTAAGCAGACTGATATGAAAATCTGATTCCTAGTCTGGAAGTAAATTACCATTCTCTTTGATTGGTTACTGAACAAGACTTTACAAGAAGTGTTGAATTTATGCCTGTTTCTATAAAACATATGTACCTCTCTTTTCACAGCTGCCTCTTGAGCAGCTTTTGCCAATTATTCCTTCCACCCTACCTGCTAAGCAAGAAGTATATTTTGTACTTTTTTTTATTCCCATACCCTTCAACTATTCCAATTTGGCAGGGACAGACCCGGTTCTATTATCTCACTTTTTCAGCTACTTTTAAAATCTCCCTGTGTCTCCCTTCTCTTCCCACCTTCCTCCTTGGTCTTCAGCTTTCTTCAATTGCTGAAAATGAATTCAAAATGCAAAAGTAGTTTGCACTCAACTCAGCAGTGAGGAGAGAACAAGAGGGGGCAGACTCTTGCCCTTCCCAGTTTGTTGTTGCCGTTATGTGTGTTCAAGTCCATGCTCACTTATGGTGATCCTAAGGCAAACCTATCATAGGATTTTCTTGGCACAACTTGTTAATTGCCTGCCTCTGAGACTGAGAGGGAGTGACTTGCCCAAGGTCACCGAGTACATTTCCATGGCCAAGTGGGGATTCGAACCCTGGCCCACCAGTGTACTAGTGCAATACTCAAACCAATACTAGTAGATTGACTGAAAGATCTGGAGCCTTCCATTCTGATGCCAGGTGGCTATTTAAAATGTGTCCCATTGTGCCATCCATTGCCACATGTTGCTCATACTGAGGTCAGAACTGGGCACCTTGTTCTGACCTCTGAGCAAAGTGATGCACTGCACTGGGCAGCACAATGAGGTGTATGTGTGAACAGCCACCTGGCATCAGAATGGATGGCCAAGGTAATACGGGGCAACTCTGGGGCTAGGATACTCTGGGCTGCCCCTGGAGTATCTTGGCCAGTGCAGACAGGACCCTAGAGCCTTAGCACACCATACAAACAATTGCACTATGCTGGCTTTCTCAAAATTGTGTAAGTTTTTACAAAAACAACACTGATCCTTAAAGAATAGCACAATCATCCCTCCATATCCATGGATTTTTTAATCCATGGATTCAAGCCTCTACAGCTTGAAACTATTTTTAAAATATATACATTTTAAAAAGCAAATCTTGGTTTGCCATTTTATATAAGGGACACCATCTTACTATGCTATTATATTTAACAGGACTTGAGTATCCACTAATTTTAGTATCCACAGGAGGTCCTAGAACCAAATCCCAGCAGATACCCAGGGCCACCATATTTTACTTCACTCTTAGCACAAAAGTAGCCTGAATCCAAGGAGCTTCTTAGGGCCTTTGCAGACTGCCAGAAATAGTGCAAATTGAGTCCACTTTAAGGGTTAGGGTTATGGGAATTTTTTTTTCTGAGACATTGAGCCTTCTCTGTCAGAGAGCTCTGGTGCCACAATAAAATACAGTTCCCATGATTCCCTAACCCTAACCCTAACCCTAAAAGTGGTCTTATTCTGGTGTGGTGGGAGATTTATTTTAATGGCAGCCCTCCTGTGCCACTTCTCAATATGTTTAAAGTTCCTTTCAGGGATCCCTGCCATTTGAGGAAAGCAAAACCTAATCTCACTCTGATCCTAGCCTTGGTCTTCTAGAGCAAGTTTCATGATTCTTGCAATTCCCTACTTTTGTCCCCCAATTTATTTGTGGGAATAGCCCTTGAGTTTACCCCAGGAAAATTAATACTGATGCATCTTTTCAAATGACAAATTGCAAAGGTAACCATGAGAAAGTGTAAAAATGAGGGTTTGTTATTCTTTTTCACTGAACTTTCTGTATTAATAGAAATGATCTATAATAGAATGTGGGCTGGGAGTGTTACAATACATACTTTGTGTAACTTGGGGGGAGCTATTTTTAAAGGTTACTTGTTATATTGAGCAGATTTCAAAGCCAAATGAGGTGAATTTGGTAGCATTAACTTACAAAACAAAGCCAATACTTTGTTTTGTGTTGTTTTTTGTTTGTCTTGGGAAACACAATTTGAAAAATTCCCTCAAAATGCCTAAAATTAGTACAAAGTAACAAGAAAATGTTACTGCTTCTTCTGCCCATCCAAAGTAACATTGTTCCTACCCATTATCTTACTTTTAAAATGTAACATTTTTCTACTCTTCATGGCAAACAGAAAGTAACAGGTAACCATATTACTTCCTAGCTCTGGGTTATATTAATAGAAAGAAAGAAAGAAAGAATAAAACAAGAGTTTAAAAAGTGTTTTTAAAAGAAGTTAAACACTCTTTAAGGATGCAGTCCCCTACTTTATTGCATATGTTTGTAAGCCATATGACATTCAGGAGCCCAAGATTAAGGAACAGGATTTCTAGCTTTCTAACCCATGAGTTATAGATAGGGAATCTCCTTCATGCTTGAAGCAAAAGAAAAAAAGAAGGAAAAATAAAAAAGGACCCTCTTTCCCATTGATCACCTCCCCTGGTTTGTTGTTTGTGTGCGTGCGCTGACTTATGTTAACTCCATGGATTTCACAGGATTTTCTTAGGACGTTATCACACGGGGGCAAATCTGCTGGTTAATCCACACAAATCCCAAACAGAAACTGGATTTGTGCCTTGCGTTTTCACATGACGTCGCACAGAAACTGGACAGAAAGTAGACAGAAACTTGTGTTAACCGAGATCTTTTGAAATTCGGTTGTTTGGAGGAAATGCAAACCATAATGTGAAAAGCAAATGCGAATTTGCGAGCATTTCCCTGCTTTTCCCATTGTTCCAGCGAGCATTCCTCTATCTGCACATGTGCAAGAAGATCATTTCTAGTACATTTACGGGCTTTTCTCGCTTGTGTGTGAACGTTAAATGCGCTTACTGTAAATTTGCAATTAAGGTAATTACGTGTGAAAGCCATTTGCGGAATCAAGGTTTATTTTCAGTTTATTTTCAGAATGCCTCATTTCCACTTTATTATCGCTTTCTGGCCCACGTGTGATAACATCCTTAGAGCATGAGAGCACTTACTTCCTCTGAAATATAGCCTACAACACTTAGTATTCATTGGTAGTTCCCTCATCCAACTATTTACTAGGGCTGACCCTGCTTAGCTTCTAAGAACAATTGGGATCTGGTGCCAGTTTAGGGTATTGAGGTAGGTAGCCAAATAATGTTGCTGCAGTCATATAAACATTGCTGAAAATGTCTGTTCACAAAACAAAACAGCCACAAGTGCTATTCATGTGGTTATGTGACCAGACCAATGCTTCTCTGAGGGACATACTTCTGGACTCAGAACCACACCTCCAATTAATTTTTAAGGCACAAACTTTAAATCCTCACCAAAATGAAGTCTTGACTTAATAGCAACACTTTCAGGTTCTATTCCTTTAAGTCCTAAAGCTATGGCCTCTCTCACAGAATAACACCCCAGTGTATGTCTGGAGGAGAAGAAAGAGATTTCCTGAAACAAAAGCCCCCAGAGGAGAGTTTAAGTGGAGAGCAATCGATAGTCAAGCTTCCGAGAGCCTCTCAGATCCTCCAGCTCAGCTATAATGGAGGGCTGACCTCATTGCTAACAATTCAGATAGATACCAGACCCAAGGGCACCTAGCGGCTCCAGTGGCAGAAGAACTTGGGTATCTGTTTCCCCACATCTCTGTTACTCAGCAGCTAAGGCATCTCACATCCCTAGGAAGCAGACAGGAAGAATGCTGTGCTCAGAGGTGATGCGATACATCTCGAAAGAAGGCAAGGACGATGCTGACAGTCACCTTGTGGCAGCAGTCAAGATGGTTGACACGCAGGCTGCTGAGATGACGTGGCATTGAGGCTACCAGGCCTGAAATAGTGTTCTAGAGCATTTGCTCCCAAAGCTGGAGTTTTCTTTCCAGCATCCCCCCCCCAC
>CM034701.1:115614955-115634025 GCA_020142125.1 Phrynosoma platyrhinos | reverse complement strand
GGGTTAAGTAGGGGGTTTGGCGCAGGTAAAACCTTTGTCAGCTCCCCCCCCACCCTAAACAGCTCTGCCGGACGAGACTCTGCAGACGCGATACATATGTTTGCAATGTGGTCCCTCATGCCTCTTCCTTTCCTAAACCCCTCTTGGACCTCTGGGATTTCTCTCTCCATGTATGGTTGAAGTTTTGGTGGGATGCAGACCAGCACTTTAGGCTGGCCTGGGGGTGGAGTTGGAATGGGGTGACCGCACACAGGCTGCCCTGACTCCGTTCTGACACTGCACACCCAACCACATGGCTTGTGGCTTCAGGGCACCCTCTTGGGGCAGTGTGCAGACATGCTGCGCCAAAGGGGAGCAAAAGAGCCATGGTGGCGACTCTAAGGCGGCTTTTTGCCTCCCCCAAAAAAGAGTGGCATTTGCTCACTCTTTTGGGGGTGGCAAAAAGGAGGATTGGTGCTGCAGCATGTGGTTGTCACAGCCCTGATCCGCACTGTCCCTTATGGGCCGTCTGCATCGGCCCTATGTTGCAGAATTCTGAGCATGATTTTGCTTGCATGGGAGATCAGTGCTATGGTTCTATAGTTGCTGCAATCTCTTGTGTCTCCCTTTTTGTGGATGAGGATTTATATTGGTCACTTCCGCTCTGTTGGCCATTGTTTTGTTTTCCATATCTGTTGACATAGGTTGGTTGGCACTAGACTTCCCTGTCAGTGTGGATTGCAGCAGTTCAACTGAAATTTCATCTGTTCCTGGTGATTTGTTTTACACTATTTCTCTTATTGCACTTTCTACCTCACTTTTTAGAATTTGGGATTCATCTTCGTATGGCTCTTCATTCCATGTTCCTTCATTTTGTCATCTCTTTAATATAATTCTTCTGTGCTGCTCTCAGCCAAATCTCCCCTTAAGTCTGTTGTGAAGACAGAAATGGTGGAAATACAAAAATACCAACTTGCCCTCCTTGGAGGAAAGGCAGGGTATAAATCTAAGAAAGAATAATTAAAATATTTGCTGGGGAAATGTCAGAGCTTAATATATATTGGAGCTTAAGCTAAGCATAAGCTGTTCTTGCCTTGCATTGACACTAGATGCCGCTATCATGCTTCTTTATCAGGCTTGGATTTTCTCAGATCAGAAGCCAGATTAATTTCTAAAGATAAATCTTTATGATTTCTTTGAGAGATTTTATTCTGAATTTTAAATTAAAACAAGATGGATGTTTTAAAATGAAATCTGGCAGGAAGACAGCCTAGAGCCTGTAAACAAAAGTGCTGTCTGTGTGTATGTGCGTGCGCACACGCACGAATTATAATTACCTTTAATCCCTACCAATAACCTTTTTCAGAAAGTCTCCCCTCCTGGAATCAATTCACACAACTATCAGGCCAGATGCACTTCTGCTTGTGGGAAATGCATCAGAAGACTTAGCTTTCATAAATATAAACAAGAAACCATCACACTCCACTGAACATGCTTTGTCTAACCTGATTTTGAAAGTTAAGGCCATCTTTTTGAGAGAGAGGGAGCGGGGGGGGGGGGGGAATAAAATTGAATATTTCACAAGTTCTTGGACAAAGTTTTTTTTTTTTTAAAAAAACAGCCTTTGAAGTGCACTATGTTTTTTATTATTATTTCATTTTTATCATTGGGGTTATACCACTCAGGAACATATGGGATCTGTCAGTGAAACTGATCCATATTGGGGTCTTTCTACTCAAGAACCCAGAACCCACCAGTTCAAAAGATTTTGCTTACTTATTTCCCATTTCCATAGAAAGTACTTCTTAATGCATTTCCATTCCCTGGGATTACATTTTCTAGTATATAGTATGCTTTCTATGGTCCAGGACCACATGCCAAGCCACTCAATAAAAGCTCAGCACCTGGCCATGTTGGTTAGGGGATTCTGGAAACTGGGTTGTTGTTGGGGTTTTTTTAATTTTAAAAAAGCAAAATTTTTTTTCAAGCTCTGTGTCTTGTGATGCCCATAACATTTCCTCAGAATGTGCTCACGGAGACACAAAGGTTAATGACTCTGCCTTATTCTTATCCTGGCTTTAACTTTACTTTGCATGGAAGATGATGAGTTATTGTTAGGGGAAGTCTTCAAGTAAATGCCAATTTATGGTGACCCTATCATAGGGTACAGATACACTGTAGAAATGTGGTTTGACACCATTTTAAGTGTTGTGGATCAAATCCTATGGAATTTTGGGATTTGTATTTTTATAAGATCTTTAGCAAAGTGTGCTAGTTGGTGTCTCACAAAACTACAAATCCCAAGATTCTGTAGGCTGGAGCCATAGTAGTTAAAGTGGTTTCAAACTGCATTACGTCTACAGTGTACTTCTCTTGGCAAGATATATCTGGAGGAGGTTTGCTATTGCCTTCCTAAGGTCTTCTTCAGTCTGAGAGGTTGTGACTTGCCCAAGACGACCCAGTGGATTACCATGGCTGAGCAGGGATATGAAACCCGATCTCCTGAAGTTCTAATTTAACACTTGAACCACCTCACCATGCTGGCTGTCTAGGTGATCCATACTTGTGATTTTAGTTGTCTTTTTTTTGTACTCCTTGAAGTTAAGAAAACATTGATTTAATTCTTAAATTATGGTTGTGAAAACTGGACAGTGAAGAAAGCTGGCAGGAAGAGAATCATCTCATTTGAAATGGTGCCGGTGGAAAGCTCTACAGATACCATGGACTGCCAAAATGACCAATAAATCAGTCCTAGAACAAATGAAGCCTGAACTTTCCTTAAAGACAAAAATTATCAAACTGAGGCTATCATACCTCAGCACAAAGATGACATGACTCATTACAAAAGATGAAAGTGCTGAGAAAAGTGGGAGACATAGGGAAAGAAGACAGCAATGCAGGTGGATTCCTCTATCAAGGAAACCACAGACCAAAGCTTGCATAACCTAAATAGAGCTATTGATGATGGTGTCTTGGGGGTCTTTCACTGTAAGCTGAAGCCAATTTCATGGAATTAAGAACAACTTTAAATGTATCTTGCCTGTTTTTCCCCAATGAAAACTCCAGACAGCATTAAAAAAATTGAATTAAAATAACACTGCAGTTGCACATGGTGTTCTAAACATGAGTGTGTAATTGTCATAAAATGGCAATATAATGGATGGTGTTTTAATTCTGAGATTTATATTGTAATTTAGAGTAATTAGGTGTAAAGTGATGCAAGCTGGGACAGAAACACCTGGCTACTTTTATAGGTTGACTGGCTCTGCTTCTCACTGGGAAGAGGCCTGGGCCATAACGGAGAATGGATCACTGTAAATATCAAATATGAGTGCTGAACACAGGAGATAGCAAATGCCATGGCAGGTATTTTAGGTTGAAAATAAAACAAAAAGCCACCTTGGATCTGTACCAGGAGAAATGTAGGATAAAATAAAATAAAAAAATAAGTGCCTAATGTGATTATATAATTCTATGCAGCAGTGACATTTAAAATGTGATGTACCCCATCTCTAAAAGAGCACCATAGCACAGAGGTGAGCAACTATGGGAGGCTAGGGAGGCACATTTGCCTCCTAGGAGACCCTAGGGAGCACACCTCCGCACACTCCTCCACAGCAAAAGAACAACACCCTCCTCCATTATCAGAATGGAGATTGCAGTCAAGAAATAAGAAGAAGACTAGTAATGGGAAGGTCTGCTATGAAACACTAAAATTAGAATAATTCAAACCACTGTAATCCCCATTGCCATGTAAGGATGTGAGAGCTGGACAGTGAAAAAAGCGGACAGGAGGAAAATCAACTCATTCGATATATGATGTTGGAGGAGAGTGCTGAGGATATCATAGCTGGCCAGAAAGAAAAACAAATGGATCCTAGAATACATCAAGACTGAATTCTCCCTGGAAGCTAAGTTGATGAAATCAAGGCTGTTGGACTTTGGCCACAACACGAAAAGGCAAGACTCATTAGAAAAGATATAATTCTAGAAAAGATAGAGGGTAGTAGTAACAGAGGAAGACGGAACGGTAGATGGATAGACTCAATCAAGGAGGTCATGGACCTAGGTTTACAGGACCTCAGCAGAGCAGTTGAGGACAGGAGATCTTGGAGAAGTCTCATCCTCAGGTTCACCATGAGTCGAGGTCAACTTGAGGGTAGTTAACAACAGCAATGCCTTCTAGGGGCTGTTTGAGACATTTTGCCATGTTTCTATGCCCCTCGCCAGGCACTTGAGTCCCAGGAGAGGCTTATTTCAAAATAGGAAGCAACAGAGAGTTGGATATCATCAGCACGGTGGTGGAACCTCTTCCAGCATTTTCACGTGCATGTTAAAGAGCATGAGGCAGTGCATGGTCCAGTGGCATCCAACACTCCAGCATCACCTTTTAAGCTCATCCTTCCAGGAATGAATAGAAACACTGTAAAATAATACTTCCAAGCAGGGTTGCCACTTTGAAAACTCGAGTGGGATCCTGCAATGGTTGTGCAGAAGAGGAAATTTCAGCAGTTTTTGATTGTCACACAACTAGGTAACAAAAGAGCATCTTCTAAAATTCCCTCTTCTGCACAACCATTAGAGGGTTTTCACTCTGGCAGGCCTAGTACAAGTCCCATCTCCATGAGGTTGACCAGAAGGGTGCCACAGTTGATGGTAACAAAAGCTACTGAAAAACCAAGAGAAGCAGCAAGGACACACTCCTCTTGCCCATTTCTCAGTGTACTTTGTCTATCAAGGTGACCAAAGTTATGCCTATTGATAAACAGATGTGAAAACAGATATTTTTTTTAAGTGTTGGAAACTGTGTACAGATATTATCAAATAAAATTTACTAAAACTCTTGGAACAGAAAGCAACATGTTCAGAAAGAAACATGTTGACTGAAATGAAATAGGCCCAGAATTGTCCAGACTTTCAGATAATAGATGCAGACTCCATACAAGTTGAGTCTCCCTTAACCAAAATGCTTGGGACCAGAAGAGTTTTGAATATGGGATTTTGGAATACCTGTATGCACAAATACAAGTATTCCAAAATCCCAAATTCAAAACTCTTCTGGTCCCAAGCATTTTGGTTAAGGGAGACTCAACTTGTATGGAGTCTGCATCTATTATATATATATGGAGTCTGCATCTATTTTATATATAAATATATATTTATATTTAATAGATGCAGACTCCATATATATATATAACAGATGCAGGCTCCATATATATATATATAATAGATGAAGACTCCATATATATATGTGATCTGGCCCAAAAATGTAGTCAAAATGCCCAACATGCACTCTAGAGGATGTTTGGGGGCATTCTGGAGCATTTAAAAAAAAATCAGAGGGCTATGGAGGTGGCCCACAGACTGCACTTTGTTCATTCCTGTATGGGAGCTTACCTTGATTCAACATATGAAATATATCCCAGATGATCATCCAGCGCAGTGCCACATTTATCATGACCTTGATACCATAAGTAGTGTTTGAAACAAAATTTGGGGAATATAAAATACAAACCCTCAAGTGACTATTGCATTTCTCTATAGTTACCTGTGCATAAAAAAAGGCGTAGAGTGCAAAAGTTCAACCAAATTTTTAATCAGTGCAAATCAGTATGTCATCCCAGAGATAATGGCTAGTTTCTTTCTGCTGAGAATCTTACTGATTTATGTTTGCTGTGGTGAATTGCTATGTTTTTGTGGCATCTTTTGCCATTGTTCTTTCCTATGCCTATATCATGGCGTTCGGGAAATCAGCAGCAAACATCAGCGTACAGCAAAGGACACAATTCCTTTCTGAATCCTCTTGTTGTGTTATGGATTCCTCAGAAGACAATCAAGGAAGTGTCTAGGAACTATCTCTCTTGGCTGGCATGCAGCTATAGTCACATAAGCCAGGAGTTAAGATAGAGACTTAAGCGGTCACATTTGTGTGTGTTTGTGCATATTTTTCTTAGTGAAGTCATCCTCCAAGCTGGAGTGACATGGTGAGGTAATTCCAGCCCATTACATACCCTGAGTAATGGATTCCAGTCTGTACAGATAACACCCTGGTGCCTGGCGCAATGTCCCCATCTCTGGCTGCCAGAGATGTATGGCTCAAGCCTTTCTCAGAGACCATAAACTTTTATCCTGTAATATAATATGGCCTTTAGGTTGGCTTTGCTGATAGCACTGTCGCCTCTCTCTTTGCTTTTGCTGTCAGTCTTGGGTATGTGACACAGACCTCAGTGCCCTTGTCCCACATCAAAGTAATGGCAGCAAATAAACACACTGATTTCACGTTTATATATGAGGTGGGAGCATGCAAAAAAGGGCACACAAACATACCCTAAAGGGTGAAGCACCTCTTCACCCTTCTGTGATAAAGCTCATTTTTCATTGCTGCCTGGGCTGGCAAAGATGAACTCACTCATTATCACCAGGAAACTGATAATTGCGTTTTTCACTACAGGGTTTTAAACTATATTTAATGGGGATTTTCATACTTTTTGGGTGGGTTACCATGCAAAGGCTGCTTTTACTACTAGACAGAATGAGGCAACTGCTTCAGACAGTAGATGCTAACAGAAGCAGCATGCTAGCTGTGCCTTGTGAATTCTCTGGCCTCAATAGGAGGCCACAGCTGTATGGGTCACACAACTAGCCTTCAGCTCCCTAAACAAGCCTACCATCTCAGGTGGATGTAGTGAGGATGCAGATCTATTGTCAGTGTGGAAGAAAGCTTCACCTACCAGTCTAGTCCACCCCTCCTATACCTTCCAGCTGTTTCCAATTTGACAGGGACAATTTCAATTAATCCTCTGCCGTCCCAATTTTTCATCTGCTTTTAAAATGTCCCAGTTTCTCTCTCCTCCTCCTACTTTCCCCCTCTGTCCTCAGTTTACTTCTGTTGCTGCGTACTGAGTTCAAAGTGCAAAAGTTGTTTGCACTCAGTTAACTCAGCTAGAGAAGAGGAGAGGAGAGGCAGAATCTGAATGGACTCATCACCACCACACTTCAATAAATGTAACAAATTAAGAAAATCTAGTCTTAGACCTGGTTGCTTGTCCCAACTAGAGTAGACACATTCAATCAATAAATTGTGTGTAAATGTTGACATAACATTCAGGGACTGCTTTCATGGATTTACTGTAGTTGGGACTAGCAACTAGATTTAGGCCATAAATGCCACTGTGTAACTTGCACAATATATTGTGGTAGCAAAGTACATTTTCTGGTTGTGAATTTTTTCTCTCTACCTCCTCTTTTTTTCTTTTACAATACAGAAATGGCTATGAATGCACACATCATGCATGTCCAGCCCAGGGGAAAAGGAGGAGGAGGGGAGAGAAACTAGGTCATTTTAAAAGCAGCTGAAAAGGTGGTATGACAGAGGATTAATCGGGACTATCCCTTCCAAATCAGGACAGTGTAATGGTATGTAAACTATTTTAATTTGGGAGCACGTATTCTGATGGAAAGCTTTGTCTGGTTGCTGTGTTAAATGAGAGGAGGACTATCTTTGAAGGTAAAACACATTCACTTGCTTTTATATAAGAAAGAAGAAAACAAATGTGATGAGTGATGCGGAAAGGGAGGGAATCCAGAGATTTCTGGGGATCCAGACACATCTTACTCCATGTCTGTCCTCTTTATCCCTTGCTGATCTTCAGCTGAATGAAGATGAGGGACATGAATTTCTGCTCAGATGATTCAGGTATATATTCTTTCTCCCCACTCACCCTCTCCTCTTAATTGGGTTTAGGGCAGGGCTTATGTGAGACAATGGGGCACTTTCCCTTGTAGTTCAGTGATGAAGTAGATGCTTTGCAAACAAAAAGTGTGACCTTCAGTGCCTGGCTCTTCTAGGTGAGGCTGGGGAAAACTCTGGCCTGAAAACCTGACAGTACTGAGCTAGAGAGTCAACAGTCTGACATGATATCAAGCAGCTTCCTTTGCTCACACTCCAGTTAGCACCCAGGTTAGAGACACCAAATGCTGTGAGAATTGCAGATTGCTCATTGTAGTCTGCAGGGTCTGGTAAGGTGGCTTTTGGAAACCAAGTACAGTTCAGGAAAAGGAGGACCTGGAAAGACAATGCTCATATGTAATGTTTTAAAGATACATTTTGTATTATAAGGTCAGCTGTTGGTGAGGTTTGTTTTAATCCTGAAAAGCTGTTTATACATTGGTTGCAGCTCTCAAATCTCCAGGCCTACTGTTGCCTGGATCTTTTCCGGTCCCCAAGATAAGGATGAGGAATCTCAGGGCAAGAGCACTATTTAAAAATGCTTGTGTGTGTGTCTTCCACTTTGTCAGACTTCAATTTATTTATTGCATTCTTGGATGTTTTTTTTCTAAACATATGTATTATTTGAATTACATACTCTGAGCATTTGGTTGATGTGTTATGTGTTATGACATTACTAGTAGCTGTCCTTTGGTCACAAGTTTTGGCTCTCATGTCTCAGAGCCTGGGATGGTAGTAGGGCTACCAGACTAGAAACTGGAGGTACTGCATGTAAAAGAGGAGATTTTAGCAGGTGTTGGTTGTCAGGCAACCAGGTAAGAAGTAACACCTACCATCGCGGCTTCAAGGAGTGCTCCTCGTGCCTCTTTTTGAAGTCGGGAGTTTTGTAGAATGAAAAAATGGCCACCGGAGCGCCCCTTGGAGCCGGGCTGGAGCTGGGCTGTACCTGGGTGGCGATTTCGGCAACTAAATGTGTGTGATAGTATCAGGATGCCGCCTGCTTCTAATTTTAAGCTGGCTCAGGTAAGCCGCTTTTAAACCTGATGCGATAATCTCCTCTGGCAACCTGAGTAAGGGGGGTTGCAGACTGCCAGAAATAGTGCAAATTGAGTCCACCTTTAGGGTTAGGGTTAGTGCTAGGGAATCATGGGAATTGTATTTTATTGTGGCACCAGAGTTCTCTGACAGAGAAGGTTCAATGTCTCAGAAAAAAATTCCCATGATTCCCTAGCACTAACCTTAACCCTAAAAGTGGACTCAATTTGCACTATTTCTGGCAGTCTGCAACCCCCCTAAGTCAGTAACACTAGTCAAGATGGAGATTCTTCAGCTGTCCAGATATTGTTCCATTGCTAGTTTCATGAGACCTAGCCAGCCTAGCCAGTAGTGAGGAATGCTGGGAGCTGCAGTCCAACAACATCTTGGGGAGAGCTGCCCAATTTCCAGCTCTACTATATATTATGTGTGTGTGTGCGTGCGTGCAATAAACTATAAGTTGTAATAGCAGGTCAAAAGCAGTCTCTCACCTGCGTGGTTGTCTTAGACGTTCTCCCTTCCTTTGTAGCCCACGAACATGCAGATGTGGCAGAAAGAAATTTATTGTTTGCATTGTCCTAGCCTTGTGTACTGATAAAATATTGCTATTTTATTTGTCGGTGTTGTTACCTTCCATGGCTATTTCCATAGAAATCCAGTAATTAAATATAGGAATAAACAGATAAGTTAGATATAAACAAAATATTGAGCAACAATAGGGTTATCATGCATGACAGTATTGGCTGTATTCAGTAGGGTGGGTCACAAATGGCAAACTCCAGGGCTCCAGCATGCTGCCTCCTTGAATGTAAATTTCATATGTTCCCCTTATTAACCATAAGGCAAATTTCAAAGTCCATACTATACATACCATCCAACTATTCAGTTTGGCTAGGACAGTCCTGATTAATCCTCCATCCCAATTTTTCAGCTGCCTTTAAAATATCTCAGTTTCTCTCTCTTCTCTTCCTCTCACTTTCTCCTTTGTTCTCACTTACTTCAGTTGCTGCAAATTGAGTTCAAAGTGCAGAAATACTTTGTACTCAGTTACCACAGTGGAGGAAGAGGAGGGAAAGGAATCTTGCATTTCCCTGTTGAGTCAGGCAAAAGCAAATTGCTGCACTCTTTTCTAGCTTCTGTTTTCTTCCTCATTAATAACTTTTGCCATTTTGCTGCATGTGTCCCATTTTTCATAGATGAAATGTTAGAGCATATGATTGTGGCAACACCTTTATTAGGCCAACCCAATAAGGTGAATTTTGTGCCTTTTTCATTGGCCTGAAAAAGGTTCTTACAATATGGAGTGTGAAGTGTATGGCTCTTAATGATGTGCTTTAAACTTTTTATAAATCAGAAAAGAAATCTTGGGGTGTCCCACCTTAGAGGTTATGCTATATGTGGTGAGAGTGTGATAACTGGCCAATATAAATAATCATTTTCTTTTTGAAATAACAGATATTCAATAGCCTATGCCAAGAATTCTGGAGCCTCTTCTTAAGCAAATAAGCTTTGCACACTGGGCTGTCCCTTGCACAAATCAGTGTCTGTCCATCAAAAATACACTGGCGCATGAGCAATGATCAAGACGAATGAGGCTGTGGAGAGAACACCAAGCTTCCAGTTAGAATAAAAAAGGTTTGTGTGTGTGTGTGTGTATGTGCAAACAAGCCTCCTTCGGCTTCATTTGCATTGGCTGTACAGTTCTGTTTACATGGCACAGACCCACTACGCTGATGTCATCTGTCTTTTCTGGAAGGAGGATGGTAATGACTTCACTGCCGCGTATGCAAAAGCCAAAGCTTTTGCTCCTTATTCAGCCACAAGGCAGGGTAAAGCCTCTGAAAACAGAAGAGCCTGTCTGTTAGGTCATTTTGCTTTTGCATCTGCAACGATAACTACAAAAACAATACAAAACCCACAGACCCTGGGTTTCTATTTTGATCCCTCATACTTTTAAAATTGAGTTTAAAAAAATTCTTTTACTGCAAAATGCAATAATGTGGCAAGGGTAGTTGAGAGTTATGATCTCAGAAAGTTGAACTCAATATTGACTGAGTGATAAGACTAATTTGATTTATAACCCACGTTCCTCCCTTGAATGAGAATCAGCATGACGTAACCAAATTCTGCAAAAATGTAAAATTAATAAAAGCATTAAAAATGTAAGACACATTTTTAAAATACCCAACAATAAAAGATGAATGTAGCACCTATCCAGTTAAAAGCCCTTCTGTGGCAAGTGAGGATAGAATAGTCTTTTCCTGTCATTGGAAAGACAACAGAGCAAGCAGTTCCTATGCTGTCCTGGTAGAAAAATTTAAAGTTCGGGAGTGTCCACAAAGAAAGGCATGTGTCCACACTGAAAATACTTCAGAGACCAAAAGAAAGGCCTCCCCCACAATGGTGTCCCCGACTGAGGTGACACCTGGTGTGGGGAGGTGGGGCTTCTAGGCAGGACTTCCAGTGAGACTTCCGGGAGGGTGGGGTCATGCCCACCCGCCCAAGCCAGAGACCCCATCCCAAGGCCTGAAGACCCCCCCAAGGCATGGAAAAACAGTCACCGACCACCTGCCCAAGCTGGAGACCCCACCCTGAGGCCCAGAGACCCCACCTTGAAGCCCAGAGACTTCCCTGAGGCCCAGGAAAATGGCTACAAGGGCTGAGAAAATGGCAGTGTGGCCAGGAAAACAGCACCCGCTGCCTGCTTGGGCCGGAGACCCCCAAGGAGTTCCTATAGGGGGAGGGGGGGCTGACTGGGTGTCACCCTCCTTCTGGGGTGTCACACAGTGAAGCCTGCACCTCCCCCAGTGACGCTACTGCTCCCCCAGAATCTCATGACCCCACCCTCCCGGAAGGTCCTGATTGGGAAGGTTCTTGTGGGACAATATTAGGCAGCCTGAATCCAAGTTACACAGGGCCTTATAGATAATAACCTGCAGTTTGGATTATGCCCAGAAATAAATCACTAATTGGTGAAGCTGTTGTAAGAAGGAAGTCATGCATGCATTGTTTGACAGGCCCCAGTCAATAGTCTTGCCACAGCATTTTAGACCAGCTGAAGTTTCCAAACACTTTTCAGAGGCAGGCCTTTAGTTATAGCTAGGCACACCTATGTTCAGATGATATTGCCTCTTATTTACACACTAAACGAGTGAGATGTTCTGAAAATCAGGCACTGGGCAATTGTGCAGCAGTTGCTGAAATCGGAAGGCTACACATAATCTGTATGTCAGAGATCAAGTTTTTCTCAATGTCAGATTGACTAGACTGGAAACAGTACGCAAAGTAAAATGCGTAAAATAAGTTTATAGAACAGTTGCACTGATCATTTGGAAAGAAACAGCTTTCAGAGACTACAATTTTTCAGGCTGCAATAAAGTGATTTACTGCAATATGGTGTAGGGGTTTCATTTGCTAGATAAAAGCAACCTTGCCAGCTCTGTTCAATCTACAAACACGGCACACCTTCCAGCATTTCACAGATGAAAACTGGGACACATGTAGCCAAGCAATCTCAGAGCATGGTCAAGATAGCAAAAATTAATGAGGAAGAATTTCAGATGCGTCTTTTAATATGCCATCATTTGGCTCCATTTATTGCACTGTATGGGGCCTTCACAGGATGCTGTCTTTCACTTGCAGTTCCCACTGTTTTCCCAACCTGCCTTTTTCCTTACTACAGAAAGTTCATTATGATGAAGAAGATGGAATAGCCACACAGAACCTTCAATTTGCTAGCAAGAGGAATCCTCCACCTGAAGATGCTTATAGTTTGTATGTCTGTCTCACTTTCTCTTTCTCATACCCACCCACAAACCCACACTCCCTGTGGTAGAGATGATGGGTTCCAAGGGCTTTCACATATGATAAATCCAAGTTTGTCCTAACTACAATTACATAGAAAGATTTGTTTCCTGGCTTAGAGAAGGAGGTGGGGAGCTGCAGAGCGGCATGCCTGTGTTTTCCACATTCTTGCTCTTTTATAAAGACTAGTGGGGGACGGACATGGCCTTTGCAGAAGGAAATCATCCAGTGTCTAGCAGAAGCTGAAATGGTCCACATTTCTGAGTAGCTACAATTGGGTTTAAGTAATCAGCTGCCAAAGTTTATAAAAGGAAAAATTGCAGTCTGGATGACCTAATTAAATTACTGTTGAGGGTAGAAGAAAAGGAATATTGATGTTAAAAGAAATAAACCAAAAACATTGTATAATTTCTGAAACTGGTATGAATGGCTCCCATGGCATAGCCTCACTGTTTCCTCCCCTGCCCTGCCCCCCCCCCCCCCCCCATGAATGCCCCACAGTGGCAGGTAGATATTTACAGTCAAAGAGACCAGCAAGAGCACACACCCCCTAACATCTGCTGAAGAAACAGGTGTGATGTCTGCTTGCAACCTGGCAACTCTCACAGTTGCCAGGCTATATCTATCACACCTTGGGAGCAGGAGAATCACTTTCTCTCTTCAGCAGAAACTACTTCAGTTTATTGGCCTTATTGTTGTTGCAGTAAGATGCCGTTAGCAATTGTTGCCTTGCAGAGTTCCAGGAATGCAGTAGTGTTCCTGTAGAAGCTATTCTCTAACTGAAAGATGGCCTTTTACATTGTGTACACCAGTTTACTTTGCAGTGTTGTAAAGAAGCATTTCCCAGAGTGGTGGTTTGCTGAGCCTCAGTATGCTCACAATATCCCAAGACCCAGATTATGCTAAGGGTCATCTACAACTACAACAACCCCACCCAGGTGCACAAGAAACAGCTTTCAGAGACTACAATTTTCCAGGCTGCAATAAAGTGATTTACTGCAATATGGTATAGGGGTTTCATTTGCTAGATAAAAGCAAACTTGCCAGCTCTGTTCAGTCTACAAACACGGCATACCTTCCAGCATTTCACAGATGAAAACTGGGACACATATGGCCAAGCAATCTCAGAGCATGGTCAAGATAGCAAAAATTAATGAGGAAGAATACACAAACCAGGAGAGGCTGCAGCAATTTACTTTTGCCTGATCCTTCTGGTAAGGGCTGAATTCCACTGCTCTCCCACCTGCTGAGTTAATTAAGTACAAACTACTTTTGCATTTTTAACTTGTTGCAGCAACTGAGGAAAGCTAAGGACAAGAGAAAGAGAAGGAGGAGAGGAAAATGGGGGAATTTTCAAAGCAGTTGAGAAAGTGGAACAGCAAAGGATTAATCGGGACTGTCTCTGTCAAACTGGGACATGAAGCTATCACTGGCCTCCAGTAAGTGAAGCTGGTCTGCTTTTGTCCCAACAATCTTCAGTATACAGCAAGTATATAAGATGGAACTAAAGTTCAGCACCTGCATGAAAGTGAGGCAAGATTGCACTTGCAATACATCCAGACTACAATTTTCCAGGTTGATTAAGCTTTGGATTATAACTCACTTATCTGAAAATTATCTGAACATAAATCAATGAACAGCCTGCTTCTTTTAAAAGGAACAGAATGAGAGGCACAGGCTCCATCCTGGAGAAGTGCAGACAGCTGAGTAATGGGCACCTTTGAGTAATGGCACAACCAGCCAGCTCTGAGTCACTGAAGAAGCAGACTTCTGCTGGAGCCACAACATGGCTATTCTTAATCACAATCTGTTCCCAGATGGCACCTTACAGCAGAATAAGCAGGTTAGGGGACCAGAGGTGTGGGAAGCAGATTCCTGCTTTGAAAGAGCATCACACTTGATTTTGTCTTATGGCCATCTCCTTTCCTACTTCTACACTGGTCTTTTCATAGGTGTCACCTTGTTTCCCCATTGCTTTTGCCATCTGCAGGATTATTGCTTCTTTGGAGTGTTTAATAGTGGAAACTGAATGTACTGTTGGCAGTGCATCCAGTTACAGTCCATAACCTAGAATTATGCAAGTATACATATTTTAACTTTGTTGGGCAAAGAGGTTTGCAGTAACTCCTTGTGTAACCATCTCTCCCAGCACAAGGTAGCTTCACAGCACTGTTGCACAGCCTCAGACAGTTAGTATCTGGGGAGGAGCATCCCCAGTTTCTAACATACTCACTGGTGATCAAGGAGGGCAATAGCTATTATTGTCTCCCAGCTGCATAAGTGCAGTGATATACTGCCTAGGCAGCCTCTGCCCTCCCTCTGTCACTGAATGGCTATGGGTGTTTGTGTAAGTACTGAGAAATTACTTCATGGGCGCAGGGGAGAAGAGAAGGCCCATAGGTATATTTGTGGAGCCATTACACTTTGCAATGCATGCGTCATACAGGATTGTAGCCTAGATGTCCAGGGCCTGTTCTGGATGACAAAGGATATTCAAAGACCCAGTAAGCACTGGAAATTCTTTCACTTCCATGTCATCGCCTTGCCATTTTTTCTTTTAAATGGGACAGCTTTTCTGTGTTCATGATATTTATAGTACGTCACCTTACATATTTATTGCTGGCTTCCATGCAACATGTCAATGTTTAACATGGATGGTGTAAATAAGTGGGTTTTAGGTCCTGGGAAACAATAGGCTAAAATCCTGTATCAAGCAAATGGAGGATAAGCTCTTTCTGCACAGTTCCAAATCCTCCGTCTCCCTGGCATCAGTTAAGCCCATGGAGATTGTCTCCTACTACTTCTTACTAATGGGGAAGGGAAAGAAGAGAGGGACAAGACATTGAGGAAGTGTTTGGCCTCAGCTTGGAGGAGGGGGAAAAATTAGGGTGCACTCACAAATGCAGTGAACCCTTCTTTTCTGTGAGCCCAGAGCATCTGCATTTTCATCATGTGAATTGCCTTCTCCCTCCCTCCCTTCTACTCGACAAGCAGCCCTCACTGCCATCCATCCCAGGCTTGACAGCTGTTTTGGGGGGTAGGTTTGAGACAGAGTGCAAAGGGTTAAACAATAGCTCCTTGCAGCCAATGTTTATCTAAAAAGAGACATGTCCACATGTCTTATGTGTGCACTAATGGGATGCCACCCATTCAAGCAAATATATGCACATATACTGCAGGCTGCCTGCACATAATATTTTGTGATTTACCTCACTGGGATCTCTCCCCTCATTTCTTCTTTGCTTTTCTTCCTAATTTTGTCATGCTACTAAAGACAGCGTCTTCCATGTCACACATTTGTTGCAATCCTAGTGTCCAAACTTTCTGGAAAACAAGCCACATTGAATTCTAATTTCTCATTAGATATGTTTATAATTGTTTTTTCTGCTTCTAAATATGGAGTGGCTTTTATATGGGGTTTGTGCTCTAGTTATGTTTTTTAACTTTTGTATGTTTTGTGTCATTTTATATTGTTTGTAGCTAGATGATTTTCATTCTTTTAAAAAATTTATTGCAATTTTTTAACAAACAATTTTATCTGTGAGTTGCCTTGGGTCCCTTTCTGGGAGAAATATGGCATAGAAATGAACTGAAATGAAAATGAAATTAATTATCCTTTTTGTTTTTTAACACTGAGAGGAATGAAAGAGAAGGAAGGAATAATAGGGTAGGCTAGAACAGGCATTCCAAATTTTATTCAGTTCAAAAGAGGAAGGTTTTTAGGAGGAAATATTGATTTAATTCCTCATTGACTGGCTATGCCAAATCTCCTTTGCAAACATTACAGCCAAATTGTAGGATCTGAATAAAGCCAATAATTTTATTTAATTGGATCACTGCACATTTTTTAATAGTATAACTGTGGCTCACATTTTTTTTCTGTCATTATGGTGCTATATCATATATGTTTTTCTGTCATTGTGGTACTATAAAGTATAGAAGCTGAGATTTTGAGGTTTCAATTAATAGTGGTTATGGATGTGACATATGATTTGATGGTTTTCCCCATCCTAGCAGTACCAAAGAGTGCCAGACCTGTGATATTGTGGTTCAGCTATGGACACATATATGATCTATGACTAGATGGACTGATGTAAGTAGGCCCTTTGTAAAAGTCATGTAAATTCATGAGGATTAGTTTTTCATTTGTTAGAGCTACTTGTACTTTCTTCCAAAGTTATGTACTGTGATGTAGGAGAGCTTTTTGCAGGGAAAAAAAATCTGATATCAAAGTAGTGCACTGATTCATATCTCTACAGCTCTGAAAAACAGCATCCATGGGACAAATGCAATGCTACTAGCCAGGTTGGAAGCAGCATGCTTTACTTCTCAGCATGGTTACTGCAGGAAGCAAAAGTCTAACTTGTTTCTCTCTATCCCAGCCAGACCCAGTAATACGTCTGAGTGATCCTTTTAGGATCACTGCAACTACCACTGATTTTGTAGGCCTTGGAACACTTGCTCTGGGACTAACCCATCAACCATGACAGCTGGCCTCCTGAATAGTTATGCAATGTCTTAGGGAGGGGAAGTGTGTATCCTGAGCTGTCTTTTCCTGGACATTCACCAAGTTTCCAATAGTCTGTTGATATGTGCAGGCAAAGATCTATATTGCTTAAAGGCTCTGTCAAATTAAGGTTGAAGCCTTCTACACCCACAAAAAACTTAAAACTATTGAACACAGCACACCCACACATGGGAAGCTATGGGTTATGGAGCAGTTGCCTCTGATGACCATAAATGCCACATTCTAAGTTTCTATTTTTTAAAACAATCCTATAGGGGCTGTTAGGTTTGCTAGGAGGCAACATGTGAAGGTTGTTATGTTTGTTAGGAGGTTGTTAGGTTTGCTAAGAAGCAAATGTGAAGCCACCGCTGCCCGTTTATTTTGTAAGCAACTAGACTTCTGCTGCGATTTTTCAGAGTTTTTAGCCAGTTAACACAATAGCTGACACAGCTTGTCTTTGGACAAGGAATTTCTTAGTTCTTTTTAAGGGTAGAAGTGATTGCTACCCAGTGTAAGAAAACACCAGAAATCGAGGAGTTTAATATAGATTGAGCACCCATGATAGGTTCGCCTTAGGGTCACCATAAGTTGTAAAGGACTTGAAGGCACACAACAACAACATCTAACATGCCTCCGCAGAATCAGCAGCAACAACAAAGAGAATTCTCAATGTAATTCCAATCTACTTCCCTCCCTCATCATAAACACTAAATAAGTAACTTGCCAGTTAAAACAGGTAAAATTTAGTATCATTTTACTGGTATTGCAGGACCCAAGGCTGGGACTGAAAGACTGGTTTGTGCCAGCCCTGCAAAGCAGTCGATTAAGTTAAACTCATTTTGTTGTGGGTGGTGTGGAAACCCTGCAGGGTTGGCCAGGACTGATACCCAGCTTCCTGTTGTGCTGGGAGAGGGGTTCTGCAGGAGAATACTTGGTTGGGAGAAACAGGCTATTTCAGATATAACAGGATATAAATCAGGATGTAAATTCAATAAATAGAAATAAACAATAAATGAAGGGGTGGGTGGGAAGTTAATTGTAGCAGCAGTGCAATGTGTGAAGGAACAAAGGGATTTGTAATGTATAGATCAACATGTACTTGAAAGAGAAATTGCATCCCCTTCTCACCTTCCATTTTAACATTCTGTGCAGACTTCATTACTTGAACATCAGTTCTGTTTTATCTCCTCTTGTCTTCCCCCCAAATTTATAACTGCCTATTTGAAGAGGAGATTTTGTGATCTTTAAAAACTGCACATTTTTTTTTTTTGGCAACTTCTGAGCTATTCTAGTAAAAGGCATTCTCTTTTGCTCCGTCTTGGATCTTTTTAATGGCCAGCATGGCTACCTTTGCTTTTGATTGTGAATATACCATATATGGTCTCTTGTGTGTTCCCTGGACAGCAAAGCCAAGGGATAGACTGCAAGCTAAATGGATAAACTCACCTCCCCTATTAATGTATTAATCATGCTCTGTGTGATTAATGCAGCTATTAGAATGCACATATGTGGGAGGATTTTTGGATGCAAAGTCTTTTGGCCTGTTTCTCATTCATACTTCAGAACAAAAGTGCGAAGTGAGTAGCTGGGTGAGCTGGGGTAGAGCCACCCCATCACTACTGATGGAATACTGTGAGGGAAAGGATATATAATAGAGGCTGGTCTGTTAAATAGGTAGGGCCAGTTAGAAATAAAGTTAAGGTTAGGAGGAAGGGAAAAGAGGCGATCCAAATAGAGGTTTGGGGAGTGAAAAATGTGGAGATATAATTCAGGGAGAAGTGTTACTTTGTTTGAAACTGTGATGTTACTTTCAATTGTGTGAAACCAGAATAAAGCTAGATGCTTATTTTATTATATAATGAATGTTTATATTCTCTCCAATTTGGGCTCCATCTTCATTGAAGAAATAATCCAGTTTGACACCAATTTAACTACCTTGGCTCAATGCTGTGGGATTCTGGAAACTGCAGTTTTGTGAGACATTTCACCTTCTCTGTCAGAGAGCTCTGGTGCCAC
>CM034701.1:115574552-115614855 GCA_020142125.1 Phrynosoma platyrhinos | reverse complement strand
TTGAGCCATGGGAGTTAAAGTGGTGTCAAACTGCATTAATTCTGCAGTCCAGCCTTGCTCTGGATGTTTTAATTTAATGATTGTTAATGAAGATTTGTTCACACATAACCCACTGCATCCAACAACCAGTGCATCCACTTGTCCAGTGTAATGGTCACCTTGAGGTCTGAGTATGAGATGTAGCAAGGTGAATCATAGGAGAGCAGGGGTTGGAACTATGCTATCAACTTGGATAGAGGTTTCATCAGAAGGGGAGAGTAAAGTGCAGTGTCCCATGCTATTTTTAAGGCCTTTGGGTCTCCAGAAAGCCCACTACCTGTCCTGGCAAACACCTCAATATTTTTTAAATGAAAAAAAAGGTCTTTCTTGCTCTTAGTGGCATCCAGGACAGCAGTTTTCACATAGCACAACTGGTGATTAGAGCCCTCTAAGCCACTCAAAAGCCCCCAAATCAATACTGGACATAGATCTCTAGGCATTTCCTGGTTTTATTTTTTTTCTATTTCTCCCCTTCCCCCTGCATTTCCATGTGTGGCATGGCCCATGATGGGCCCATTCCTTCTTGGGAAGATAATTTTTCCTTCTAGCCACTCTCCATCTTGGTGAAGACTATTCCAGTGGAAGACAGAAAATTGTCAGCAGCATCACTTCATTGAGTCTTTCAAATTTCAGTAGCTGACAGAAAGCTGAGCTGCATCACTTTATTAATGAGATTTGCAATCTTCTAAGTCTTAAGTCATTTACGAATCACAAAATGGGCAGCTGTGGGTTGCATGGAATTTGCAGGAGCCCAGAGCAGACAGCAATAGTGGTGGTAACACACCTGCCACGGATACCGGTTCCAGCATCTGCCACCTCAAAGAGTTGCCTCAAGCTGCATCTACACTGTACTTGTAGTTTTGTGAGATATTTAGCCTTCTGTGTCAGAAGGGGGGGGGGGCTTCTGACACAGATCCCAGGATTGCATAAAATGGAGCCATGACAGTTAAAGCAGTGTCAAACTGCATTGTGTCTGCCTAAAAGGAAGGGATCGAGCTAGAAAGAACATAGAAACCCAAGCCAAGCACTTGGTCTCTCTGTAGTAGGGCCTGACAAAGTCCCCTATGGAGAAAGGGCTTGTGAAAGTGATATGTTGAAAGCAGTTTCTGTGCAGCAGTTCAGGAACAACAGCCTCCCTCAATTCTTGCCCTGCAGCATTTTAGCCTTCTGCCTTCCCTGGAGTGGTCACAGAGTGACTGGGCTCAAGCAATGTTGGATTGAATACTGGCAGGCTCTTGTGAAGGCACAGGCTAAATAAATAGTCTTTAGCCTGTTGCAATAGCTTCTATATTTAGTACTAGAACATTTATTTATAGGCTTGGCAGCCATTCTGATCCCATAAAAGCTTGAGTAGTGGAAAAAGGATGTTCACATGCAGTAAGGGCTGCTTCCGTGGCCATCAGAGGAAGTATGCCCTCCTTTATTTATGGAGTACTATCCCTCCTTATCCTGAAGGCCCAGGCCAAGTTCATTTTCACTATTTAAAAATACATTTTACAAAAATTATTAAAAGTTATTACCAGGATCTTAACAGCAAGAAAAGATTAATTATCATTGGCATTTCTCCTAAAGGGCTGATCGTGGTCTTAAAATGTCAAGTGATATATATTAGAACTAATAGTCTAAGGAAGGGATGAGCAGCTATGGAAGGGTTGGGGACCATTTTCTGCTCTGCACGCCCATGGCCAGCCACACCAATCTGCCCAACATGAACAGAAATTATGTCCCCCCATTTTCATTTTTGGCCAATTTTCTGATGATTTTCCCAGTGGTTTATTTCTTTTAAAAAGACATATAAAGGGGCTGAGAAGTTGTGGGGGCAAAACCACTCTGTTTTGAAGTGGTGTTGAGCCAGTTGGTGTACTTTGTAGTGAAAAAAAATTCATTTTAAAAGGGAGTGTTTAGGAGCCTTGGGTCTTTCAGGGATCCAAATTGGGATGCTGAGAATCATATGTGGTCTGTGGGCAAGCCTTGGTGTAAGTCCTAAATCCTACTCTTTGTCCCAACTAGGGTAGAATGAACCAACTGGATTCACCTATTGTTGATTCATCAGTCAATAATTGTTTCAATATGTGTATTCTACATAGGGCTAAGCAACAGGATTCCAGTCTAAGGGGTTATTCACACTTTTTTTTTAGCACAACCATGCACATAATCTTACTTATGCATTCTGGATTTGTTATTCACACTATGGAACTGCATTTCTGCGCATGTCTGCAAGTTTGGTTGCTCATATGTGTCATTACTCAAATAAAGATGGAGTTGATGATGTGAATATATTTGAAGTATGTTCAAGGCATACAGAGTTTTATCCAAGTTTATCCCAGGTCTAGTCGTATAGGTTTTTCAAACAGCCAAGAACCTGAATCTTTTAGGAAAACTTGGGGAAAAATCCAACATGGATTATCCCAGGTTAAGTGGCTTTTTTGGTAGCCCCCCCCAACTTAATCGGATTAATTTGAAATGCATGGAACAATATGGATTCAACCCAGATTCTACCTGGATTATTTTCATTGTCTGAATAACCCCACTGTTACACCTTTATTAGGATAAGAGAATAGTATCTGAAATAATTGTTTCAGTGGATTCCTCTAGTTAAGGGCTAGAAAATGCATATGATCTCTCACCATTGACCAGGCTGGATGAGCCATTGGGAACTTGAACACAACAGTGGTTTTGAGTTTTCTCATACATTAAATATTCTCTGAACCAGAACAGTAGGCAGAGGACAGTCTAAGAACTGTTTGTATGAGGGAAATTTCAAAAATAACATCCACTATAGTCAGAAGCAGTATGGTACGTTTTATCTCCTCAGATTTGTGATGGTGAATTTTACTGTGATGTTGGAACTCCTACAACAAATGCCACTATGTGCAAACAGATGCTGTGGTAAATATACCTGATCATGGGCTGTACAAAATTAAAAGGTGCCTACCATGGATTGAATATGAAGATGGGAAGAATGTGCGTCTTAGAGGTATGCACAACTCCAATATTTGTTGCAGAAAAATATGTACATGCAGTTGCTAGATTTGTCACACCGTAACTTCCTATTTTATGACAGAGCCTTTCATAGCTACCAACAGAGAAGGCATTTTTCTTGTTCTGTCAGATGCCACACCACTTCAGATTTACTATAAGGCCTATGGATAGCAAGCTCTGGATATTAACATGGCCTCTCCAGATATGTTTAACAAGCATTCCCCAAATCTACGAACCACATAGGTGTAAATTTTTGGTAGCTGTAGTCAAATACATTTGGAGGGCACCACATTATTATTAGAGAAGGCTAATGTGGACATTAAAAGAACGCCATCATGGGATAATGGTTTGAAGGTTGGACTAGGAGTCTGGGAGCCAGGGTTCCACTCTCCACTCAGCAGTGGAAACCCACTGAGTGACCTTCAGCTAGTCACATTCTCTCAGCCCTAGAGGAAGACAATGGCAAACATCCTCTGAAGAGATCTTGCCAAGAAAACTGGATGATAAGGTTGCCATAAGTCAGAGTTGATTTGATGGCACATAACAATGGACATGCATATACTGTACAACATACTGTAGCTGGCTGGCAGATGGCCTGTATCTAGAATACCAGGTGCTGTAGGCAATATCAGAAGAAGAAACTAGGGAAAAAAACACCTTTTAAGTATTCACCGCCTAAGAAGGCCTTACAAAATTCATGGGGTTGCTCTAAGTCAACAAAGGACTTGAAGGCACCCACAGTGCTTTGAAGGACAATATTTTTTTTGAAAAAGGCAGCAAGAAGTGTACCTGCCAGAGCCAGACTCTCCTTCAACACTGCTTAAAGTCAGCAACCCAGTTCTTCTTGAAAGTGAAGATACATTCAACAAACTTGCAAGGTGCCCTTGACCACTCTTTTGGCACCAGACCATTATATCAAAAGCCTTTTGCATGTGGCAACCACTAGTCTAAAATTATTACTCTCTTGAAAATCTCCTGAATAAGACTGTAATGCATAGGAAAAACTCAGCTTTATAACTGGTCTGGCAAAATCAGATTTCAAAGGTTTTTAAGACACAGCTGATTAGGGATTTCTGTAGGCTGTGACAGATTTTCTAGTGAGCTCATATTTGTCAAGCACAATGGCAAAATTTGTGTGTGTGATGCCTTTGGATTTTTTTTTTAATGAGAAAAAACATAAAATGGACAGTAATTTGCTGCAGTGGTTCTGGCCATCTTTGCTTTGGTGAACATATTTCCTAGGCTTTCCCAGCATTCTTAAGCTGAAACATTTTTGTCACTGAGAAATACCTAGTTTTCCTGCCTTTACCTTTTTAATGACCTCTTTTACAACTGTGAAAACAGGGTGTGAAGTAGTTGAGGAAACATCAAAGGAAACATATGCAGGGAGAGCTGTATCGACCTTGCAGAAGAAGCCAGTGGAGCTTCCAGAGTTTGGATGATGTGTTTTGTGCATTTTGTTTGGCCAACCAAGGTATTACTATTTTGTAGATTTTGGAGTTTGTTTTATCATAGACAAGAAATGTTTTGTTGTGCTTTGTGATCAGTATCACAACTCCTCCCTCATGACTGCCATTTTGCAGACAGGTTATATTTCTCTTTTCTTTACAGCAGCCTTCCAGATGTTTTTGACAATAGTTCCCATCAGCCTCAACCTGAAAGGTCATACAGGTCATAATCCAAATATCAGGAAGGCATCATATTGCACTAGAAAAGACTAATAGTGGCTCTTTTGCAGCAACATTGCTGTACTCCGCACACTAAGCACAAGACATACCAAAAATGGTACATTCTTTCTTCCTCACATATCAGTGTCTGATCATGGGGGACCATTCCCCATCCATCTTTTTAGCTTTGCAAAGGATGTATTCCTGTTTCAAATTCCATCATATCCTGCTGGTATATCCTCCAACTGTCCCAATTTGGCAGAGACAGTCCCAATTAAATCCCGTTGTCCCACTTTTCAGCTGATTTTTAAATGTCTCAGTTTCCTTCCCCTCTTCCTGCCTCCTCCCTTTGTCCTAGAAGGTTCAGGCAAAAGCAAACTACTGCAGCCTCTTCTAGATTGTGTGTCCTTCCTCATTAATGACTTTCCCCATCATGACCACACTCTGATGTTTCTTGGGCACACATGTCCCTGTTTTCATCTATGAAATGCTGGAGGGTATGTGCTGGTGCAGTCATCATTTTTACCCAATGGTTTTATTGATTCTTGTCTTTATAATGGTTGTTAGCAAGTTTGGGCATGATACATGGAAAAGTGAGGCATACTTACATTGGTCTGTGACTACTTATTTACCAAATTTCCTTAATTGCATCCATTTATCTTCTTCTGTTCTCAGCACTTATTTTTTGTCTGATTCCCCCTGACTCCAGTAAATAAAGTTCAGAGCCAGATTGGTTTAGGTTTGAACTAGGACACTGGGAGACCATGGTTTGAATTGCCACTCGTCCGTTGAACCCCCCTAGGTGACCCTGTGCAAGTCACTTTCAACCTGAGACGAAGGCAGTAGCATCACTGGGGGGTGGGGTGGGGTGGACCGCACCGGGTGATAATCCAGAAGGGGGGTAACAACTGGGGGTGACACGAGGTTGGCTCCCCGCCCCATGGCCTTTTCGGGTGGCCTATGCCACGTGCAGAGCCTTTTTGGGCCACCCCTGCCCTGAACGTGGCCTTTTTGGGCTGTCCAGGCCCTGTGCAGAGGCTTTTCAGGCTGTCCCCACCCCAGAAATGCTGCCAGAAGTTTGGGGCCAGAAGCCCTGCCCCCTCGGAAGCCCCCCCCCCCCCCCCGCGCTGGATGTCAGTCTGTGGAGGAATGCTACTGGACGAAGGCTAAGGCAAACCCCCTCTGAACAAATATTGCCAAGAAAACCCTGTGACAGATTTGCCCCAGGGTTGCCATAAGTCAGAAAAAACTTGAAGGCACACAAGAAATAAAGCCCATTTCCCCAAAGTAGTTCTGTGCAGCCCTTTTGTCTTATCTAAGATTTAACATTCCTGCAACTAGCACCTCTGCAGCAATATACATTGCAATCTTTCTGCTACAATAACTGGATGCACAAAGTATAAATTCACCAAACTTACTGTCTAGATGCCATCAAATCATTTAAAAGCAGATGAGCCCAGTTAGGTCAAAATGAAGGGAAGTTGCAGAACAAATGTGTTTGTGGCCTTGCTATGATGACTGAAGTTATATTTCAAATCTTTGATTCTCCTGAGATGGACTGGGGAGAAATCTGCAGGTTGGAAGTTGGACCCAGTGTAGCCCCTGGTGGGACATCGTGGCCAGAAAGATCTGTAACAAACACCTTTTCACACCTAGGGATGTACAGGTTATTTGTGATCTGAATGGCTTTTCTGCATGTGTCAATGTAGATTTCCATTCCTTTTCCAGATCTACCTGTGATTTTTAAAAGGCCCCCTCCAAACATATCATTTAAATATGTATTTTATCTCCAAATATTATTTGAATGGCTATTTTGATACCTTAAACTGCTGTGAACCATGTTGCAACACTTGGCAGATGTGAGAAATCTTCGGGATGGCTAGATTTCAATTGGTGCATTAGTCCCAGAAGGGCAGATTCTGTCACATTCCATAGCTTGCAGTTTGGATTCTCCAAAATGCTTGTTCAGTCCCCACTGCTGGTTACCTTGAGAGAAGATGTGTTTAGTGGTTGGGACATGAAGCTACCTCTCTTAGCTGCCTGTGGCACTGAACCCATACTGTGATCATTTAAGACTCTGCAAAAGCTGTCATCACTGGTTTCTTCCAGTCCACCTTTCTTTTTCCTCTTTCTTTTGTTCCTCTCTCCCCTTCTCCCTGCCCCAAGGGGGGAAAAAAACCTCCAACACTAGCTGTTAAAACATCTATTAGGAATTTATTACAACACATTGTTCCCAAATACAAAAGAAAGGAAAAGAAAGAGAGGGTAAAAAAGCACTGCTGTTTACAGCCTCCAGTAATAAATAAATAAAGTCAAAGCAGGGGCAGAGTGTACCACTCAATCCTGCCAGGCAACATCCAATGTCAGCATTCCTTTAGCAGGCAGAAGGGGATGATGCATTGTGGTTACCATGACTCATGAGAGAAGGGAACACACTCACAGACTGGATGTAAGATGTCTATCCCTCACCCACCCCACCCTACCTGTAGCCATCCTGGACACTACTCACAATTCATTCCCAGAACACAGAGATGTTGACATTCAACCCCTCTTTCATAAGTCTTGCTAATGAACTCCACAGCCAGAGAACATCATGTTCGCCTCTTGCATATGAGAATTTTCGCAGACTCAGAGCTTCTGTTCTGCATCTGTATCAGGGTCTCAACATTTCAAACCCTCTCCATTAATTTTTTGTCTATGAACATTTGGAAAACAGGAGAACCTCTGGAACGGAAATGTGGAGCTGCAGACAAGAGAGCAAATGGGGTTCTAGATACACATCCTGAGAAGATTAGTTCAACTCAGCTTCTCCACTCTTTCCAAAAGTATTCTGAGCAACAATAAATAAATGCAACATACTACAATGAAAAGACCTCATTCCACACCTCCTCCCCCAATGTATCTTTTTTTTTTTTAAATAGCAAAACATCTTTTATATGATCCATGTTCTAAACTGATTCCTACTGAGGCTCACTAGGAAAGTACTGTGGCAGGAGGTGATTTACAGGAGAGAAGCATTTCCCCAATTCACCAACATTTTCCGTAATACTGACTTTCCCCCTTAATTCTGGGAAGGGAAAACATTATTTTTCACTGGGATATCAGTCACCGGGTGATAATGAAACACATAAGGACCAGATCTGGCAGCTTCTACCACCTCAGGGTCTATGACAAATTTGGGATGCACGATGGAAATGAAGAGAACCTTTCCAAGCATCAACAGGCCTTGATCTCTTCATTACACAAGAACTATTTTATGGTCAGACTTGCCCATAAGTATAGCCCATGTAGTAAAAAAGGTGAAGCTTTTACCTCTATGAGGGTTATAATCTTTGCTTACCTAGAAGTTCATTGGAATCAGTGAGATTTTAGAATTAAGTAACCTTTGACTTTCTTTTGCTTGAGATGTGTGTTTCTGGTCAATAGCAGTGTGAAGGAGAAATGGCGAGGTGTGTGATATATTTTACATTCACATAACAGACCAACTGAAGTAAGAACAGCTTTGTCTCCTGTGTGAAAATGCCCTTAATTTCAAATAAAGGTCCAGTGTCCTAAATCTCTGCCAGCCAGTTTAAACCCCTGTAGTCCAAATACAATTTGAAAATCGATTGAAAATTCTAGAGTACTGTGCAAAGTCAAATCCACAAGCTTTCTGTGATAAGATTTGAGGACTAAATGCCACACAATTTAAATAGTTGTTGATCTAGATGCTTTTTGTTTGTCTGTGTTTTTCTTGCTAGAGATAAATCTTTACTAGAGCTATTGTATAAAATATGAATATGGCTTTTTGGAGACTGATATGAAATTTCTTACAAAAATAACTGTAATGAAATGACTGCACTGAAACCAATTTGGGGTGTAGACCATGATTCCCAATCTTGGGTCCTCCAACATTTCAGGACAAGGACTTCCATAATCATTAATTATTGGATACAGTGGCTGGGGCTCCTGAGGTTGAAGTCTTACAACCCTGGGGAGCCAAGACTGGGAACAGCTACTCTAAGAAAGAGCTTGGAATATGTTGCATCTCTCTTTCTCTCTCCTGAAGTGCCACTTAATCATGTGAAATTATTACAGAAGTCTTCATTGTGCTCCCTACAAGCCTCAGTGGACTGGAGAAAGCTTCTATTTATGGCAGAGCTTTGAAGAATCCACAGCTCCCCAGATATAAGCTCATCTCTACCACCTTCTGCTCAGGAGATTTAATGACGAAACATGCCACAGTACTGACCAGCTTTAATCTGTGCCTGCTGCCAGGAAAGGTGAAGGGGCAGGTGGTAATGGGAGAGGCCCACATATACTCACAACAGAGAAACAAAGATCAACATACATAGAAGCAAAATTACATAATAATATAATAATAAATACTTAAATCTATAATTCATACATTGCAATTACAACATTGATAGCTTATCATTGTTAGCATTAGGATCAGGAGGAAGGCCGGAAATATCTCCTTGTAAGAGGTTGGTGTCCAGTAAAGAAGACAGAACAAGAATATATGGGCTACAGGAAGAAACAAAGGGGAAAGAAATAATAAATAAAACCAGAGAGCACACATGAGAGAACAGTCAGAAGGGCAAAGAAACATAGCACAGACCTGAAGGAAAAACAAAACTTTGTCATAAGGAGAAGGTGCTGCAAGCTAGAAATTCACCATCTAAGTCGTCCTGGGTGGTAACACCCTTAGATAGTTTTACTCATGAAATAACATGTGTGTTAGAAGCAGGAAAATGGCATTTCTCCAGAAACAATCTGCCACCCAAAGTAAGCTGCTTCATGCTAAAGCTGACCCCAGACCTAGATTTCAAGATTTGCATTGCTGACACCATATGCTGTCTTGTCTCACAAGCATTCAGCCTTGCATGGAAGTTAGTTTCATGTGTAAACATTTTAAAGAAAGATTTGGGGATATTATTATTGGTGTTCAACTCAAGATCAGGCTGCAATAGCTAAGGGTTTGTTGCTGTTGTCCTAGCATTAATCAAATCACTAAGATTTATGTCTTGCTGCGAGACAGGTGTCTTTCAAGATTCAAACTATTTCCCCTCATTATTCTGATTGTCAACTGGCAGGTATAGTTGTAGACCATAACACCCTTTCCCCCACCATGTGAGTCTATGCATGGTACTTTGGTTGTCATTCAAGATGCTACTGAGTCAGGAAAAAAATCTACTCTAGACAAATGGGATAGGCAAAGAATGGACATCCTGTTAGAACTAGATTGGCATTTATTTATTGGTGAGTTAGGACTACAACAATAAATTATAATGATGATGATATTTCCAGGAAGAACTGTTCTAAGTAACAAGGGTCTCATTTTCATCCCACAGAAGATTAGACAAGGATTTTTCATTAGAAGCCAAAAGGAGATTATGTCCTGCAAGGTAATTTCCTAATGGCAGGATCTCCTATTTCAGCTGAGATGGAAAGACTTTCTGTGCAAGCATAAACTGGTTAAAAAAAAAAAATGCAAATTTGATCTTCACATGGAAAGGGCACATTTTCTGTTTCTCCTTTGTATGTCTTCATATTCACTGATCTCTCCTAGAAATTACCAGATTTTTCTATCTCTTTCATCCTCCCCCCCCCACTTTCTGATTTTCCTAGAAATTCCAAGCAGATCTTTGAGTTCAGCTCTTCAGTTAACTTGGGTTTTTAATTTGCTACTTTAGAAAATTAGCAGAAATTTTGTACCCCCAGAGGCCTCCACTCCATAGGTAGCCCAATACTCACTTTCCCTTTAAATTTGGGAAGAGCTACTTCTCCAAGATGACAGCAGGTGGCAGCTTTTAAAGCAAGCAAGCATTCATGTTTTCCTTCCACAGAATAACTATTTGTTGCTTGATTCTGCTAAGCACATGTTCAGGTTATGAACTGAGGAAGCTTTTGTCAGACATTATGTACCGTTGCAGTTTGTATAATCATTGTGTTCATAGTTCTGACCTTTGGGTACTGCCTACACCAGACACAGTCTGCTATGCATGTTAACATGGAACAGATTTCAGGGTCCTTCAACATTGTTATCAGGGAAGAAGCTGCAAATCTTGGTAACAAAACAGGTATCAAAATCATACTATTCTAGTTTACAGTATAAAGTGAGCTTTATAAATGTGGCTTTAGTTTACGTCTCCAAATAGTGTGAGCACTGCAGTAATGTCACAAGAACATCCTAAGTAGCTGCAGATGTTTAGGATCAAGATAATAGTATTCACTGTCCTGGCCAAGACAGAAGCTGCTCCTGAAATGAGGTAGGATTTTTCAGGCCTTGGGTCTTTCAGCAGTGTACCTACAGGCAGTAATGGGTCAGCAGACACCTTCTTTACTACCCATTCATCTTCCTGCTCCTCCCAATTTACTTTATTTGTATATCTGGATTGGATTAAAGAAACAAGAACAACAGGAAGACTTGCACACTGCAAACTTACAAGCTTCAAGCACCATCTTTGTTTCCCAAAATCCTCCAGGGACTCAGTGGTACGCTTAGAAATTAGACAGGGATCTGCTGTTGAGCACTTGGTTTTTAAGTGTACCCATTTTAAAAATGGGGAGCAGTAAGTTTAGGATGATAAACTGTGTGTGTGTTCTTGTATACTTCTTTTGGAGAGAGAATTGGTAATTTAGGATGTGCGGGGATATCATAGCTCTAACTTCACTATGGGAAAGACATGGGGCTCAAGCAGTATTCACCAGAAATGTGTGTATTCTACTTCTCAGAAATGAGTGGGGAAGAGTATGTCCTCATTAATAAAAGTTGGAGAAATCTAGAACATATTACCCCAATTTAATATTGATTTGTTATAGATCTTGGAAATAACCAGTTACATATAGCCAATTAAGTGTAGGCACAACTACAACTCACTGAAGGATCACATCATTCCTTTTGTAAAATAACTATTTAGTTACTTTTGTAGGAACATGGAATGGACTCATTAAATGGCAGATGAAGAATATCACCTAGTTCAAGTGCTTGCCCAGGCTATGCCTTTATTTATTTATTTATTTATTGAATTCATATCCCACCTGTTTCCCAAAATGGGATTCAATGTTGCTTTGAAACCCAAGATGGGTTTCAAGATGGCCTTATACTCCATTGTAGGTGTTGAAATGATCATGAGATGGATAGAAGAAGAGTGCACGAATCTTGTACCATGGGCTAACAGGCAGTATCCAGAAAAGGAAAAGTATTTTTTAAAATTTATAACTTGAACAGCAACTAACATACTCTTTTGGAACTATTGTAATTTAAAGTAATTCCCATTGGTTATCACTTGTCATATTTGATTCACATTCTTATATAATTTATATTGCTAAAGAGGGGCATTTTATCCATATTTCAGATACAGGCAAAAGGTAGATTTTGAACTTTCAGCCAGATGATAGATATGTTAAGCTGTTGGAGGTGGCACCCTAAAAAGTATCTAGTAAATACATTAATAAAAAATTGGCTGAACTCTCAATATATGCACCAAAATGTATCCTTTTCTATGCCATGGCCCAATAGTCCTCTGCCACACTACTTCCAAAATGCTATACAGGTCAGCAGGATCACTTCTGAGCTTGCAGCATCTAATTCAAACAAACTATGGTAAAATAAGTAAAACAAGGTCTCTGCCTTGTGTATAGGCAGCTGTTTATACTGCCAGGAAACAGACAACCTGTTGCAAAAAACCATGTTATTGCTGCTCCTTGTAGTTTGTATTTGTTTGCAAGTTTTGAACCTGAGATTATTATTTTTGTCTTGTGTAGGACTCTTTATAGTCACGTTTTTTAAAAAATTACCATTCAACAAGAAAGTAAATGCAAAAAAAGAAATGAACATAAAGAATCTCAACTCTTTTTTTTTTCCTTTTAAAAGCTACACAAATAACCCTGAGGTATTGGCTCAAAAAAACAGCATGTGATACAAAAGGAGCCAATGTAAAATCAGTTAAATGGAGGGAAAAAGAGAGTGCTCTCGGTTTTAAGAGTGACAGCTCTGTGCCTTTGTTCCGAAAGGATGAAGCAGCATTGTGGTGTCCCTGTATCAGGAGCTTCTGAGCTGATGTTTGTGCTGCTCCCCATAAGGGAAGAAGTGAAGTGCAGTCAACTGTTAAATGCATGTCACCCTCTCCCACACTGTTTTGACTGTATTCACTGAATTACCAACACTATTCTGACTTAGGATGTTATCACATGGGAAGTCGCGGGGAGAAAGTGGAAATAAACATCTTTAATTTACGGGATTTGTCCCGTTCCGCCTCGTCTGATAACTAAATTTGAATTTAAAAGGGAGTTAACTCGAACTAAAACCTGATCTTTTCATTTTCGGGATTTTTGAGGATTTGAAAAGATCAGGTTTTTGTTCGAATTAACCCCCTTTTAAATTCGAATTTAGTTATCAGACGAGGCGGAACGGGACAAATCCCATAAATTAAAGTCTTCCGCTCGTCCGGTTTATTTCCACTTTCTCCCCGCAACTCCCCGTGTGATAACGTCCATGCTTGTTCATTTTCCTGCTCTAGAATTCAATTTGGTACCAGTGAAGGCTAATGTAAACAATATGGATCCCAAGTAGAGTATGCTGAAAAATCTTTCATGCAGCAGCCCCATGCAGGGCCTGTAATATATCTCACCTCCTTACCATACAACACAGCCCCAACTGTGCAGAGAATCTCCACATCAGCCGTCACCAGGAATTTGACTCACTGGAATGGATGCTCTCCACATGATTGGACCCCTTCTCTGTATAGCCAGTGGCTTACAAATCTTGCCACTCTTGCGGAGAGTTGTTGCTGACAACCATTTCCCCAGCAATCTGGGATTGTGAAGGGCCACAACATTTGAATGAGACCTTAATACAATTAGTGGAAACTGGTTCGAGTTCTTTCATAATCAATGACCGACTCTTTTATAAAGTAGAGAGAGGGACACAGCCATTTTAGGCAACAGATTTCTGCCACTGAAGTGTGACTAATGGTACATTATTTAATATATCATTATATTTTTGCCACTGGGAAAGGGGTTGGGTGGATTAGAATCCAACTTGGGACATTTTGACAGTGGAAGCAGATAATCTAACTATTAGATTATCTACTTCTGGTGTCAAAATGTTCAATGACACTTCCCTCCCCTCTGTCTTTTGAAGAATATTTTCTTCATTTCAAGTGAGGTATTCAGATTAGAATTTTTGTGTGTGGATTACATCCCAGCCAATCAACATGGTCTTTCAAAGAAGAGTCAAATAAGATTTATAACTAAAGTAATCTTCTTAGCCAAACATCAGAGGGTTTGAAGATGGGTTGCTGAAGTGGGAGATAGGGATGGATTGGCAAATCCTTCACTCTACACCTGAAATAATCTATCCTTTCTAGAACTTCCTTTTTCAAAAGCCTATTTAAGTTTGGCCTTTCACTGGTTCAGCTTTGTCTTTGGACTGCTACTTCATTGGCTGTGATTTGCATTCACTGAGAAATCCCTTTGTAGCAGGGACTCCTTTGGTAGAAGATGAACAAGAGTAGACACAGATCTGCGATGACAAACTGGAGTTGAGAGACTTGCTCTTGCAGTAAACGGACACTGTTTTACAGCAGGATCGCCACCTAGGGCCTAAGAACCTTAAAGCAAATTTTACTATAGTACCAAAACAACTTAACTCATTCATCCTTTCCCATGGGTTTTAGGCCTCAAGATTTTCTCCCAACTCCAACCCTTTCCACAAAGCCTAGATTCAACACTGTTTGAGTAAGAGCAGCATCTGAACAGCTATTTGAAGTAGCCTACCCCATTTGTAAGGGCACAGGATGGCCTGTTTATCACCCATAATTCATTTGGGAGATACCCTGAGCTACTGGAAAGGGACTTATCTTGTGGGTATATACCCCCAGAATTAATAAGCTTCCTCTGCAGAGAGGAATTAAAAAAAAATCATTCATATGGTTATAATGATGCCTTCTACTGACCCCTCCTTACTCTAGGACTCCTTTTTTCATATAGTGATGCAAGTGTCTGCCCTTACCACCCCAACCCAATACCCCTCAAGAAGGGGAAGATTTTATGGCTTTGATTGCAGATGCAACAGAATTAGGAAGAAGCATTAAAGAAGGGTTCCTGGCTCAGTTTGTCTTGAAGATTTTCCTAACCTTAAAAAATAAAATAAAAGTGCACACACATGCAGTTGCACACCCGCCCACTCACTCACACACCTACTCACACACAGAGAAATTTCTTATCCCACTTTGGGGGTGTCTGCGTCACTGATGTGAGCTACAGAAGGAGCCACAGGCCTAGGATATTGCTTTGAAACTCATGTTTCAGATTTAAATAGTATACACAGTAAAAACAGAGCTGAAAGTACCGCCCCTACATTGTCTGAAAATCATTGCCAGAATGAACAATTTCAAATAAATTAAAAAGAAAAGTCGAAATATTTGTCTCAATAAAAACTGTAGTAAAACCATTTAACTTTTCTTTGTGTTTCTCTCTCTCTTTCTCTCTCTTTTATATTATATATAATATATATTTATATATGTATAAGGCTGCTCTCGTGCAGCATTAAAGAATACTAGCCAGAGAAACACAGAGGAGCATGCTCAGTATGGGAAGGGAAGATACAGAGGAAAGCCATTGAAAATTAGCCTTTCCAATTTTTGCACCCCAATCTGGAAAGGAGTCACCAATATATAAATGTCAAGACCTGATGGGAATGAGAGGGGAACTCCTTTCCTGCAGCAGGAGTGGGTGGGCAGTTTTACATCATTTCCTATAGGTTAAATAGGAAAGGATTATTAACAATTGGTAATGTACTCTTAAAAGAAAAGAACCTGCTTCCCTTTAACTTCCCCCATGCAAATCTGCTGATCAATCAATCATTTTCCTCCAGAAAAACTTTCCATTGGTGGAAGTCTTAAACAAAAACTCCCCATCCCGAGGTTCTTCACTCTGTCTTTGAAGCTATGCCTCAGCCCCCCTTTCACCTATGGGGAAGGAAGCACTGTCTACATGTGAAAGGAAAGAATCCAGGATTTAAAAGAGTTAACACTCCACCTGCTAAAGAAGGGAATGTGGCTATGGTTCATATTGGTGGTGGAGGCAGGATCAAAAGGGAGCACTAAGCATGCACCATTCTGTTTCTTGACTTTGGATTCATTGAGCTTTGACGCCTTCTTTGTCTGAGCGTGTGTGCCCTGTGGAAAAGCACACAGGCATATAAATAAAGCTCCCACCCTCACCCATGCCCTTTATTTCCCCAGTTAAATATCTCATGGGTCTTCCCCTTCCCACCCACCTGCTTCCTCTCCCGCCCACCCACTTGCCAGCCGATGCACCCACACTTGCTCTCAGATCTCACAAGGTGAATGTCAGGACACCTCTATGATTTCCATGCTGCCTGAAAAGCTAGACTGTTTGCTGATTTTGCCCAGGTCTTCCCGAGACCTGCTCTCACACAAGGTCTCCTCGAATTCCATTTGGCAGCTCCTTCGCTTGAACTGCTTCTCGGCAGCGGTGTCCTCGTGCCAGCTGTGCCGCACCTCCCGCTGCTCCCCGCGCTGCTTCTCCCTTAGTCTGATCTCGCAACTTGCCTGGATTGTGCTGCAGCTGAATGACGTGTATGTGGTGGCATTGGCAAATAGAGTCCCGCTCCCACTGCCTTTGCCACCTGCTGCCGCTGGGTCTGTGCTGAAGTACCAGGGGTTCTCTGATGAAGGAGTGCTAGGGGATTCCAAGTGCACCCCCCAAGTGCTGGCAGAGGTTGGAGTGGTAGCTGGCTGTGCCAGCTGCTGCCCGACATTGGGAAGGCTCAGCCGAAGCGTCTGCTTGAGACTGTCCTCCACACTGGTGCTTTTATGCATGGCACACACCCCACTGAAATTAAGGCTCAGCCCATGGGCAGGGGAGCCTGCCTGGTGCCTGTGCTTTCGTCTCTGCCGTACTTTGGCCTCTAGAAGGAAGTCAGGCCCACTGGGCCAGTCAGGGCTATCTGGAAGAGGAGAGAACTGGCATGTGCCATTGGGACCTGAAGGGCTGTCCAGCTTACAGAGCTTGGGGGTTTCTCCTGCTTCTGTAGGACCTACAGCATCCTGCCTCTGGGTAGGAGAGTAAGCTGACTTGATGTCCAGGGAGAAGGAACGTTTCAGCCGGTTGGTGTCTTGGATGCGCTCTGAAGATAAATGCAACCCATTCAGTCCTTGCTGTAGTGCTGTAGGTGAGACAACCTTGGGAATTCCTGATGGCCTCTCAGAGTCAATTGAGGAGGTTTCCAAGGTTGTGATTTTTAATAGTTCCTCAGCCTTTTCTGAGGTAGACAGAGTCTGCTGCCTGTTGCCTTCAGGTGCTTCAGAGTGGTCTTGGTGGGATTCTCCCTCACCCTTCTCCCCTTGAGCCTTCAAAACCTTGAGCAGCTTCAGGCTTCTCTCATACTCCAGGAGCTGGCCCAAGAAGTTGAAGTTGGGTGATATGGAGGGGCGCCGGTCTTTGACAAACCTGCCAAAGCAAGCAGCACAACAATTTTGTTACTTTACTTTTCAGTGGTATTCTTTAGTTCTGTGAATGATAGACTTTAACTTTGGGAGTATCTAATCAGCAAGCCACATCTACCCTTCGAGCAATATAAACTGTCTTTCCATCCACCCAACTTGCCTGGATTGTGCTGCAGCTGAATGACGTGTATGTGGTGGCATTGGCAAGAGTTGGGCTGCAGCGTGACACTTTAAAGGCTTTTTACAGTCTAACAACACCTACCTGCAGTTTATACAATCTTCAGACTCAGTGAGAGAGTCATGAAAATTGCTTTTATAGATTGGGTCCTTGCCCATTTTACTCACCCACTGCTACTTATGCAGCACTATGAGATGGAAACACCAATAGCTGAAACTTGAGTTTGCTGTGAGCTACTAAAAAAGTCCAACCCTACATCCAGTCCTACATCTGAAAGCAGATGCATGGGGCCAGCTGGCCATAGGCCAGGAGCCAATCTGCAGATGACATTCATATAAGAATCACAGTCATGCAAGTGAGCTTCCTAATCTTCCGTCTAAGGAAAGGGCAGTAACCGAGCCCTCTTCAGGTCCCACAAAACATTCCTTGTTTGGTGACAGATCATCTATCTCAGCAAGTGAATACAGTGCTTGGGTGCAGTGTTGAGTTTTGTTGTGATCATCATATAGTACTCTATTTTTGGGACACATGGAAAGTATTCCTCATGGCAATATGTGCCTTCTTAAAGAAAAAAAATATATTTTTGAAGTGTTCAAAAACAAAACCTGCCTACATTGATAGCCCAATTTTATTCTCTTTAGCTGATGAAAAAAAGACAGTTAGTAACCTCTTCCAGGAAAAAAAAAACACGAAACACCTACCTGTAGGCATCGTCTGAAGACATGCCCATAGTCTTCATAATGTATGCAATGGCAATGGTGGCTGATCGGGAGATTCCTGCCAAACAGTGCACTATCACCTGGCAGCTGGAGACCTTGGCTTTGTCTGCAACAGGGGAAGACAGCTTTGAGAGTGATATTCTGAGATTCTACATGCTCTGACATTTTGAGAACCAGGGGGCTTGTTGGTATCTTCGTTCAGAGGAGGTTTGTCTTTGATACCGTCTAAGACTGAAAGAGTTTGACTTGCTCAAGGTCATCCAGTGGGTTTCCATGGCCAAGCCAGGATTTGAACCCTGGTCAACAGAATCATAGTCCAGCAGTTAAACCATTACCACCATGCTGGCTTTCTGACAGAGTTGCATCTGACTGTGCAAGGGCTACAAGTTCTCCATTTCTAATTAACAACACAGGACCAAATTTTTTAATTATCTTTGGTCCCTGAAATAAATGCAAATTCTAGGTATTTGTGGCATTTAAGGAACTCTTTTTGGAGCTAGTTTCTAGTTAAGAAGTCTGTAAATATGAGTTTCCTGTTTGGCAACAGAAACAATACAATATAGGCAGCAGAAGAACATAGGTTTACTTTCATGTTGCCTTGTATCTGGCAAAGTTCAACACAATTCAGATCAATTAAAAGGGAAAATGCATTATTTATTCCCTATACATAAACAATCCTGAAAATTTTGAGACTTGGCCAAGGCCATCCACAGGCACCGGCAGCTTTGTTGCTGTTCTGCTTGATGAAAAATATTAGCTACTATGTTTTGTTGAAAATGGGTTGTAAATGCAGTGTCAGATTAAATGAATGGATCTACAAACCAGCATAAAGGGCCAGCATGGTAAAGTGGTTTGAGTATTTGACTAGGACTCTGGGAGAGCAGGGTTCAAATCCCTGCTTGGCCATAGAAAACCACTGGGTGACCTTGGCCTAGTCATATTCTCTCATCCTCGGAGGGAAGGCAAAGGCACCGCCCTCTGAACAAGTCTTGCCAGGAAACCCCTACGAAATGAAATGACTTGAAGGTACACAATAACAACAACAACATTCTGCAAACATACAATTTTGTTTTCTCAGCTTCCTTGCTCCAAAGAATTGTTCAATGCAATGGTGGACAGGCCCACTCTGTGCCCCTCCAAAATCAAAAGGGGACCACACCCAAAATCTCCACTGCTATTCAACCAAACATGCTGCAATACTCCCTGCCCCATTAGCCTTCAAGATGAGGCTTCTTCAAGTATGAAGCAAAGTGTGTGCTCCCAACATGGTTTGTTTTAAAGGGAAACCACACACAGGGCTACCACTGTTGCATCAGATTTGATAATGTCATGTATGAGGTGAAGGTACAGTGGGCTGGCATGCAACCAGTGGGCTGGCCATTACTGCTCTAAGGAGACTTTGGCTATATTTCTCTCATTCTATCTGTAGGCAATAAATCACTCCTTAATCCCACCATTTTATTTAACCAATAATCTCTGGTGTTAAGAGACAGCATGGTTGCATTTGATAAACAAAAGCAACTAGATAAATCAAAATACATTTCTACATGGAGCAGCACTGTTGTGCCATGTGGTATTAGTTGTCTTTAGGACACTGCAGATTTACACCAGTGAATCTTGAGAGTTCTTGTGGTTGGGGAATTCAGTACTAGGAAGCTTGTTTTGTACTATGGGAGAAAGTATGCCTCCCAAGGGCAGACTGGGTGTTTTGCACAGGGTAGAATGAAAAATAACATCAGGAACAAAACAGAAGGGTGTTGTGGTAGGGTGGAGAGAGTGAATAGCTCAGTCATAATTATCTAGTTTTTCTGCAGCAGCACACAAAAACTGCATCCTAGATGAAGGAAAGGCCCTCAGCGGCTGGTCAGCAGTCTTACCAATGAATTCAATGGACTTGTCCAACCAGGGAAGGAGCTTCTCACAGTAATTGTCATTGACAGGAATGCGCATGAAGTGACTGTCACAGATGAAATCTGGCTTGGGACAAGAATTGCTGGCGTTGAGGACATAGCTTATCCCATTCTGGGTCATCAGGTCCTGGGCAAGAATGAGACAAGCAATGCAAGTTAGTCAGTCCAGTGCAGAATCTTTTTATTCACTCTTTCAGGGGCCCTGATTATGCTTGTGGCTCCTTTCTCTCCTCTTTCTCTTTCTACAGTGCTCACCCTGCAATAGCTGTGCTGACATACAGAGGTAGGGTGTGTTAGCAGACAGCTTGTCACTGTTGTCTGAGTTCAAGAAAGAATCTCTGGAGAAATCAGTGGCCTTTGCCCAGTGAAAAAAATGCAAGGCTTCCACAAGGAAGTGAAGATGCAGTACTGCACAGATTATTGTTGTATGCTAAATTCCTAGAAAGGCAAATTGACACAAAGGTCTATGGGTTCCTATTACATCCCTCCTGTTTTCAAGTACTGAAACTCAACACTATGGTTCCTTTGAGTTTCTACGGCTCCATTTTTTTTTTCTGAGCAGTCCTAATGACCCTAACCTCAGCCCCTAAGAGCAAGAAGCCAAGCTCACATTCCTAGCATTTTTCTCCCTCATCGCCTTCTACTCCCTGCATAAAAAGTTTCCTACTCTCCTTTCTGTGTTTTAGTTTAGATCCTTCCCCTTAACCCATCCCCTGAGGAAAGAATGCCCAACTGGCTCCCTCCTGTCCAGGATATGTGCCCACTGGTATTTTAACAACTATGGTTCCCTTCTTCTTTAATTTTATTAGGCTTTCTTTTTCCTTTAAGTAGAAATCTTTTCCCTGAAATGATATCATAGCCCAAGCATTCTGGCAAATTTTGAAAGGACACTGCCTGCTCCCTCCCCTCTCCTCTTACATCTTTGTCCATTTCAGGGCCAGTTCAAAGGGTCCTTTCATTGCAGATGTGGGCTGTAGGGCCTAAACTCTCTTGTACTTCACCTCAGTATCAGTCACAACTGAATGCCAAGCTTCATACCTCATTATCTGACTCTGAGGCTTGACGTGGAAGAGCTCAAGTCAGTGTTATTCTTTACACTGGCTAGTAATGAATCTTGGCAATAAATAGCTATCTGTCTTCTCGAATCTCTCAGGGGCAATACTGCTGTCTTGCTGTTCATGTCCTTAGCAATTCAGAAGACTGCATCTCTGCCCATTCCAAAATACTCCAGGAGGCACCACTGTCTATATTGTTTTCCACTTTCTCACCCAGGTCACAGAACTTTTCAGACAAGGCAAAGCCACCAACTCTCCCCTGCTGCCAGACTGTACCTTATTTAAGACATCTTTCTGGGATCCTAGATAGAGATGAGGCAGGATGCGTGTTGGGCCAACATTGGCCACTGGCAGGCATGGCTGGGAGATACTCATTGGCAGGATTGCAGTGGGTTTCCCTTCACAGAGTCCTGGGAAGCAAGATGAGAAGGCGGCAAAACCCCCTGGAAGGAAAAAAATGGAAGAAATAAGAGGTCTGAGTAACAGTGACTATTATACATATACAAAGTATCTGTGAGGTATCCTTAGAATTTGCAAAGCCTCCTCCTTCCTGTATTACTATCATGACAGGTATTTCACTAGCATTTCACAGAACAAGCCATGCCACTCTTTTAAAAAACCCTTCCTTGTCACACCCACTCCTTTTAACAGGGACCCTACTCCTCTTTTTGTACAATGCAGCCATGCTTTTCACCCCCTGATGTGCGAAACAATTTCTGTGTGGTATTGCGTTACAGAGATGAAGACTATGCGGCCCTTTGGGTGATGTTGGGCTCCAATGGGCATCAGTCCCAGATACCAGTTATTAGGATTGATGGGATTTGTGGCCCAACAGGATCTGGAACTCTGCTATATTAAGTTATGACTCACAAGGTATTGCTTTCATTAGGATTAACTAAAACTTTTTTTAAAAAGCAAGCTTCTGAATTATATAGAGCTGTTCAATCACCCACTCTGAGAGAATGCTGCCCAGCCATGCATTTTAACTACTCAGAGGGAGTAAATATTTTGTAGAAATGTGAAACAGTCCTTTGGACTCAACAAGAAAGGGAAATCGTTTACACATTGTGAAAATAAAGATGTTGCCTTAATCAGGAGACATGATGCTTACAGCAGTGCTGTCATCAGCACTGGATGCCAAATTGAACACACTGCACACTCTAATAAAAAAAATCACATTTTAAATATGAGAATAATGAATCAGGGCATTAATCATGCCCTGTAATTGCTTCCTTCTTTCAGCCCTTATTCTAATAGCACACAGAACCTGAATTTACCATTCCCTTCTCTCCCTATTACTGCACATATTTCTCAGGATTGGCTTTTCATTGTCCGCTGATTTCAATATGTTGGCAAACCTACATGGCTTACTATAATCCTCAATGCGCTTCAGTGTAATAAGTTACTTTCCCCATTGCTCTTTAATGTTTTAGAGACTGACACCTCCCAGCTACACAATCAAGCAGCATGTTATTGATTTTCAACTCATTCTAAAAAACCCAAGTATCTTAGAGAAGACAGAAATGGTAGATATAAACGCAGAGTGCTAAATAAAATATACTAAATCTTGCAGGGTGTAGGGAAGGAGCCAAGGTGTTTGTGTGTGTGTGCGCTCACGTAATTCTAGGAAGGCAGGAAATAAATTACCTGCACTGGAATTTGACCAGGAGTCCACAGGATAATTTTACTCCTCCTTTAAAAATAGTTCTCCTGGGAATTTTGGCAGCCACACGTGAGCAAGCCATGTCATTTGAGAAACAGCAGACCTAGCAGTTGCCAGTGTTGTTATGGACTGGCTTAGAAGGAAAGAGGGTTGCCTACAACAGTAGTTTTTAAAAGGCTGACCTTTAGGAGCTGTTTCTATCTTGATATCTCCTCAAAGGAACCTATGTTGGCTCCTCTGAAAGCCATTTTATGAAAGTTAAAATTAAATGGCAATTAAAAGTAGATTAAAGCATAGAGGATAAAAACACAGCACACCACTATCAACACCATTCCACCATATGATTAAAAAACAACAGTAATTGCCTAAACAGCCTGTCTAAATAAGAAGGTCTTAACCTGCTTGCAGAAAATGAGCAGGAAGGGAGCCAAATGGACCTCCTGTGGAAGGGAGTTCCATAGCCTGGGAGAAGCCACTGAGAAGTCTCTCTCCCATGTCCTCACCAAACATGCTTGATGGTGCTGGGACAAGACAAAGACAAAGATCTTAAAACACAGGCCAGTGCATATAGGAAAATACAATCATTTAGACAGTCTGTGTAATAACCAGCACTTTGAATTCTGCCCAGAAATGGATCAGTAGCCAATGAAGCTGTTTCAACACATCATCCCTGCAATCTGCTTCAGTCAGCAGCCTGGCTGCAGCATTTTGAACCTGCTGAAGTTTCTGAACAGTTTCCAAAGGCAGCCTCACATACAGTGAGTTACAGTAATCCAAATGGGAGGCAATCAAGGCATGTATCATCATTGTCAGATCTTACTTTTAAAGGAATGGTCACAGCTGGTGCACTAATTTTAACTGTGCAAACACATTTCTGGCCACTGGTGAAACATGGGCACCCAGGCTCAAATACCCAAGCTGTGAACCTGAGATTTCAGGGGAAATGTAATCTCATCTACCAGAGGCTGCATCTCAATTTCCTGATCTGTCTCATGAATGACCAAGAACACCTCTGTCTTGTCTTGATCTAGTTTCAACTTATTCACTCTTGTCCAATTCATTACTGACAGCAGAAACTGATTTAGTACAGAAATAGCTTACTTAAAAGATAGATGAGATGAGAAAGAATGGAGAGTTGAACGCCTGGGAACAATAACCACACACACACAAAATATATGATATTTTGACAGATTGGAAGTCATTTTGGATACTTGCTGTTTCTGCTAGTCCCTGTCTCCTGCTAGTGACACCAGTGAGTGTCATTGATCTGCCAATTCCTATTAGGGATTATCCACAGTTATCAGCTACTAATCGAGTTAGTCTACTGTGTCAACAACTGTAGCAATGCAATAGTAAATCCTTAAAACTTACTGAAAATAGTAAGTATATGAACATACATTTGTCCTTTTTGGTTGAAAGAGGACTTTTTGTTTCTATTATGGTGGGACCCAAGTTCTTAGATAGCATGATTAGTGGGGCACCAGATATGAAAGACTGGAAACTACAGGGCCAGGGAGTCTCTCCCAGGGTCCTTCAGTGGCATCTGTTACTGGTAGATCTCATCCCCTTTATCCACCATCTGTAATCTCCAGCTGAATCACAGCAAACATAGTTGCAGGCCTTTGTACTTGAAACAGACCTACGTCAGAGTCATGCAGCATTTCAGAAGCGCCTCGCTCTTCCTCTCCCTCCCTTCCCCACATTCTCTTTCACTGGGGCTCCCACTCATGTTCACAGAGCTCTTTTCTATTTCATGCCTGAGTGGCTGGCTGCTTAAGCTGTTCCCCGTACAGCACTAATTAGAAAAGTGAGGCCTTACACTGAGTGGGTGGCTGAGGTATTTGGATAGAGATGCAGGATTTCATTTCTGAACAGATCTCAGAGTGACTTTTTCATGGTCAATATGTTGCAGAACACAACAGAGCAAGCCTCATCTGTAATCACAATGACCCTGTTTCAGTATGCACTATCAAGCTTGGTTGTATTCAAATCAGTTCCCCCAAAACTGAGTAGAGAGAAAATGTGACTTCCTCTTTAATTCTCATTTTTCACAGTAAGAATCTTTAATGTCGGCATTCCTAATCTATGCTTCTGTATTGGACTCATGTGACTCAAGTGGAAATAGATTCAAGGTTAAGTGGGAGAAAATGTTGGGGAAGACATTTCTAATTCAGTTTGGCAATAGTCTTTTTACAAAGGGTCTGGCATTCCCTGCAACCCATGCTAGGCACAATGTAAAGGTCACTTTTTACATGAAGTATTCTTGCTGGAACCTCTCAGCAGGAAGCAAACCTTGATTATAAAGCTCATAAAAGCATTTCCTTTGAGATAAGTCTTGCTTTCACTAAAGTAAATAATTCTGAACTAAACCTTGACATGGTTTATTTAATTTTTTGTTTTGTTTTCCTACATAAAGGGCCAGGTAGCAAATAAAAACAAGACATGCTTATCTCTGCATATACCAGGAACATCTACACACACATACTTCACAAAGGCTTGTCAGTTTGGAGTATGAAGAGTTAATATGCCTTACAATACTGTGCCATCTCCTCTATGGCTCCTTGTGGCATGACATCACCCACTCAACTGGGATATTAAATCAGAATGAATGAAACAAGATTAGCACAGGTGCACATGAGCTCTGGTTACCCTTATCTTCATTCTCCCTCCCTCCCAAAAACTGCATCAATTGCACCAAGTAAAATAAATCATATGATTGAAAAGAGTGTTTGTAATTAGTATTTTTTGTGGGTTTTTTGGGCTGTGTGGCCATGTTCTAGAAGAGTTTCTTTCTGACGTTTCACCAGCATCTGTGGCTGGCATCTTCAGATGGAAAAACAGCCCGAAAAACCCACAATAAACTAGGGATGCCAGCCATAAAAGCCTTCGACTTCACAGTGTATGTAATTCTTCCCTACTTCTTGGACTGAGAGAAGTTGGGAAGAGAGAATAGTTTAAGAACCAAAATTCAGGCAAATAGAAGAAGCCTGCCTGTATTCAGCTGGAGAAACATGCTACCTGTTATATGCACATATAAATCTCTGTTACAGAAAGTGAATCCACTGATCCACTTAGAACAGGGGGGAATAGTTGGTCCTCCAAGTCCTCCTTTGGACTACAGCTTCCACGGTCATTTATCATTGGCCATGCAGAGTGGAGCTAATGAGAGTTGTCAGCCAAAGCATCTGGAGGGCAAATGGCGCCCCACTCCCAATTTAGAAGATAGAATTAGTTATTCTGACTGAGGAAGTTTTTGCAAGCCTAAGGCTCACATCAATTGTAAAATGGGTTGATCCATCTGTTGATAGATAGTTCTGTCCCAAAGGTGTAAGGGGAGGAAGTAAGGGGCTTGTTTCTAACCACAAAAGAGATGCACAGATATAGTAATGTAGAATCCTTCTCTTACCTGCCACTTATGCCCCTGACGCACCTTCTTCTGCAGAACACTTACTAGCTAAGTGCATTGCTGGTACTGGAGTTCAACTAGGAAAGAAGGTGTGGGGTAGGGGTGGGGGGTATACAGATTTTGAGCATGGAAACTGTGCAAATCTGTTTGCCACCTCTCTGCCACTTTTTGTCACCTCTCTGCCACTTTTACAGATCCTTACTTCTCTTTTGGTGTGGTTCAAGTAAAGCCATGTTTAAACACACAAGTGTGCTACTGTGAAGCCTGATTTGCCTGAGATCTTAACTGGAAATGCTATAAATTGATGCTGGCACCATGCACACATAATACATACTCTACCACTAAGCCACAGTTCATCCCATAATTTCCTTCAAAGGGCATGACCCTCTTTCCTTAATGAGTGATACTTACAAATACCGTTCATCACAATTCTTAGGCAGAAGGGAAAATTAGTTTTTTTTAAAAAAGTCTTTCATTACGTGCAAGAGACAAGCAAACAGTACTATATGGTTTACAAGGGACATGTGCTGATGCATAATCCACCCACAGAATCTGCACTGTGCTGTGATTTGATTGTATATCAGCTATGCATCGCTGTTCAACCAGGCTATGTTATGATCTGCAATGCAGAGTGGTGTGCTTGCCAATATGATCAATATGCTGATGCCTACACAATGTCACAAAAGGCCTCTTGGTACTGGGATTGAATTGTCCTCCACCACTTATTTAAACAGCACCCTCCATCCACAATAGAGCAAAGGCATCATCTGAAAACACACTGCACTGGACAGTTCTATGCTCCTATTCATTTCAGTAAAAAATTACTCATGAGTTATGCTCATTTATTTAACAAGTGTGCCGCTTTTCAGCAGGTAAAATGGAGGTACTGAGAAATTTCCTTGGGTCACACTAGAATACAAAGGATTTTAGGTTTCCTAATCTCAGACAGCTCTCTACCTTTGCCATACAGGCTGAGGAAATACATCACTTACCTTATTTGCTTGATACCTCTATCTATCTATCTATCTATTAAAAGTTTTTACCTTACTGCATACTGCTTAGGATGCTTAAACACACACAAACACACTGCAGATGAGATGAGAGCTAAAGCTAGGACCTGCTGCTACTCTCCTAGCAACACTATCTCTTCTTCCAGGATTGGTCTGTTAGCAGACCTGCTGCTAGTTTTATGGGTGAAAATGTTAGCAAGTATGCAGGGGCGCTTGAGAATGCCCGTGAGGATTTACCAAGGAAAGCAGTGCCCAGCATCTTAAATTATCCTTGGCACAAGTCCTTACCCAATCAACCGCTGTTTATGAGATATAGATCCCTATTATAAGACATGAACTAGCATAGGACCTATGCATGAAATCAATTCAAAAGGCAGAGAATGAAGGGAGAATGAATGAGTCCCACTAGAATAAATGGATTTAAATGCACAGTTAATGTGCTAAATGCTCTTCATCTGAACTGCAGCTTAGATACTACTTTCAAAGAATAAGAGGGAATGTATGGAGATAGGACTGGAAAGGACTGGAGGGATGGCCAAGAAGGAATGAAGCCAAACAAGGACAGGTGGTGAGGAAGAGGAGATGTGAAGAGGAACCAGGTCAAGGGAAGTAGTAAAGAGCACAGTAGTGAGTCACAACCACCTCAGGAGGAAGACATGAGTGCACTAGCTCTTACGCAGAATTGCAGCCTTAGGGTCTTATTTCTCTTTAATATTAAGAAGCCAATGTAGCTTAATGCAAAACCAACAACGCCATGAGCAAAGTTCTTGACATGATTGATGATGGTGCTGGCTTTGCTATTAGTATATGTTAACTGACCTTCTAGCAAAGCAATATAAAATAATAGGCCCCGGGCTTGCACATTCATGGCTCTTTTAATTATCAGGCTATATGGCCTGGGAGTAGTATTCTCTTGGCATGAGTGGAATTAAAAGAAGGAGTAAGTCTGTATGTGGGAAAGTGTGGGTGGAAAGAGCTCTCAGATTTCTTTGGCTCTCGCTGGCAGCAGATCTGGCTAAAGTTTTGGGATAAGAAATTTGTTTCTTGCCCTATTTGGAATCCTGAGGCAGGCCCGAGCTGCCCAAAATTCCTGGGAGGATTTAGACAAGAATCCCATCTAAGCACAAACACTCTACCTTGTTGAGACAGTGTCTTGCACTACATGAAGGCAATGCTATAGGAACAAGGATCTAATATCAAAAGAAATCTAGGCACTTGCTTCTTTTAAAACCAAACCACAAGTACATTGCAAGAGATTAAGACCTCAGGAGGCAGGACCTAATGAGATAGATTTTAGCAAAGGAAGAAAAAAATACTACTCTTGGCACAAGCCCCATTTTTAGCAATCACGAGACTCACAAAGCAATCTCCCTATTTCAGTTATGTGAAGATTCCTGGAGGCATTAAGGTGTTTGGTTCTAGGGAGGCCATCTTGGAGAGATTAGGATATGGTCTTAAAGGACATACAAAAGATAGGACATATTTTTGACCCCTAACCTTTTCTTTTCTTTTTTTCACCCTCTCTCCTTCTCCGTCTCCTTCTTTGGCTAAACATGCACATCTTCAAGTCACCTGTTAACTTATAGTGACCCCATGAATTACCTAGGGTTTTCTTAGGCAAGGAATTCTCAGAGGTAGTTTTGCCAGTCCCTTCCTCTGAAATATAGCCTACAGCAACTTGTATTTGTTGGTGGTTTCCCATCCAACTACAAACCAGGACTGACACTTCTTAGCTTCCAAGATCAGACGGGATCTGGTACCTTGAGGGTATCTAGACACAAATCTATTGTCAATATTGGTCCTAGGAAACGTAACTGGCAATCTTGCATACTATCTCTTAAACCTGTAAGGAAGGCTCAGCTGCAACTTGCATTTATCACAAACTTCTTGGAAGACTGAATGTACACTCTGTAATCTTGCCTAACACTCAATATGTTGTCCCTTCAGCAACAAACAATATTAGATAGCCTGGAAGATGGCCATTTACTTTCCATATTCTGTTTGTACATATTCTGTTGTTTGTGGTTGGATTACTTCTTCATTAAACTAAATAATGCCTTGCAACAGTTTTGTTTCCCACTGTCATTTTACAGAAACTGGGAAGGAACTTGGAAGTAAAACTTAAAGCTAAAAACAATACTGTACATATTACTTCATGTTTCCTAGCCTAGAAAACAAAAGCATCTAGCAATTCATATATATTTCTGATACTGAAGTTACAATGTATATTTTAAATATATGAATATGACAACCCTATAAAAATAATTATAACTTTATTTTAGATGGGGGAACTTGCTTATTGCCACCAAGTGAATTCACAGTAGACATGAGATTTCAGCTCAACGCACCTCTGAATGGGAGTGATTCTATATTTAACAAATCCCAATGTGCTGCTCTATTTAAAAAGTTGACAGAGATAGCAGGAGAGATAGGGAAAGAAGTAAAATGTCTTTCATGTTTAGGAACACTTAAGATGCAAGACTGCAGGAATTAGTTTCCTGCCATATTAAATGAGGACAGTATACAATTCACCAACTGTGAAAGTGCCCACCCACCTAGTGCTTTACACAGTCTGCAGACTATTATTACAGAATCTCACATTTTATGCTGGATTCAGATTTATTGCTTACATTCTTAGGTCGTCAAATTTCATTTGAAGTGGGAAGGGAGTCTTTCCACCCTTACAATTAACCAAGCAAGCTTGAAAACAGAAGGTTACCATGCTTGCAAGACATATTGATTAAAAGCAAAGGATAAGAGCTCTACCTTTGGTTAACAAACGTTAACCAATACTGGGTATCTGGATCAGCCTGTTCATCTGATGGAACAACATAGGTCTTTAGAGTCATGAATATTATAGTGACATTGTACAAACAGAATATGGAAAGTAAATGGTCATCTTCCAGGCTATCTAATATTGTTTGTTGCTGAAGGCACGACATAGGTCTGTCAATAAAAATACAAACTTAATCCTACAGTGCTAATACAATAACATCCAAAATCCACAAGACAGTGATACATTTATTGCATCAACCAAAGCCTGCTTTCCAGAGTCACAATCCAATGCTCAAACCCCTACACCACACTGGCTCATCAATAGTGTGCAATTAGCAAGAAGTGGTTAATGATACGAAATTCCAGTCCAAGGTCTTTATCAAACTATAAATTTGTTGCACAATTGCACTGATTTGGTTCCATGTTTGATCTTTCCTTATCACATGATGCTGTCACTCTCCCATTGTTGCATTGCATTTCCATTGTTATTGGATCACATCTTTTAACTGACAGGAAAAACCTGTGATGGCTGCTGTTCAGTTATTCTTTCTGATGTGATTATTTTGGTCCACTGAGTGTGGTTCTTCTCTTCTACCCCTCCCTATTGCCAGGTAGTACAAAGAGGACATAATGGTGCACAGGAACAACATTGTTTTTACTCTATTCCCTGGCATTTCATTTCTTTTAAAATCTGTTATGCTGTAATTGTGCAATTGCACTATGATAGCGGGTTGCCAGCCTTCCACAATTAACAATCATGGCAAAACAAATTTTAAAAAAATACCAGGGAACAGAGTAAAAGCAAGCATTGTGAACCAATGAATAGATAGGTACTTACACAAACATGTAAATCAGGTAGGCAGATTATGAGCTTTATTGAATATGTGTGTGATTTCAATTGGAAGAGCAAAATAATGGCAGTGGTAAGCATCGAAATTGTGTCATTGCACAAAGACAAACAAACGGGTCCTAGAACAGATCAAGCCAGAAATCTCCCTGGAAACCAAAATGCCAAAACTTAGGCTGTCATATTTTGTACACATCATGAGAAGAGATGACTCAGTAGAAAAAACAATAATACTGAGAAAGGTAGAAGGAAGTAGAAAGAGAGGAAGACCATATGCAAGATGGATGGGTTCTATTAAGGAGATCATGGGTATAAATTTGCAGGAACTAAGCAGAGTAGTGGAGGACTAAGAGCCGTAGAAGTGTCTCATCCATAAGTTGAGATTGACTCGAGGGCAGTTAACAAAACAATTGCAGCTAAAGAAAGAAATTAACAGCATGCATGCACTACATGAAGGGATGCGGTGGCTCAAGTGGTTAAGACGCTGACTCTGTTGATTACAAGATTGGCAGGTTGGCAGTTCCAAGGCCTGGGTGCTGCATGATGGGTTAAGCTCCTGTCACTAGTTCCAGCTTCTGCCAACCTAGCACTTCGAAAGCATGCAAATGCAAGTAGATAAATAGGTACCACTTTGGTGGGAAGGTAAACAACGTTCTGTGCAATCATGCTGGCCACAGGATCACAGCGTAGTCTCTGACAATGCTGGCTCTTCGGCTTAGTAACTGAGATGAGCACCACCCCCTATGGTTGGACATGGCTTGACAACCTTGTCAATAGGGAATACCTTTACCTTTTACCTTTATGCACTACATAGGACTGACTTGTGGAGGAAGGCAGGGTCGGTAAAGTAGTAGGGAAGACTGGTTGTGGGAACAAGCATCACTAAAACAGCACCATAACATTACTGCACAGAAGATATGATAGTTTCCATACTGGTATATTCCCATTTGCTTAAACAACATAATCTCTATGAGACAACTGACTGGTGTGATAAAGCCCTTCCAGTGTCTACTTCAAACTTGATTTAAAATTTGCCTTCATAACCTGTCAATTGTTTCCCACTCTTTACCACTGATACAGTTGAAAAGGCTGATACATTTGGAAAAAAATATGAAAAGGGATATAGTGTAACCCTTATTGCCTTGAAAGAGGCAGTGACACTACCATGTTCTGGAAGAAGTCCACCTTGGTCCCTATGATTTATGGTAACTATTGTCCATTCACTAATACTTTCCTTTTACAAGAAGGTATCAGAGATGATTGTGGTGGCACAGTTGCAGACTGTGGATAAGACCAGTTATCTGGATCATTGACGGGCAATATGAGAGCATGTGCCTCCCTGCTTTTTATGTGCTCTTTGGAATACTGCTCCCGGAATTGGGATATGAGCCAATGATTTTGTGCTAAAGGGATATGGTTTCTCCACCAGGTATTCCCAGATTGCTGACTGAATAAATAACTATTTACTAGCTTGAGCTACAAGGTGTATAGAGAGTACCGGTACTTACAATTACTTAACCATATGACTAGTTCTGGAAGGACCCATACAAACTACATGGGCAATATGTAAATTCAGTTGGAAGAACATCCCCTTAGGGGCGTTTCTAGTGTTTTGACCACAGTATCTGAAGCCCTCATGGTCCTGAGTGCATTCCTCTTTCTACAAGCATGAGATGGTATCTTTCCTAAACATGTATATGAAGATGGGCCACAACAATTACTATTCAAGGCAAAACATGACATTTGGAGGGAGAACTACCAATCTGTTGTTGTTGTTGTTGTTGTTGTTGTTATTCTGCTTTCCCCTCAAAATTGGGACAGAAAACAGCTTACAAATTAAAAAATACCATTAAAAACATACAAGGTGAGCATTAAAATAGAATTAAACTAGAACAGTATGAGGTACTGTAAAATTCCAAAAGAACACTATCCAAAGGAAGCATCTTATTTTGTGTGTGTGTGTGTGTGTGTGTGTGTGCACGTGCGTGCTATGTTTGTGTTTTTAATTTTGTATTTTTAATGTAATTTTATACTGTTTAAATGAGATTATTTAAATTGTTTTAAAATTGTAATGCTAAGTTTTCAACCAGTTTTATCTGTGAGTTGTCTTGGGTCCCACTCTGGGTGAAAGGTGGCATATTAGATAGATAGATAGATAGGCCACATGCCAAGCATGGACTTTCTGCAGTTTCTCACAAGAGTAACTCCCATGTGATTCAGTCATGGTTTATCAACTTCTTAGTAGTTGGTAGTAGCTGTTCAGGAGGAACATCCCAAGAGTTCAAGCAGATATCTTTAGTACACTTGAAACTGAAGTTAATAAAGCTAGACTTGAAAGTTATAGGTTAGCATCCAATCACTAAGAAATTTTCTCTGATTAATCATATAAACAAAGAAAAAAGATTATATTGAAAATATAACATGTAGGTTCATTTGCTTGAGAAGGCACTACAGTCGTCCCTCCAAATGTGTGGGTTTGATTACCCGCTAGGTCGCTGCCACCTGCACTCCCCCCTCCCTCCCATGCACTCCTTTCCATCCCCATCTTCCTTCCTTCTTCCTCCTTCTCCCTCCTCCTCCTCCTCACCATCACCTGCCTCTCTCACTTGCTTCCCATCTGGTGGCAGCCAGTGCAGCCTTCTTTTGGCCGCACCAGTCTTGCAGTAGCTGGCAGAGCCATTTCCTGGCCACACTGGCCTACTTTTGGCTGCGCAGCCATTTCCCAATCATGGTGGCCTTCCCAGGGGAAAGAAGCCTGGGGGGAAGAAGGAGGAGGGAGGGAGGGGAAATTGTGAAGTCACATTGTCTCCATTGGTGATGCCATTGGGGACAATGGGACTTGAATATTTGTGAAATTTTGAATCTGCAGGGCCCCCCAGAACGTATCCCCTGTGAATTCAGAGGGACAACTGTATTCTGCTTCTACAGTGGTGCTTATCAACTGTTTATATTCAAGTGTTTTTGATCATGAAGAAATCATTCTATTACACATACACATACACACCTGAAATCCTTCATGTTTTTGATTATGAAGAAATCATTCTATTACACATACACATACACACCTGAAATCCTCTTTCTTTGTAAATATTGTCATCTTTCACAAATGTCTCTGCAGTTTTTAATGCTATCCTTTGTTATACCTTCTTCCTCTTTCTGACCACCGTCCAGTTAGTTGGGTGTTATCTATTTCTTCATTCTACTTCTCTCCAGTATTGGTATTTTCATTATTATTGTTTTTTTAATTGATTTGGATTAGCACTTTTTCTGTCCAAGCTTTCTTTCTCATGGCTACTTTGATTTTCAAAGTAGTCACTTTAATTTTTTTTTACTACTGATTATTTGGCTACACTTTCCTTTTGATTTGTCTGCCATTCTTTTCTTAGTCTCTGATATGCAACTTCTTTTTGTTACTAATTAGCAAGAACAAGGGGCATCTACAAAAGGCTTTCCACCTTCCTTCCATTTTTTTGTGAATCCTCCTCTTCCTTTGCACCCTTTTCCCTACTATTAATCCCAACCTTTCATCTCCTGCGCTTGTGATGACTTCCATTTCTCCTATTGATTTTCTCTCTTATTCTGGAGAACCGTATCAGCAACTCAGTACCTTCTTCTATACATCCACAGATATATCTCTTTCTTAATCTTCTCCCTTTCCTTTACCTTTTCCCCTTCACGCTACTTGGCTACATTTTCCTCTGTTTTATCATATCCCACTTAGAAATTTAACATGTTTCTGGAGCTGTAGGGGAAGCTATCTCCTGCATCCTAATGATTATGATAATTTGCAAGCCTTACAGTTTAGAGGAGAAAGCCCACAACATTTTTAAACAGTATGATTGATTGTGGCTAACCTCAGAAATTATGGATTCCCTCCTTACTGTTTTTACATCGAATGCAGCCTTTAAATCAATGTGTTGGATTTGAGAAATTGTCATGACACAATTTTTGGAGATTACATATGAATATTTTTATATGTTTGTATTACCTTCGTTTTTGACTTTTATGAAAGGTCTTTATTCAAAAACAAGACACATTGTGAAATATTTGGTTTTTTTCTAAAAAAAAAATCAAACACTAAAATCTGATTTGTATTAAGAGAACTGGTTAAGATCACCTTCTAACCATCTTCATTCAGGTTGCTAATGTTCTTGGCCATATATCTTTGGTTTCTGGTGCTGTTTCAAGGGCAGCTGGTTTTAAAGGCAGCTGCAGTTTTTGCCAGTTCCCTCTTGTTCATCCCATCTTTTCAAGTCACAAATACTCTCATTCTGAGGAATAAAGATTTTTTTAAAAAAAAACCAAACTGCCACCTATCCCCCCCCCCCCCGCATTGATGTTTTTCATAAAATATATGATGTGTTGAATAACATCCTTTAAAAATCAAGTGGTTATTCAGAACAGCTCAGATTCTTCACACTTTTTTTATGTAGGCAGAAAAGCTATGGGCTAGTTCAACATCACTATGCACTGATGTGCAACCAGCCTTTGCAGTCTGCATTGTGGCATGGATCAATTGAACATCAGTCCTGCACCAACTTAAAGCAAAGCAGCAGGATCTAGACAAAAGGCTTGCTCAGTCATTGGTGCACTCACTATGCCAGCATCAGTATGGCTCACACTTCATAGTCTATTAATTTGGAGAACAATGTACCATCCAACTCTTCCATCTGTTTCTTGCTATACCAAAGTTGTGTCAGTGAAGACAATAGGTGCAGCCAGCCTTTGCTTTCTTTGCAGGGCACAATGTACTCTATTCTTCTGTAGATGAAAAGGTATTTTCATCTATGCCTTAAAACCAGACAGATGCCTACCTTAGACCAATTTGGGTGGAGCCAGGAGCAATGTCTCCTCAGCAGGAAGGAGCTGTGAAAGTTTGGGTTTGGTCTAGTTCGCTTGCAAATAATCCATTTTTCTGTTGTTGTTTTGGACAACAAATAATTAGTACTGAAATATTATCTTTTATTTGTGCCAAGTAGGAAAAAAAAAAGGATTTATTTGCGGATGTGAATATGGTGCTACCTACCTTTTCAAAATATCTGCTTTGAAAATAAGGGATTCCCCCACTCCATGGAGCATGAAGCCACCTGCTCTGCAAGCCAGGTGATAAAATTCAAATCTAACAGGAGCAAGTGATAAAGGGCATGTACTCTAAAATAGGATTTAATTCAAACCCACATGCACCTGACAGAAAGCCACAGCACAGCTGTTGTCCTGAGGTGTTATGTGTTGATATGTGACTTTTATTGCCAGCTCCTACAACAGACTACTTTTTTAAAAAGATGCTTCTGGGAGGAGCATAGGCAACAGTACACATAAACATACACCATCGTATAACCCCTGGTGCTTCTCCCCACCCTACCTGAATGTTTCCCAAGTAGCTGGTGTCACAGGGATTTTGTTTCATAAACATGAAACAGAAGAACTAAGAGTGCTTACTGGAGATGCCTTAACTCAGTTGAGCAATGCAGTGACATTCCATAACTATCCTGCAATACTCAGGATGACATTCTTGAAAAGGGTAGTACTCCCTCCCATTCCAAGATTTTCAATGCATGTCTGTGGGTGAGATAGGGACTGTAATCCACATTAATGACTCTTGGATATGAAATCAGGGTGTTGCTTCTTTCTGAAGCAGAGCATAAGACTTTATGTATGATCTCAGGTAAGTGGTGTTACTGTAATGAAGTAATAGTTCTTGTTTTCAAAATAGATCATATTATTGTAATATGCTGAACCCATGGATATTGTAGTAACAGTAATAATTTAAAATACTGAGAATGAAAAGCTGCAGCTCAGTTCACAGAATATTTGAATAAGCTTTTCTTGTGCTTATGATTAAAAGCCCTTTTGTTTTGTTTTGTGAGAAACTGGCAAAATTATCCTTGCACAAGCAAATTTCACAGTGAGAACAGTAAAATGTGGTTAGTTAAGGATATTCAATGATATGTACAAAATACAATTATAAAACAGTTTTAAACCATTCTCCTATCACCTTGTTCATTCCACCACCACCCCCCAAAATCAAAATTATACTATTACCAAACCATAGGAAATAGGGGCATTATTATTTTCTCCTTGTTGTTCGATAAGAATTAATTCAGTAATATTACAATAGAAGAGATGGACACTGAACAGAGACAGACAATATGCATAAGGAGAACTGTATTTAAATGTTAACAACTCTTCCATTTTACAAGCCCTGTGGCAAATCCCTAGAGAAACACCCGTTTCCTCTAGCATCTATTTCATAATAAGTAGTGAGGATGCTTTTAGAAATCATATTCCTTGAAAATCATAGTCCAGCCCTAGCAAATTCCTTGGCCTTCACAGCTTTACCTCCTTTTTGCTAAAAGTTCTGCTCTCTGCCATCCAGTCCATTAAGTGCAAGACAAAAGCCCAGATTTTGTTCTTTTGTTTCGACACAAAGCAGACTTCTTGAGCATGAATGGTATGCTTTGGTCACATGCAAAGCCCAGCTGAGTTTAGCATTGACACAAAAGAATTGCTACTTTTTTTTACACAGCTGAACAAATTAGAGGAAAGTGGTGACACCACTTCCAGAGCTGCTTCACATCTGACATTTTTCCTGCATGGATATCATTTATTTTTGAATAGGAGAAAACCATAAAAAACAAAAGGTAAAGGATGTAGGTGAATATCTACTCTGCAAAGTGTACCCAGCCTCTGTTCAGATTAGGATAAGGAAGGATGGGTAACTAAAATACCATCCAACTGAACAGTTGTTGGGCTGTTGAATCAGACCAGAAATAGCAAAATAGCATTTTAATCATGCTATGTTCACTCTATACTGAAGCCCATGCACAGGGCAGGGACACTTGGCAGCATTTTCTCCCCTTACAGGATTAGTGAAAGGCAGGTTTGGCTTCCTTCCTCAAGTAACAAATGGTGCTCCACTCCTTATATCAGCTCAACTAGCTCACCCATGGCTGGACAATGGCCAGTTCTACATAATATCCTTTTTTGTATTATCAGAGCAGCCAGAATGTTCAGCACATTTCTAAAGCAGCCTTGCAGGCCCCTTGTGCAAGGGCAACATTTGCTGTTTCACCAAAGCCAAACACTGACCTTTTTATGGCAGTCAAAGCAATATTCTGAAAGACATTTGGCACTTTCTCTTAGTCTCTTCTGATCCCTCATGTTAAGTAGCTTTAGGATCTTACTTCATCAAGTTCCTATTTGAATTCTATTACTGCAGCATAAAAGCTCAGTAGATTCTTGCAGCTGTTTCCCCTCACAATCCCCTGTTATATTGAAGCATACTGCTTTCCCCCATCACATCCACTGATCTTCCTTTCCATGCCCTTCCTTGTCATGACTGCAATGCTATTCTTTTGCTTGCATCATGATCACCATCAGGTATCTTTTTCTCACTTCAGCTCTAGGATGATGCTTTTCTACTTTCCCCAATTCAGATAACTTGAAAGCAACAGACTTCTCCCATTATCATTCTATCTTCTGTCTCTTCTATCTTTGCTGTATTAATACATTCTCTCTCTCTCTCTTTTTGAAGAAGCTCAAGAACTGTCACACCTGAGTGAATCCAAAATGCACCTAAAAGAGCAGAAATCTTAGGGCCCTGACATGTTACAGTATTATAGCATTATGACAGCACATTAACTCCCATGGCTAAATACTATGGAATCCTAGGGGTTTATAGTTTGGTGAGGGACAAGAGGTTGTTGACTGAAAATCCCAAATGCCCTTCCCTAAACTGACAATCCTGAGATTCCATACAAGGGAACCAGTGTAACTCAGGTGGAATCATAGCACTGTAACTGTGTATTGTGAATGGGCTCTACAGCTTAAAAACAAACATCCAAAAGGTACATCAAATGCTTTGACTGTACAGAAGCTAACATTTGCCCAACAGAAGTCACAAAGGTTCCACATTCACTGTCTTCCACCAATCATATCTCAATTTTGAGCCTTTGCCAAATCTGTCATGTTTCCTAAAGTGCTCAAGTAAGTAGGTAAGCAACCCTTCCTTGTGTGTTTGTTTTCTAAAAAACTGGGCAAGGACAGTGTTGAAGACTTAACCTACTGAGTTGCTGGTCCAGATTTTCCTCTGGTTAATGTTCCTCACCAGGACAAGCTTTACTGGTTCTAAGTAAAGAGAAATGTGTCATACCCATAAATGACCTATTACTAATAGCATCATCTCTGAACTATGCATCTCCTGACATAAAAAAAAGAGACTTCCAATGCCCAGCGTAGGAGGATACCCATTTTGTAAAGAGTGAGGGAATGATGGGAATGTTTTCTGGTTCCACCATTCGGCAATGCAGGTCATTCTAGTTTTCACAACTGCTTTTTCCTCCTTACCTAGCTCTGCAAGTAATAAGCTGCTGCCTTTTAGATACATGGATCATACCCCAAGAGAGAAATGCAGTCAGTCAGGGGGAAAAACAAAGAAAATTTGCTGAGGATAGAATGTGCTTTTTTTTAATGGCTTCTGCAACCACTCTGTCTTCATACTCTGTTTCTAGAGATCATCTCTTTCCCCATTTTCCCTTCCCTCTGTCTGCACATCATCTTGTGCATTGCTGACTTCTCTGGAGTGACCTCTAAAAAAAGCAGCAATGAACATACAATGCTTCTTCATGCATAAAGATGTCCCCAGGAAATTTCCACCACTCCCTACCCCTTTGCCCTGGAGAAGTGAATGTGTGGTGTGTTACATAAGAAAAGAAGAATCTGTCTTTGTCCACTGAGATCCCTATTGCACTCCAGCTTCAAGGTCTTTCACCTCAACAGTGAAATTAAATATTTTTAAAAGTTCCAGTCTTCTGAGACTAAAGTAAAGAGGCAACTGCCTTGAATTTGAGAAGAGGACCATAACATTACATATGTATCACCAGACAGTGAGACTCAGACAACCATCACCACTAAATGCCCATTTCCTTGAAGCAGAGAGTAGAGAGATCCTCAAACAGAGATACATCTGTCAATTAAGTTTTGGGGAGGGGGAGAGAGGGAGGAAAATGGGGATACTCTGTCACATTCTTGACAGCTCAATTCTGAGCAAGTTTCTCAGAGTCAGATCTCATACATGAGATTTCTGTATGCATGCCTGCATGCTTAGAGACTGATGCCCACTTCTAGTATCTTACACATGCTGCAAAATGGGCATTACTACCACTATCATCCTAAACTTGTGCTGTTGTTCCCCTAGTTGAGTGCAAAATACCAGATATCAAGACACAGACACACAGACACAAACACACACCTGCACATTTCAAAGCAGAAACATTTTCAGTCTAAAGAAGCTATTCCTCCTCCAGTCCTTTTTCCCATTCACTTCTCATGCACTTCCTCATCTATAGGAAAAATAGTAATCAGAATCCAGAAAACTAACCTCTCATGTCCCTATTCTCCTTCAACCGTCTCACTCTGATTTTCAGCTTCATTTGTCCCTTGTGCATGTCTGGCCAGAACTGGTCCTCAGAGGGAGCAATCATAATATCCAAAGGCATCCAGGCAGCTGGGCTGTGTCTCTCCAGAGCTACCTCCTGCCCTCCGAAAACAACAGCTGGCGGAGATGGGAGGGAGCCTCCTCTTTTCCAAAAAAAA
>CM034701.1:115560913-115574542 GCA_020142125.1 Phrynosoma platyrhinos | reverse complement strand
CTGGAGACACCCTGAGATCCAGCTCTTAGAGGAGAAATGAAAAGGGGAGGAAAGGGGGAGGGAATGGGACAGAAATATTCCTGCTCCTTCTCAGCTGGATTATTCTCCTCCTCTCTTCATTCCCTGATGCGCAGCGCCAACTCCAGTGAGCCTGAATGAGCTCAGCACATGAGCAACAGCCATGCTGATCTACCAAGGAGCAGTCATAGCTAACGGGTCAGGCATGCAACCGCATTCCTTACTCAGCACACAGACATGCAGTTTAACTCAAGGGCTACGCTACTGGCATATGGTTTGCTCAGCTGCTTAAAGAGACAACATCCCCTCTTTTTTCCACTCACCCTGCTCCTATTCTAGAATTGTCCACCACAAACAGTAGCCAGCAGGGGCAAGAGAAGTCCATTCTGGTGTGTTTTGTTTTGACAGGTTAATATATCTGCATGGTAATATGAAGCTTTGGAATGTCATGCAGTCCTGTTAATCCACTGGCTGCATGCTCTTTGTCTCTAGTCTCAAATCAGTGGCAGAAAGGAGGAGGCACAGCGGATACCGGACTGTTCGGACACAGTGGCCTGTCATACTGGACAGAGATAAATAAAGTTATCTGTGTGTGTGTGTATGTGTGCTCTGGAACTTCAAATAGACAAGCAAAACTTTACTGCCTCTATTTTACTGCCTTTGTTCCCAATCAACTCATGGCCAGGGGCAGTAGGAGAGACTGGACCAAAGTTTGTTGCGGGGCTATCTTCTAGCATCTCTGCTGATTTTCAGCAGCGCTTTTGGCAGTGGCAAGATATGGGGGCACTGGGGATGAAAACTGCTTAGGTTCCCCCCTCCCCCCACACTAATGTAGACAATTCTGAGCTAAAGGACCAATGTTGGGTTTCATATAAGAAGCCTCCTATTTTCCTGTCTTGTGAGCCTAAACATACTTGCCACCGAAGTCTCCTGGTCTCACCCCCTCTTTCTATAGTTACCCTCCACAGTTTCAAATCTATACTCTCCTGTTCACTTTAGGTTCCTTGCCATTTGTGCATCTAATACAATGGAAACAGAGGGACAGATGATGCCCTGGCACACAGTTATTAGCCACTGTTGAGTACAGTGTTGCCTTACTAAAGGCTTGACTCTTAGCCCTGAATTCTTGGACCAGTCACTTTGTGTGGAACATATTGGGGCCCTAGAAAGGCATAGTAGTACCCCTAGAATTTATAAATGAAAGCCCCCTTGTTCTACGTTGAGAAGATGAGCATTGGCAAACATGTCTGTACTCTCCTCCAGACCTCTCAATATTCTTTAAACACACATACCTGTGGTGCTTTCTAGGTCTCTGTATGACCAAATCATTCTTTGCCTCTATGGAAAACTGTACAGGATTAGACATACTGGATAGGATGCTTTGTCTCTTTAAATCCAAAGATTTAGAAGGCCAAGGAATTCAATGCTGAACTGTTTCATGGGAGTTCAGTGTTTTTCCTTAACAGTGACATAATTCCAGATGAAGTCACCAGCATTAAATAAACCCTCCCACATTCCCTCTCCATGATTGGAACCAGTGTTCTAATGAGAGTCCTTATTGTAACAAATATGGGGCTGATTATTGTCACATGTGAGATGGAGTTTAGCAAGGCATGCATGCATGCGTGCGCACACACAGAGAGAGTATTTAAAACAGAGGCAACATATTGAAATATGGGATGCTGTTTCCAGTTAATTCTCAGGAACTATAATGGACTGCCTCTTTTGCTCACTATGTCATGTCATCGTGCTACAATGAAGCTAGGGCATAAAAATACAACTTTGGACAGCACTACATGTGGTTTCCTAATAGCTTGAAACAGGCTAATATTTTCAGTCTGGTAAACCTGTAATGTCTAAATACCCTAAATGAACCAGATCCTGTCTGATCTTAGAAGCTAAGTAGGTTCAGCCTGGCTAGTACTTGGATGAGAGACCACCAACTAATAGCAGGTACTGTAGGCTATATTTCATAGGAAGGAACTGGCAAAACCACTTTTGAATATTTCTTGCCAAAGAAAAGCCTACGGAATTCATGAGATCACCATAAGTCAACAGGTCATTTGTGTGTGTGTGTGCATGCATGCATGCACACACACACAAATCTGTTTTTGAGTTCATTTCTGAAATACTACTTTCTGAAACTATGGAGACAGGACTTCTCCAGCTATTTCATATTATGATTAGGAGACTTTTCAGGAAAAAAGAGTCCATATTTTTCTTTAAAAATGTCTTATGACAGAATTTATCTTGAAAATGTGAATTGCTCAAAAGTGACCATTCCTATCCTTGCTCACACCCAATAAAAGCCATCATAAATATAACAATTAGGCAAAAGATGGAAGGAACTGGAGTAAAAGGACTGGAAACTGAATACCTAGACTATAGATACCATAACTATTACAAAGCAATGGAGAAGTCACAACACACAGCAAAGCCTCAGTCTTGTGTCTTTAAAATGGGAATGTAAATATATTTTAAAATTTCACTTCTTGTTTTGTCTTCTTATTCTTCTTATTAGCTGCCTTCTAGTTGAATTTGACTCATGATAATCCCATGAATGGGACACTTCCAAGACCCCTATCCTCAACCGCTCTGCCCAGGTACTGCATGCCCAGGGCCAGGGCCTCCTTGACTGAGTCTATCCATCTCATATGCAGCCCTAGCTCTCTTTATACTGCCCTCCACCTTTCCTAGCATTATTGTCTTTTCTAGTTTGTCACACCTTCCCACGATGTGCCCAAAGTACGACAACCTCAATTAAGGGGGGAAGCAGACGAGGGCGTCCAGGACGCCCTGGGCCGGCGCGCCGCGGGGCCGCAGCCTCCGCACCTCGGCGCACCGGCGGCGTCCCTGGAAGGAGCGCTAAATCAGCGCTCCTTCCTCAAGACAGCGAAAGTGCGCACTAAAAGCGGCGGGCGCACTTTCGCTGTCTTTTCCGCCGCTGCACATGTGGTCGCCGCGGCGTGAGGTCATCCCCGGAGCCCCGGCCGTGCGGAGGGCCGGCGACTCCGAGGGCGACCTCAGGGAGAGGAAGGGGCGCCGAACGTGCGGCTGCCCCTCCTCTTCCGGGCCCGGAAGACGACTCAATTAGTCGTCTGCCGAGGCCCTTAGTCATCTTGGCTTCCAGGGACAGTTCAGGCTTGATATGATCTAGGATCCATTTGTTTGTCTTTTTGTATTACAAAAGCTGGCTTGGTGAAGTGCATTTGAAAGAATAATTATAGAACCAGAAAAACATCTTCTGATGACAGCATCACTAAACTGGACACTATAGAATACAAATTTCAGTTTGTACATTAAGTCTCTTTCTCTCAGTGAATCTTAAGATTTTGGCCAAAAATTACAATTCCTGGTGGTCAATCAGTTTGATTATGGGTGAAAAATAGCTCAAGCCCTTCCAGGATGTTTAGCCAAAATTCTCATTATTCCTTCCACTTTCTGCTTCTACCTAAAATAGGACATGGAGATCTAAGAGTGCAGGGGGACATAGATCCCCCTTATAGGGTTGTCTCATCTTAGGAATTTATCACATGGGATGAGTCCTGTGCAGAAACTAGATTTAAAATAAAACAACCCGCTTTTACGGGTTGTTTTTCACATGACATTCGGGGTTAACCTGAACAGAAAGTAGAAAAAACACGCAATTGAGGGTTGTTTTTCAGATGTTTGCATGAAAGAGAAATAATGCAAAAATAACCCGAATGGAAAGCCAACAAAATCCACTCCTTTTTACTTTCAGGAACTCCCGGAAGGAAAAAGGAATGGGTTTTGGTGACTTTCCGTTTGGGTTACTGTTGCGTTATTTCTCCTTTATCTCCTTTTTCCCACCAAAAAAGTTATGCCTGACCCTAATTTCCGCTTCAGTTATTTTAATTTACTTGTCATTTATTGCAGTCTGTTATTTTTAAGTAGGTTTTAAACTTTGATTGTTTAATTGTATTGGGGAGGGCTATTGGGGGACAGGATTTTTTGTTTTATAGTGTAAGCCGCTCCAGTTGTATTTTACAGAGAGGAGGGATACAAATAAATTATTATTATTATTATTATTATTATTATTACAAATACATCTGAAAAACAACCCACTTTGGTGGGGTTTTTTTGGATTTTTAAATCTCGTTTCTGCACAGGATTTAAGCAATTTACCTCCTTGTGATATAGTCTTTAGTTTCCCTTTCCACCCTCTTTTCCAGCTGTTAAAGAGAAAACACAAGATTAAAATGGGGGACAGAGAGTAGGTTGGAAGCTAAAGGGCTAACACTAAGTTTGTCAAAAGTCCAGATTTAGGATACAGGAATTCTTCAATTTCAGGGACTGGGCTTCATGGGAAGGTAAGAAATCTTTCAGGCTACCACACCTTATCTTGGAGGTATTTTTTTATTTTTAGAGTGACAAAGGAGAATTACATTTTGTGACCATTTTACTCATCATCCTCTTTCAAATAATTTCTTCACTGCAGTTCACTTTTCTTTGGGAATCCATTTGTTTGTATTTTTACATTGAATGTGTGTCTACTCTGTTCTTTCCAGTGCTCCATTAGAAGTACATATAATACAGTTGCTTTATTCCAAGCAGTATGATCTTGTCACAGAGAAACTTGCAATTTGTAGCCCCATACTGGCTAGTGTAGTGTAGTGGTTTGAGCCTATGGACAATGACTCTGGAGATCAGGGTTCAATTCACTGGGTGACCTTGGGCAAGTCGCATACTCTCAGCCTCAGGGGAAGGCAATGGTAAACCTTTTCTGAACAATTCATGCCAAGAAAACCCCATGATAAGTTCACTTTAGGGTCACCATGAGTCAGAAATGGCTTGAAGGCACAACACACACACACACACACACACACACACACACTAGATGTACACATCTACAATACATACAAGTAACTGGAAATGTGTTGCCCCGGAATATAGCTACCAAGAGATAAACGAATTCGCCTCCTATGACTTCTATCTCCAAGAAAACCTCCCTTCAGTCCTCAAGTTTCTAGCATTGTAGGATGAAACCATAAAAACTGTTCACATCTAGGACTCATGTATTTGCTATGTTCACATTCTTTTAGAATTTTGCCTGCTCCTTTTTTGGATGCCTAAACTGTATTTCTATATCGTTGTTCAAAGATATCTTGTGTGAAAGCAATTGTAGTATAAGCTTTCATAAACTTGTACCAAGTCTACGAAAACCTATGCTACAACTTCTTTCACACATTTAGTCCCAAAGGTGCTACAAGATCCCTTTTCATACTGATAATCCAGACTAACACAGCTATGGCTCTGTGCTAGTAATTTTGATACTGAAGGAAAATTTCTTATTTGGGAACAATTCCTTTATTTTTCCCTCAGTAGTTTCACTTTGGGCCTCCTGTTTCTTTTAAAAATCATTTTTGGTAAAAGGAATGGTTTTAAAATATTTTACTTCTCTTTCACAATATCTTTCTGTGTACCAATTCAATATTTTCACTTATTATAGAAAAATGAAATTAAGGCTGTACATTTCTTCACCAGTCCCATGTCCCTGGGAAAGATTTGTCTTGAATAGATTACAGTTGGCCCTTCATTTTCATGGGGGATCCGTTCCAGACCCCCCCTCCATGAGAACAGAGATTCGCCAATATTCAAGCCCCATAGGCTTGAATGGGGCCCGCACCCACGGGTGCACCCCATTGATTTTAATGGAGGTTGCCCCTTCATGAATAAACAAAACTGTGGACTTCAAGTCTGCGAGAATGGAGGGGCAACTGTATTTACATGAATGATATCAATTTGCATTACTGTTACACAACTGCATAATAGAGCATTGATATGTGTGATAAACAGACAAATTTTTACTCTTGCAAGGTTATATATATATATATATCCTTCCCTGAGAGTTTGTAGAATGTCACAGTAAAATATTTCTGAAGCCCAAACACTGAAATTAGGGTTATTGTTCATATTATCTTCTAACTGATTGAACAATTAGAAAACAACAGATGCTGGCTCAAGATCATATTCTTAGGAGTTTCTACTGTAACAGTTACTTGGGGGAAACACCACACTTTGGAATAAAATCACATTTAATTCATTGGCGTTGTTGTTGTTGTTGTTGTTGCATGCCTTCAAGTCGTTTCCGACTTATGGTGACCATAAGGCGAACCTGTCATGGGGTTTTCAGGGCCTGAGAATATGTGACTTGCCCAAGGTCACCCAGTGGGTTTCCATGGCTGAGCGATGATTTAAACCCTGGTCTCCAGAATCATAGTCCAATTCTCAAACATCATGATGGCACTTTAATTCAGTGGAATAAGGTAAACCTAAGGCAGTTTCTAAGCAGTAGGAAAAAGGCTTCAAGCCAATTCCTTGTGATTTGTGAAACTGCTCCCCTTCTGAAGGCTTCAAGTATATGCACAGTAGTGATTGGGAACTTGCTGCTTTCCATATGTTACTCAAATACAACCTCATTTCACCTGACTGTCGATTACATTGGTCTGATCTGATGGGGGGTGTCAAATCCAATAATATTTAGAGGATCACTGATTCTCCAGCCCTGATATAGAGGTACACATTGGTGTGACTGTTATAGACATCCCAAAGCCTGAGAATTACCCCTCTTTGTTCTAGGCAGAGACTAGTTTCCCTCCACAAATCTACAGGAGGCTTGTCATGTGTGTTTCAAGAAGAGGATACAATATGCTCACTGTATTGAACAGATGGCTTTGGATGTAAGTAATTTTTGCAACAACAAAGGCATTTGCAGAAGTTTCTGTGGATGTAGGCAAGCCTTCAGCATTTAACAGAGTATATGCAGGCAGATCCTGGCACAATTAAAAACTTGCAACTTCACTTGGAAAATGGCCAAACCAAATAAATATTGAATGAAAAAAAAATCTTTCTGTAATAGGCTTCAGTGACAGCACTGGCTGTTCTCAGTGCCAGCTCTTTGTGAATCAACAAAACTATATAAAAGCATTCAATGGGATTACATGCCAAGGCTTTTTTTCCCTACAGTTTACATCTGTGTAACTTCTGAGCAAGGGAACAACTGAGACTGCATTTGCATGAATAAAATATCATGCGTACTTTACTACACTCAAGGTCAAATCTTCTGCGGTGAAGCCATTGTCTTATTTTTTTTCTTTGTTCTTAAAACCAGAGTTCTCAAAGAAAGCATAACATAATGCAGTATGACAATTCCAAATCAAAATGAGCTGAATAGTAAGAAATATAGAGTGAGCCTGCTGCATTGGCAAGCTAGCAGTCCGAGGATTGGAGCATCCACAGGCAGCTCCATAGTAGGTTGCCTTATGGACATCAGGTTAGTTAGTTTAACTGCCCTTTTCAGCATGGGCCCCACACTGGGGATTTGTTGTAGTGATTTGCTGCAAGCCTTTAAAAATGCTTCATTAACACTTGCAGCTGGTACTGGCTTTGTAGCAACTCCTGCAAACACATGATTTAACAGCAGGTGTTCATGAGATGCTAACAACACAGTTTGCCAGAAATAAACCAATGAATCCAAACAGCCAGTGTGGTGTAGCTGCTTGAGTGTTGGACCACAACTCTGGAGACCAGGGTTTAAATCCTTGCTCAGTCATGGAAACCCACTGGATTGCCCCCACTTGGGCAAGTCACACTCCTTTAGCCTGAGAGGAAGACAAAGGCAAAAACCGCTCTGAATAAGTCCTGCCGAGACAGCTGGTCACCATATGTCAGAAACAACTTGAAAGTACACAACAAAAAAACAAATGAAGTCCATTACTACATCACCTGGGTACACTTGATCTTAATAGAACTGAATGAGTTCATGCCTTTAACTTTGACAACACAAGGTAAATTGTAGCTTTTTAGCAAGAAATTTGTTCTATGAACTTAAAAGTCCAGTTGAAACTATTTTTGTGCATGTTTGTGCTGAACTTCGTGCAGTCATTCTGAGATGTTAGTGAATAAACTCTATCAAATGTCAAGAATTAAACCTAGTTTTTACTTATACATACTTCTTTTCCCTGCCCTAGATATTTGCCTCATACCTGGCATGGCAAACCCAGGAGCTCCTTTTAAATACTAGAACAAATACAAGAGTCAAACACAGCCTGAATTTTCAGTATTAAAGGGTAAGCCATCAGTGACCATGATTATCCAGGGAACTGATATTGATCTGTCCCTTCAAATCTTAATTATTAAAATCCTAAATATATTGAGGTGGAAAGCAGTGGCAATCTCGTTCAGTTTTATATTGTATGAAACACTGCTAAGTATCTTCTCAGTAGTGCTTCCTATATTTGTGAAACATCTTTCCAAGAGAGGTCCACCCATCATCCTTAATGGTAACATTTAGGTACTAGGCAAAGATTTTCCTCTTGCAGCAGACATTCAGTCCTTGAGTTTAAATTTTCTCTTTACTTTTACCATTTAAGGGGGTTGCAGACTGCCAGAAATAGTTCGAATTGAGTCCACTTTTAGGGCTAGGGAATCATGGGAACTGTAGTTTATTGTGGCACCAGAGCTCTCTGACAGAGAAGGCTCAATGTCTCAGAAAAACAACAACAATTCCCATGATTCTCTAGCACTAACCCTAACCCTAAAAGTGGACTCAATTTGCACTATTTCTGGCAGTCTGCAACCCCCCTTAGTTTTTATGGCTGGCACATAACATTCTAATATTTTGAAACCATCTTGGCTTAACTTAACTTGTTTTGATGGTAAAATCTCTGATTTCATTTATTGTTCATGTACACCCAAACACATACACACATTGTCCTGATGGCATTTGCCAAATGGACAGTATACAAATGTTTTAAATATACACAATAAATCAATAAATTATCAATTAAGAGAACCAGTGTGGCATGAGTGTTGGACTAGGACTGGAGAAGACGAGTTTCTAATCCCCATTCAGCCATGGAAATCCATTTGGTGATCTTGGGTCAGTCAAACTCAGCCTCAGAGAAGGACCATGACAAGCCTCCTCTGAATAAATCTTGCTAAGAAAACCACACATTAGGGTTGTCATTAAGTTGGAGTTGACTGGAAAACATAGAACAGAACAGCAATCAATTGAGTGGGTGGGATGGAGAGGTGAGCACCAATGGTTAATGATATGCTATATGCCATCTTCCTGAGGGAAAAAAACACATCTGTTGCAGATAATTTGGATCTACCTAATAAACCTAAGTGCAAGTTTGTAAGAGATCTTCACTGAGATTCCTGTTGGTGCATAGCATTTAATGGCCCCTTTGGTTTGCTACTGGCAAACTGCTTTGTTAGCACCCCATTAACACCCACTGTTAACAAGCATTTAAGGAGGTTGCTGCTGAAGTAAGCAGCAAAGCAACAAACAAAATTGTTTCTACCAAGTCAGACCAAGAATTTTTCACATTCTTCATTTTGTATTCAACAGCCATTGCTTTATGTCCATACAGTTGGCCCTTCACATTTGCGGCTTTGACTTTTACGGGTTTGATTATTCGTGAATTTGATAATATGTAATAATAATATGTTCTCACCAGTGGAAAATAATATGTAGTAATAATATGTTCTCTCTAGGAATTTCTAGGTCCTCCAACGCAGCTCTATGGCTAACATTCACCAGATGTTATCCTGGAGAAACTTAAGAGATTCCTAGAGAAAACATTCCTCTAGGTATTTGAAGGTCTTCCAGCATAATTCTATGATCAGCCTGTGGTGGATGTTGACCACAGAGTTGCGCTGGAGGACCTAAAAAGTGCTAGAGAGGTGTTCTCTCAGGTGAAAAAAAAAATGTTTTTTTTTAATTTGTGGTTTTCCCACTTTCACGGGAGGCTTGTGCCCCTAACCTCAGCAAACGTGGAAGACTCACTGTACAATAAGCTTCAATGCTAATGACAAACCACACCTGTGTTGTAAATTTAGTTCTTAGTCTTAAATATGGGATGTCATAAATCAAAAATGACTTGAAGGTGCGCAACAACAAGGGATGCAGAAAGAGCTTGAGACAATTAGGCAGGTAATGGAACGTACAGTCTTCTGAAACAAGATTTATTAAATAGACCTCTAAAGTTTGTCTACAAATAAGCTTTCTCCTAAAAACCTCCAATAAAAGTGGCCTCCAAGAATTTGTACACCTTTAAAAATATCCTAGCACACATTCTTTGAGTTTATTTAACAGGATTGCTGTGTTGTATCAGAAATACCAAATTCCTTCCAAATTGATTAACAACCCATATCTAAAGGAACTATTTCAAGAACTTCAACTAGAATTAATATCAGTACAGAACAATGATTGCTAGCCTTTTAAATCAAGATGGAATCATATTAGGATGCCAAGTTTGAAAACATTTTCGTTTTTGCACATATTTACCCTCCATAGTTGGAAATGTTTACAGCAAGACAGTGTCCTCTAGCACTAATGTGATACTTGACTGCCACCTCCTCACTTATAGAACCAGCTTTTTGCCTTGAAAAAGCAGATCCAAGAACCAACCCACTTCTAAGAAAGGCTACATACCGTGGCCTCAAGCAGCAAAGCTGCAGGCAAGACCAAAAAGCACTCATGCCAGCCAACTAAGCATTGCACAGCAAGAAAAACCAGAACCTCAACCAACCACAAAAATTCTCCCAGTTAATGCGACAGTTTAGCACATTTATGTGGACAGATTTAACTTAAAAGTGGAAGCTATTTTTTTAAAAAAACAAAAAACAAAAACCCACTGTCCTGATCTCTCCCTGCCCCACTATAGCTGTTGAATGCTGGTTTGAACCAATGTGAGGTTATATGATTGCTAATATAATAAAATATTAGAGAGCCAGCATGGTGTAGTGGTTTGAGTGTTGGACTACAAACCTGGAAGAGCAGGGTTTGATTCCCCGCTCAGCCATGGAAACCCACCAGATCACACAGGTCACACACTCAGGTATTTGAAGGTCTTCCAGCATAATTCTGTAATGGTTTTCCTTAGGGCCACCATAAGTTGGAAATGACTTGAAGACATACTACAACACGATACAACCTCTCTCTCTATCATTTTGCAAAACCATTAAAAATCATGTTGACATTCAACATAGCATGAAAGCATTCTAAATGGTTTCATAAAGATATTTCTCAGGATATTTCCAACAGTGGCATAGAGAAGTCACCATTCATAGGGTCAAAATACCAAGATTTCTCAGTTAGTGAGAACAACGCCATTATCTGTGACTCCACTTGGTCTCTCCTATTCGCAATGGGCTCAGCTGCAATGGATGGATTTTTCTAGCAACAATACTTTTCTGAGATATCTAACTTGTAAAGCATTTTAGAGTGTCTTGATTTTGAATGAGTAATTAAGGTGCATCAACCTTGCAAAAGATCTGTTCCTGGTAGATATGAAAATAACTAGAATTGATTTTGGGTTTTTTTCCGATCAAGTGCTTCCTGCTGGTGGTGGGAAAATAAGTTCCTGGGGGAAACCTGAGCTGGAGGTCTTTGCTGTTGGGGACATGGTATGTGTGTGTATTGTATATAAACAATACAGGAAAGAAGAGATGAATGTCTTGTATTCTTGGACCCTCCTTAGGGACATGAACATGGTGACCATCATGATGAATGCCTACAATTCAAAATTTACTACTATTCCAGCTCTTCACCAAAACTGACCTACTGATTTCAACAGTCTAGTTTGGTAGAGAAATGATTCTGGAATTCACATGTCTGACCATATGATCAGTTATGAGTATATATTTATTTTAAAGGTTATATTGGATCTGTAGGTCTCTTCCAGTGGTACTTTGTCCTCTGCTTTCTAGTGCTTTCTAACCTAATTTAACTTTTACTCTAATCCTCATGGCTACTTAGCTGTCTTAATAGACTCCAAAGGAGAACACCTATAGGCTTGTTTGGGAAGTTAAAAATAAATATTAATCCTGACGGTTGTGGTTCAACCATTTCCTTTACACATACTCTGCTTATAAAAACTGGGGCCCTGTTGCTGATCATTTACCAGGCACTATTAAACAACTCAGCATAAACAAATGGGAAAGTTAAATGGCCCAACACATATATTAGCTCATGACTTGTCGCACAAATGTGAGAGTATTTCTCCACAGCTGCAGACAGCAGCCCTTCCTGTACATCCATCTCACAGGAGGCAAAGAAAATAAATGGGCTTGCTGAATTTGGGGAAATGGGAGTGGAGGGGAAACGGCCTGGCACAATATGCTGATGAAAGACCAAGGCTCTCTGCAGCGCTGCAGGGTTGCAAGTGCTCTGGGAGTATGGCCAGATCTGTCAGAGGCAATGTGTTTGCTGAAGAGCTGGGGGTGGGGGGAAGATTATGCATCAATTATTAATGTGCCACATTCTTTCCAAATCATGAGTGTGTACATGGACAGTCCAAATTTAGAAAGAAGAGGACTGGAAAAATCTAAACATTCTTCACAGAATTGGTACAAGCTCAAGAGTGGGGAGGAAGATGAGCTCACATGTATTTCGGAGCCAGACGAAAAACTCCCGACTTCAGAAAGGAAACGTTGGTGACTAAGAATGAAAGAAGAGAGGGACAAACTCAAAGCCCTCGTGCTCTAGATGTAGTTCCTTTGGGCACAAAATATGGGACTCTCTTGAACCCTTGTACTGAACTGGCTGTAAAGTTGCTTTTCAAAACTAATTATTACAGTTTTTTTTCAAATGCTCAAAACGAGGCTGCATTCATGTTTATGGAAGCCTACTTCTGTGCAACTTTTAATGTTAAGGGCTTTACTTCTATAATGCAAAGACCACCAACCACCCTGAGCACACAAACACCATTGCCATCAACCTATGCCAGGGTTCTCCCAGTATATCCTCAGTGTGCGCTCTGTGAAAGGGAAATGTGGCTATTCCATAGTTGCTTACAGCATCCATGAATCCATAAAACTTACTGCAGTTGAAAAGCCAACAGTTTCCATTTGGGAGGAGAATAACAGCTATGAACTCCAGAAACATCCAGCTGGTCCCTTCTAAAGCGAATTTCAAAGACACAGAGAAGTATTGCTATAACTACCTGACATAACTAAGTGCAGTTTCTACAAGAATATCTGCCATATTAGTTTCATGAGTAATGGGGTCAGGTGCTAGTACAGTGATACTAGTCTTGGTACAATGCGCTTACTGTGGGTGATTGCACATACACAGATGCAGTGAGAGAAAACTTCCAATGCAGACAATGGGTGTTTTCAGCCTTCCTATTTACCCCATGATCTATCTATACCATTTTTTCTGAGCTACTGTGACCTCATAATGCTAATGATTCTTTTTGCATGACCAAGTGAGTGCCTCACATCAGAGCCAACAAACTCTCAGTTGTGTCACCCATTTGGAAACCAAGGAAAACTTTGTTTGCAATTGTTTCAAATGAGCAACCCGACTCAGGGTTCAATTCTGTCTGTGTGGGACTTACTTCTGCATTAAGCATGTATAGGACTGTGCTGTAAGGTTTCAAAAAAACCTGATCCCACAGACCGTCCCAAGCCTCAAAGATTTTGCCATGGTATCAACAATCTGAGATATGCTGACGACACCATAATACTAGCAGAGAACCTTACAGACATGGAACAGTCACTAAGGAAGATCAATGAAGAAAGGCAGGCTTTCTGTTGAACATAAAACAAAAATAATGACCACAGAGAACTTACACACAT
>CM034701.1:115529014-115547414 GCA_020142125.1 Phrynosoma platyrhinos | reverse complement strand
ATGGTTTCCAGACCCTTCACCATTTTAGTTGCCTTCCTCTGGACACATTCCAGTTTTTCAACACCTTTTTTGAATTGTGGTGCCCCGAACTGGACACAGTGTTCCAGGTGGGCCTGACCAAAGCAGAATACAGTGGCACTATTATTTCCCTTGATCTAAATATTATACTTCTATTGATGCAGCCTAAAATTGCATTGGCCTTTTTAGTTGCTGCATCACACTGTTGACTCACGTTCAACTTGTGGTCTACTAGGACTCCTAGATTCCTTTCACACGTAGTCTCATTCAGCCAGGTGTCCCCCATCTTATATCTATGCATTTCATTTTTTTTCCAATTTCATTCATAATATGAGAATTTTAACCCAGAGAGCTCCTCTGGTGCTTCACCAAATTACAAAACCTAGCATTCATAGGATGAGATCATGGCAGACTCACACTGGTACAACTACAGTGTAAAAGGATCCCATATCTGAATACAGTCTAACAGAAAATGTGTTGGATGGCCAACCTAGGCCACATGTCATCAGGCAAAACAAAATGGCAAGCACAGCTCTGGTAAGATACAGAATCTGGAATCACAAGAATATATTCAGGAGTTATGTATAGTAAACTACCTGGTTATACAGGTCTGAGGAGAGGGAGAGTATTATATGTAACACGGCATCACAATTAATGATGAGCTGTCTAAGGCTGCAAGCAAACTGCACAAATAATGCAGTTTGGTATCACTTTAACTGCCATAGCTCAATGCTATGGAATTCTGGGAGTTGTAGTTTTGTGAGACATTTGCCTTCTCTGACGGAGCACTCTGATGCAACAACAAACTACAATTCTCAGAATGGCAGTTAATGTGGTGTCAAACTCCATCATTTCTGTAGTGCAGATGCAGCCTAAGTAGTGTTAATGCTGGATATACTAATACGGAACATTTTACATCAAGCAGTCTTGCTTCTGTGTTGTCAGAATCTCATGAAATAGTAGTAGGAAAGCAATATATATTTTGTTCAATTAGATGGTATTCAGACTTAGCTTTAAAAAGAGAAGAGAACCGAAGGGTCAAGCAAAAGGTTTCATAAAAGCAACAGTTCTGAGAAAGGTTGGAAGAGCTGCATCGTGTAGCCATTCTGGTGGAAGTTTCAGGTACAAAAGTCAGCAGGGAGGAAATGGTAAAATGGTTTTAAAGAAGAGATCTTTGGTCAATTATAAACATTAGAGCCAGTAATAATCATGGCATATGTTAAATACTAAGAAACATGACACAATCTTAACTCTTGTGGCACTTTAAAGTCTAACAAAAAAATTTCATACATCTGTCTTGTAAGGTCTCTCAGGATTCTTTTTTTTTTCCTGAAATAAATTAAAATGAATCCCCCTTGGAAATTGTTGCTATGGTCACAGAATTTATAGCTACGTCAGATGTTACAAATAAGAGGTGATAGTAGAGTAAGCACAAACAATCCACACTTGGTCCAAAATGAAGCATGAAAAGGAAGAACCTGCATGGTATCACTGTGAGACAATATGATAATGTTATATCCACATGGTGCTCACAATTCCCCTTGCAAAGGAAATGTGTACCTGTGTTACATAAGTACAGAAGAAGCAAGATAAAGGGGGGCTTCGTCTGACACTGCTTGCAAAATTCAAAAGCCCTTGTGACATCTCTTTCAACAGAAATTAAAACAGGACAACTGGGATTGTCCACAGGACAACACACTCTCACTTCAAATCTTCATAGTCACTTTTCCGACCTGCCCCCTGCCACACACACAATATCAAAAGGACCATTTTTGTTGAGTCTTCGTGAGACAAAGGATTTTATTTAAGACAATAGTAGACAAAGATGAAAAAAAATTATTACGTTTATGACACCTTCAAAAGAAGCGGGTGTGTGGGATGCATTATTACATTATTTGTATCCTCCAGAAGGCTGGTCCTGGCCTTTGTAAGCACAATTAACCCCCTTTCCAGAACAAAGGCAGAAGCCACACACATTCTGGGTGTTAGGACACATTCACTCCTCCTCTCCAGCAGGAGAATAAGCTGTTCTTGGTCATCTGGACTATAATCAGCTACCTTCACAGTATCTTTGTATGGTACAAAATGTGGTGTGTGTGCGCACATGAAACTAGAGCCAGGAACAGAGAAGGCTAGAGATCTCCCCACTGTGATCAGCAAACATAAACAGATCTCATTCAGGTACACTGCACACCTACAGAAACAATGGCTTGGGATTCACCACCACCAGGTGAATATTAAAGTCAGAATTGTCCAACCCACTGTATTCCTCATCACCATGTACGGATGTGAGAGCTGGACAGTGAAGAAAACAGATAAGAAGAAAATCAGTTTCATTTGAGGTGTGGTGCTGGGGAAGAGTACTGAGGATATTGTGGACAGCCAAGAAGACAAATAAATGGGTTCTAGAACAGATCAAGCCTGAAATCTCCCTGAAAGCCCAGATGATTAAATTGAGCCTGCCATACTTTGGCCACATCATGAGAAGGTATGTCTCACTGAAAAAGACAATAATGCAAGGAAAGGTAGGGGATGCAGAAAGAGAAATCTATACACTAGATGGATAGATTCTATTAGGGAGGTCACAGGTATGAATTTAGAGGACTTAAGCAGAGCAGTGGAGGATAGGGAGTCTTGGAGATGTTTCATCCACAGCGTTGCCATGAGTTGGGAATGACTAGAAGGTGGACAACAACAACAACAACAACAAAGATTTTCACACATGTATCTCTGAACCCCTCACAGGGACAAAGGGGATCTTCTTCCAGTGACGGGGTTCTGTGGCATACCTAGGCAATGGCATGAGTTGCACAGGGACAGAGTGCAAGACACAATCATAGGGGCTGCCGTGCCTAATGAAAGGTTAATGCATTAAAGTCTGATAAAATCCTCACAGTGCCATGGCTCAGTGCATCCACTGAATAGGCTGATGGGTGGCATACGCCGGCCTTCCGAGCTGGCGGCCTCCTGCCCTCTAGCGCAAAACACATCTATCATTCTGCTGTCACAGAAAGGCAGCTGTGGTGAAGCAAAGCAAAAGAAAGAAAGAGAAAGAGAGAGAGAGAGAGAAGACATAATCAGGCTGTTGGGGAAGAGAAAGGAATAAATAGCCACTTCCATTACATTCCAGATAGCCTTAAAGCATGAGCTTGGGTCAGCTTTGTAAAGTATGTAAAATCAAGCTGGTTTCCACTCTCCAGACTATAAACTTTTCAATGTTTCAAACCAAGGGATAATACAGAGTGATTCAAAAAGAATGGCATAAAACCAAGTAAGAGGAGTTTCACCCTGTATTAAACCAGATTAGTTCTGTGGTGTAGATCAGGGGTAGGCAACCTAAGGCCCGGGGGCCAGATGCGGCCACTTGAGGCCTTTGGACTGGCCCCAGGCCAGTCCTGCTGCCGCCGCCACCCATCGCCGCCGCCCGCCATGATGATATTGATTATTGTTGTTATTACTTGTTCTTGTTGTTTTCTTGGCAAAATCTCCACAGGGGTTTTGCCATGGCTTTTCTGGGGCTGAGAGAGTGTGCATGCATATTTTTTTAAAATTTTTTAAATTAATTAATTAATTAATTAATTTTTGGTGCATCGGCCCCCCAATTGTCTGAGGGACAGCAACCCAGCCCCCAGCTCAAAAAGGTTGCCTACCCCTGGTGTAGATATTCCCTTTACAGTCCTAACTAGACCGTGCCTGCAACTGACCTGTTATTCCTTCTTCTAAAGAACTGCTTAAACCCTAAGAGCTGAACTGAGTTGTAACATGAACAAAAGCGGACTAGACCTTTCCTCCTACACATCACTTCAATCCAAACAACTCTCAAGCTGCCATTAGCAACAGAGTAGAAAATATACAGGCATCAATATGGAGGTCTATATGCTTTCCCTGATTCTAGTAGTGGTTTCAGGGTAGAAGAGGATTTGTACTGCCCGTGGCACAGTGGGAGAGTTACAAGGAAATGACACTTTATCAGTTTCCCATGTTAAATTTAAGGATGAAAGTCAGAAGAACCCTACTGGATCACATCAAGTGTGTATCTAGTCTAGCATTCCCTCTTGCTCATTTTCTGCAGCAACTGGTATTGAGAGGCATGCTGCCTCACAGAAACTCAGAAACTGGAGATAATGCACAGCTATCAGTACCAACAGCCAAATTATTACTTTGTCTAATTTGTCTTTAAAGACATCCATGATGGTGGCCATCACTGATTCTTATGGCAGCAAATACCACAATTTAAAAAAACCCACTGTGTCTAAACAAGAACCTTTCCTTTTCTCTGTCCTGAGTCTTCTATCATTTTGCTTCTGTGGATTAATCTGAAGTTCTAGTACTGGGGAGGGGGAATCCTTATTGATTTTCCTCATACCATGTATAATTTTATAGATTTCTACTAATTATCTCCCCCCCACCCCAGTTAAACAGATCTACTCTCTGTAAGCTTTCTTCAAAGGGGGTAGGACCAGCTCTACAAAATCCCCTTTTAGGTAGTAAACAGAACTAGACACCACAGATTTGGATACTGATGTTATCCATATTGACAGCTTTAAAAAATAATATCTTCTTCCAACACAGAATTTACCCTTTTCACAGCAGCCCCACATCTGATCAACATTTTCACTAGACATCACAAACAAATACTTCTTTCCTGATCAGTCACACACATGCTATCTGTATATATGTGAAGCAAACACTTTTGTTGTGTTATATAACCAACAGTTTTGTTACTGGCCAGTGTTAATAATACAATTCTACCTGTCAGTACTTTCTGCATTTTGTTTTGTTCTAAACCCATACCCAACTGTGCATGCCTGGACCATGAATATCATACTTCATTCATATGAACAGAGAGACCCTAATCGATAAAACCTCAGGCCTTAATATGTTTAATAGTCTTAAAATTGCCACATGATCTTTGTGGTTTTATCTTCCTCTGTTATACTGAACCACATTTACTATTTTAATATCCATTCATCCTTTTAGAGCTCCTTATTATTCCTCCCCTTTAAATAATATGGTATTGTCAGCAAAGGTATAATTGCAGTTTGGTCTTTAAGATTAATGGATCCAATGGTGTATCAGCCAACTACATCAATGTATTAAGTTGATAGAGAAGGTGGCAAGAATGCACACTCACAGGCTAGGAATAAGCTTCTTCCAGGCATAATGGATTTTCAACAGTCATGGATGCTCTTGTTCCAGACAGCAGACACACTTTGAGTTAGCAATTTTGCTATAAGGAATCCTACCATCCACCCATCCTACTTCTCTCTTTTGCAAATCTCTTGTTTCTAATTTTGCACAAAAACTCATGAGGGATTCTGGAAAGTTAAATGCAAAAAATATGTTTTTCACAAAAACAAATAAACATGTTTTTGTGCAACCCCCCCCCCCAAAAAAAAAACAAGTTTCTGGAAACCCACATGGATTTTTGGGGTGCATGGGTTGGTTTGCCTTTTTCTGCAAGAAAGCAGTTTTGCACAAACTGCTGTCTGGAAAAGGCTTATGTATTTTTGCAAATAATAATATCCCATCAGTATTCAAGATGTTCAAACATTAGACAAAAAAAAATCAAAAACAAAACAACTCCCCCAAACTAGAAACAAATAACAGCCAATATTCTTTCCATCCCTACAGGAAAACTATATTGCTGAATACTCTTCTTTCTGCACAGGAATGAATATGGAACCCACTGCCAACATTCTCTATATGTATTGCATCATTACTCCATACTTCTCCCTCTAGGAGAGATCATTCTGCAGCAGTCTAGGCCTAAAATGTTAATTCTGGTTTACCAATGCTGGTGTAGTGGTTTGAGAATTGGTTCAGATCCTCACTTGGCCATGGAAACCCACTGGGTGACTTTGGGCAAGTTACACTGTCTCATCCTCAGGGGAAGGCAAAGGAAGTCCCCCTTGGAACAAATCTTGCCAAGAAAACCCAGAGATAGCTTCGCCTTTGTGTTGCCATAAATTAGAAATTACTTGGAAGACACACAACACAACAATGATACAAATGTACTAGCCACTATTTAGTACTGACCATATGTATACCATCCCACTAAGAGATCTGGGATGGAGGAACAGACTTTCACTGGAACCCCGTCTCCTTCAGAAAGCATGGTTTTCCTTGGCACATGAAATTACAAACTCTTCATTTTGTAAAGCTTTCTTTTATAAGTATCCTTCATGTTATACTTGAGCAGGTTTCCTCTTGGCAGTCACATAAATGGGAAGGACAGCAGCCTGGACAGTAGAAACAACTACACTATTTTACACTTCCATAAACATGACTCTTCTCTTTTCCTAAAGAGCTATGACTACAATCTCAGTTACCCACATAGGTCCAGAGTTGCTAAGGCTGCATCAAGAGAAAACATGTTTACTGTCAAGTGCTCCAGTCAAGCAGGACTCATATAACACTAGCTGCTTTCACTTATGTCCCCCTCCCTGCACTAATGTAACAGCCAAAACATTTGGCAAAAAAGGAGGTATAAAATAGGGAACATCTATCTGGAAAAGAGAGATATCTACCCCCCACATATGTGGCTAAAATGACAAGTTTTGGCTAAAGGTTGAACTAGTCCCCCCCTCTGAATTTCCTTGAACCATCAGATTTTGACAACAAAGACAGTTATAAGAGCACTGTGCTGAGCTGCAGACGAATTCTTCTAATGGATGTGAATGTATTTTATCAAAAAATAAAGGGAGGTACAAGATGAAGAGCCATTAGTATAATCAAGCCTCTCACTAAAACAGGGAATCCAGTGTATATTCTGCAGTATGCTGTTTCCATGAAAATCAGAAGTGCCACAAATCTCATGTAACTGGAACTACTTTTATGAGATTAAGAGTAATAAATCCATTTGGAATAATTCTCTTGGAACATATGTGACCCTGGCATGCCTAGAAGAATCAGTACCCAGCAATTGCTGCACTCTCTGGGATGGGAGAACACTATATTTTTGCATAATTCTAGCCATTACAAATTTGTAAAACTGCTGCAAGCCTGAACAAGAACGACAAAAACGACATCCCACACATCTTCCTCTGGACACGGAAGAGTGTGCAAAACCAAATCTACAAAGAAAGCAGATTTCTATTCCAAGTTGTTTTGAGTGCACTGGACCTGTTTAACCGTGTTTAGTTGCTTGGCAACTTTCAATACATCCCTTGCTGACTGACTTGTGTCTGGCTGCCAGGCTGAAATCTGAGGGATGCTATTGATGCTAATTTAGCCCTCAATTATGACTGTCAAAACAAACCACTATAAGAGAACAGGAGAAATAAATGCCAGGCATGTCATGCCTCACTAAATATTTCCAGTGGAAAGGGAAGTTTGGTTTTGTTTATAGTATCTGAAACTCAAGGAGGTCTGGAGTTGAGGGAGGAAAGGATTATGGGAATTTACGACCTGAGTAGAAGCAACTGCCTTTCACAAGTTCTAAACAGAGAGCACACTCAGGCACAGGTCTTCTGGCTGCTCTGTCTTCAACTTCTGAATAACATACATGTTCAGACATATACAGTAGTCACAGCTTAAAATTAATTGGTCATCACCTGAATTTTCCGCCAGCATCCAGAGGCAGTCTTTAGAATTTAAAATATACCTAGAGAGCTATCTCTTTATTAATTCTTTATCTCCTAGCACAGACATTATGGGTTGAGTATCCTTTATTTGAAATGCTTAGGACAAGAACTGTTTTGATTTTAAACATTTTTTGGAATACCTATATTTGCATATATATACACATAATGAAATATCTTGGGTGTGGGACTCAAGTCTGAATACAAATTTATGTTTCCTATACTTCTTATACATATAGCCTGAAAGTAATTTCATACAAATATTTTTAATTAATTTTGTGCATGCAACAAAGTTTGTGTACAATGAACCATCAGAAAGCAAAGGTGTCACTATCTCAGCCACCCATGAAAATTGTTTTGGTTTTTCGAGTATTTTCTGGGTTTCAGATAAGGGAAACACAATTTGTAATAGGCATTCTGAGGTTTCAGTTATGAATAACCGAGTTTTAAAATGTATGCAAGCATATAAAGTTGCAACCAACATTTTCATTTTGTGCCTGAGAAGAATGATATAAAACTAAACTAAGAACACACGCAAAAAAACAAAAACAAAACCGAAAGCAAAACCAAAACCAAAACAAAAAAACAAAGATACAATTGGCTATACTGATTAGATATTTCACTCCTTTTCCTAACATAGCTCAAAATCAATGCTGCAGAGTGTGATGTAGATACAAACACTTTCAGTTCTTAAATATAGCCATGTGTATTTACCTTTGTCCCATTATCTGAACACACCCAAAAGAGGAAGCAAAGTTAAAAAACAAACAAATATTAATCGCCCCAAGAACAAAGGTGACAAGACCAGATCCAATGTGAATGGCTGCTACAGGTGGTAGGGTACTCTACCAGGAGAGGGCTGTTAGAAGCGAAGGAAACAACAGCTTTGGAAGTAGAATTATCCCACAGTAGGATTTAGTGTTCCTTCCACATGGTGAGCTTTGTTTGGGGCATTACTGAATGGTTGCTGAGCAACGGCAGATGGATGTGACATGGTTTATATCATATTAAAGTTCTAAGGTTTCAGGGAACAGAGATGCCAGACAAGCACTGGCAACACATAAAAAAGCTACATCGGGTAAACACAGCATTGCCACTATAGAGTTCGGAAGCGTTATTGAGAGGGGGATAGCAGGAATGGGTGAAGATATTTTAAATATACTTCTGCTAAATAGGATTGCTTTTCCTTTCATTATAAAAGAGATGAATGGCAGCTTGCATAGATCCCGGTTCAAGAGCTACAATAACTGATGTCCCTTAATATAGATTCCTAAATATATTTTTTTCACTGGCTCCTGGTATGCTTCTGTGGCTTCATAACCCCCCTAGCTGGCATGTTCTTTGCAGGTTCTCCTTCCTTATCAACTGAGTCTCCCATCTCATCTCTAGCTCAGGCCTGACCACCTCTCCCCATTGACAAACAGAGTTGCACCTGAAATAGAGGACATCTGAAATGAAGAGAAAGGCATAAGAAAACAGTTGCATGTCCACTGTCCAATTTCTGTATGCTATTGCTGTTAATTGCCATCAAGTCACCTTTGAAGTATGGTAATCCTATGACTGAGAGAACTCAAAAGTCATCCTGTTATCAAAAGCGCTGCATAGGTCTTGCAAACTCAGGGCCATGGCTTCCTTGACTGTACTGCTACTAAAACCAGAGGATTGAGATCAGTAACAAAATGTCAGCAAGGTCTGCTTTACAATACCTCCTTCTCTAGGAGAAGAGGACCTATGATAGAGTAAATGCTTGGTATCTAGGAGGTCCCAAAGCTCAGTTCCTGGTGTTCTGGGTAGAATGGCTAGGAAAAGCTTTGCCTGAGACCCTAATGAAACAGCGCTAACCAAAGTAGATTATGATAGGACAGAGAAAATGATAGTCTGACCTAAGTCCTAGGTAATTTCATATTCAAGAATTGATCCACAAGCAGGGCTTCAAAAGGTCACTTTTGTTGACTACAATTCCTAACCATTTCCCACTAGCATGGCCATGCTGGCTGGGAGATTGTGGGAATTCAGGGTGCCAAGAACTGTTCATTAGATCCATTTCCTTTCTCTCTCAGACCAACCAAAATGCATCCTCAGCAGATTTCACTGTATAACAGCTTGCTCAGTTGCAGGTGGTGGCTCCCAAGTCACTTGCACAGTGACTCCATCATAGGTTTTAGTCTAAACTTTAAATGCACTATCCAATGTGCAGAATCTATTGGGGTGATAAGGTTTCAGCACCTTGGCTAGCTCTTCTAAACTCTGGACAGGAATCACTACTCCACTGACATGGAAGCCATCAGCTGCCACATAGCTGTCGAAGGTGGGATAGAAAGTCATCTACAGCCTACAGCTAAGGTTCCCAAAATCTGGTCCTCCAGATGTTTTGGACTTCAGCTCCTAGAACTCCTGACCATTAGTCAAGCTGGCTGGGGCTTCCAGGAGTTGAAGTCTAAGATACCTGGAGGATCAAAGTTTGGGAACCATTTGCCTACAATATCTCTATGAGAAGCAAATCATCATCGTCATCACCATCATCATGCAGAGATGTAGTTTTTCCCAGTAGGAAAGTGCAGATGTTTCCGTCTTGAATCTCTGTCAGGCAGCTAAGAAAGGCATCAAGCTTCTCCTGGTACAGGAAAGAGAGGAGATCCTATAGCACAAATGGCTCTGTGGCATTAAGAGGGAATCCTGTCCACTGCTGTGTGACAATCTGCATTTGTCAACTGTAAAAAGCATAGAGTCCCTAGCCTCCCCTAACCTAGTCATACTGGGCAATGTTTCCAAGGACTATTTAACAAGATGTGGATGGATCAGTCTGTTCTGGACATTCTCTTATAGGAAGAGTAAAACTGTTAGAGAGAGGGACATGCCCTAGTCTCCGAAACAGCTTAAACAAAAGAACAAACAAAAAATAGTGTAGGGATGGGAGAAAGAGTTTTTTCTAAATTCAGCAACTTGAGATGCAGGCGAAAGTCCTGTCCCCCCACCCATGATAACTGAATCCATAAAAGCAGAACAAAATATCTTATCAGTAAAGCCAAACATTTTTTTAAACTCATGAGCCCAGCTGATCCTTGATCTCATTTAAAAGACTGAGACCCTAAACACACCTGCACGGACACAAAAGTCACTGAAACCAATGGGATTTTAACTTCCAAACGAAATGTGAAGCATAACCTGTTTGCTACAATAACAGGAATGCTTACTCCAGCAATTTTTAGTTTTGCAAAGGAAGGAGATGGATCATAGCCCTCAACTTTAAAGACACTCTGATTCCCTATAGCAAAATATGAGCATATACAGAATAAGGATCTAGCAGTCCAGAAGGAAAAGACTGTTCCTTCTCTTCGATCCTACCACTAATTGTTTAGAAAAGGTATGATGAGCAGGGAGAAGATACACCAGGGCTCAGATGCACCAAGACTCAGAATAAAACCAGAACAGAAACAGAGGCCTCAACATAGGCACTGCAATACTGGAGAGGCACATTTTACTGCTATTGCTCTGATAGTTTCCAAAACCATATATTTCACCATATGCGTTGTACTTGCAATTAATCATGGGTTAAATACATATTAAATGTATTCATCTAAGGAAATAAGCATTGACAATCCCCAGTACTCAGAGGAATAGACTAACTAATGAATACACTGCTAAGCTTAATTCTATTTCACAAAATCTCGTTTCTTAATCAGTCAAAAGTATAAATCAGGGGTTGGCAACCTATGGCCCGTAGGCCGGGTCCGCCCCCCCGAGGCCTTTGGCCCGCCCCCTGATGACCCCGCCCCCCCGTGCACCACCACCGTTTTGTTTTCCAAAATGGCGGCCGCGACTCGTTTGTGCATGTGCAGTACTTCTGCGCATGCGCGAATGAGTCACAGCTGCCATTTTGGAAAACAAAATGGCAGCCGCGGCTCATTCGCGCATGCGCAAATGAGTAGCGGCCGTCATTTTGGAAAACAAAATGGCAGCAGCGGGGGGTCAGCGGCCCGCGGAAGACCAGGGGATCCCCGGCCCGGCCCCAGGTAAGGGGAACTTGCCAACCCCTGATATAAATAGTCAAGACTAAATGTGATAAGCCTCCTGTATCCACAGACTCACATCCATTATTTAGTAAAATAGAATTTACAGCTAGCTGTCTGCAAACAGATTTTTCAAAAATTGAAATGGAACTGGTAAATAGAGCATAGAATGAGTGAATGAGTGAAGCCGAATGTACAAAATATACCTCTACGAAGTTAATCTGTTTACATACGATATATCAGGTACAGCTCTCTTTAATCTTTTTACATAAGCTATATCAGGTACAGCTCTCTTTAAGTATGTGTCCTAAAAAAGTTAGTGTTCTTTCAGATGTAGTCATTTTTGTTAAATATAAAGGAAAGTATATGCTAACGTATGCTATATATTATTAAAAATATAACAATAAAATAACTTCCACATAAAGCTTTGAATATGTTTGAACATAACATTTAACCCAAACAAGCTAAATTAGACATTGTTCACAGCTCTGGACACATTTCCAGAAAATTTTCCAATTCTACTTTTTTCTGGAAACCCCACATTGCTGGTGTAAGCTCATTTAACACAGTACTGGGATGACAAGGGGCAGGGCTGAAAGAAATATCTTCTCCCTTCAAGTAAACTTTTAAAGATCCATTAAAGCCTTTAATAGATCCTGGAGATGGCAACTTCAAAGGTTGCAGCTCTCAGCACTGAATTCTGGGGAGGGGCTCCAAAATAAGATTGGGAAGGGTCAGTCTACATAAGAGTAAACTTCACCTTCCCTGTCTTACATAATAAATGTGAGTATATACCTATTTTTAAAAAATAAATATTTCTATCCCACCTTCTACTGTGAGATCTCAGGGTAGCATACAATTAAAACAGCATAAACAATTTAAAATTCCATATAAAAGCAATAAAATAATTCGATAAAAACATATTAAACAGATCACCAATAGCAAAAGGTATAAACAGTTAAAACTATGTGTGTACATATTTTAAAAAAGACCAGTCCCTAAAGGCTTTAATAAAAAACAATTTTTTAACTTGGCATCTAAAGAAACCCATACTGATGGCAATCAGGTTTCCAATGGGAGGGCATTCCATAAATGGGATGCCTCAGCATATACCCAAATATATGGAGCACTCGGAAATGTTCACTGATACTAATGATTTCACTTATGATTTGAATAAAACAAGTTGAATGACAGCATCTACAACTCTTAAGATTTGTAGTTCACTTAAGTTCCACGTAGGATTGACTGAAAGCAACAATTTTCTTCAAAGTTGGAGCATGCGAATCAGCTCTGATACATAGATATCAAATTTATAAAGCACAAAATTACAAATCTTTGTTTAGGAGGAGCCTGGAATAATTGATTGATCAGATCCAAAAGCATATTATAGTCTTTGTTTAGGCTCCTTTAGATTATACATCAGGTCTGGACTGTGATCAAGTATTTGTATAACATCAGTGAAAGACAGATGGTTAAATATTATAACATATAGTACAGGTCGAATATCCATTATCTGAAATATGCTTGGGACCAGAGGTGTTTCAGAATTAGGATTTTGGAATACAAGTAGTGTAGTACAGTGTGTACCTGTACTGTATTTGGGAGGCTGGAGAGAGACATGAGGATCTGTGAAATGCTAGGATTCCAAGCATAGTATTGGGATGTATTATATAATTTGCAATTTTAACTTTTGTTAGCCGCCTCGATTGTGCTCAGAGGGGCAGGGTAGAAATAAAATTATTAGTGCTTGGCGTGAATCCATACCTCCTGCCATTTCACAGATTTGTGTCTCTCTCCAGCGTCACAAGTACATTATGAACTACAAAAATCCAAAATATTCCTAAATTGAAACCTCAAAATGTTATATTGGTGTTAAAAAAAATTCAGTTTGGAACATTTTCGGATTTCAGATTTTCGGATAAGGGATACTCAACCTGCTAATATGAAATGACCTCTCTCCTCCACTTGAATCTTATGTGTTCCATTCTCCCAAATTACACTATAAAATAAAGGTGTGCATTTGTAGGTTCTGCATCTATGGTACGGTTTTAGATGACGGATGATGATGACAACAGTGATGATGGTGATGACAATGACGACAACAACAAAGCTACTGGATAAACATGGTTTACTCAAAAGGGAGCCATTTTTGTGGATCTCAGTCTGCCTTTATTTTTCGCTTTCCCAGCTTCAAATTCTGTCAGCAGGAAACCAGAAAGGAGGGCAGGAGCCTGTCAGGAAGAATAATGGGGCAGGACAATTGTGCCTATGATGTCACCCTTCCTGCCATCTGCTACTCAGCAGTAGGTTCACTCACCCCTGCTCCCTCCCCCATTAAAACAAAAAGTCTCCACATAATAACATGAGGGTGATTCACTCCATTGCTGCCCTCCACATGTCCATCCCCCTCCCAAGAGGATTTAAAGAAGCGTCACTGCTGGACACATGATGCTGAAACCCCACATTTTAAAAACTGTCCAAAGAAAAATTGTCACAGGAATGGAAGCATCGTGGGACTGAGGCCAGGTGTTGAGCGCACTGTGATCTAGGCACGCCATAAAGAGCTGATGTGTTTCTGAATTCTTCATAGTAAATGTTTCAGATTCATATAGTACCTGAACTAAACAGAGGAAGGTCCTACTACTTTACCACAAAATGAACAACATACTGTATTAACTTTGTGAAAAGCTTCAGAGAGGGAGGGCACACAGGTCAATAAATGGAAGGATAGTTCTTCAAGCTCCCCCCCCCCCCAGTCATCTGACTGTAAAGATAGCAAGCAAATTACAAATAAAAGCTGAGATGTGGTTACCATGCAGGTGTTATACAAAAATAAAATGTGATACTAGGTGCAGAAATAACTTACTCTTTCCCAGTGACTAAATTTACTTACAAGGTAATTTAGCGTTATTCACTATGCATTTAGCATACAAACCTCCCGCCTTTCACCCTTCTATTATCAGGCAAACAGAAATGCATGCAGGGCCTCCAGTTGTTCCTGCTCCTTGACTGCCCATGGGTTCAGCAGAGAGTCCTTCACCATGGGCTGTGATGCTGAGAAATGCAGTCCAACAACATTAGGAAGGGCACACCACTCCAGTCCATCATTCCCAGTAAGATTTCAAATCACAAAAGTGAGCTTGTGATGGAAAGTGACATGCCTTTCCATTACTCCTCTTGCATGTAGGAACCCACACCGCCAAATGTTGAGGGTGGACGGGTGATGAGTATGCAAGAGTGGGGACCCACTCTTGTACTTTTGTAATTGTGTGGGAATGAACACCCTTAATAATGGTATTGGGAAAGCAAGAAAGTTTACAGACCCAACAAGTATATGATTAAGCTTCAGAGTGTGTGGGTTGAAACAGTAAAATTATAAGAGCCAGAGATTTAGCGGCATGGGATTTCCAGCCGTCTGTCATTGCTTGTTATCTATTCCCATGACTAGAAGAAGCAGAATAATATTATGCAAAACAAACACCATGAACATTTGCTATGCTTACACACTTTACCCAGGCTTCAAAATTCAGCAGTTTTTGCTACTGGACTTCAGTCACTTTAAGACATTATTTTGTTTTTGTTTTTAAGGAGTGAATACATATGATGTTGACGTTTCCTCTTTTGAAAAATCATTTTACATGCAATTATATGGAGAGGTTATATACAACCCCCCTCCACTATAGATTGGCTAGAGATGCTGCACATTCTACCACATTCCTTTACCAGCCTGCTCCCCAGCTTATGGGAACTTTGGAAAAGGGACAGGCATTCCCCATCACTTCCCATTTTGCCAGCATTACAGCATGATGGAACTTCTGTCAGACAAACAAATGTTTGTGTGTGGTTTTTTTTCCAGGTGGCAACCTTGTGGGAAAGGGGGGTGTATGGCTGCTTCCAAATGGCTGCAACGACCAAGGTGGAAAGAGCGTATATCCTGATCCATGTTTGCAGCATAGCCTCCTAAAGTATCATCCCAGCTGTCATTTCCTAACTTTGTGTGCAGACATGGCACTCACCAGCTCTCTCCTAGTCCAAATTACCACCATCCTCCACAAGTGCTATAACGCTACACTTGGTATGAGGATGAGAAAGGGAACATTTTCCATTTCTGGTGCATTTAAAGTTATTGCAGACATTCATTCTAAGCAAGGCTTTGATATCCTTGCTCCTACAAGAGGGCAAATCCTAGGGCTTGGACATGCCTCTGTTGTTCGCAACTTTCAGACAGCTGGTGAGGCATAACAGATACAAATGCTTGATGTGGACTTAGGAAACCTTGGCTCAAAACCCTATGTGAGGAATAAACTTTACTGGCTGGCTTGGCCAATCATGCCTCTTTCAAGCTAACTAACCACAGAGGCTCATTATGAAAGTAATATACATAGATGAGAACTATCCTGAGTTCTTTGGAGGAGTGATAAACAAGTTTCTACCTCTGCTTTTCTGGAATTGCCCTCTTTCCCAAAGGAACTCATTAACCAGCACCCAAATATCACAAGAAATTCTCCTAATGCTCTGTCTTAAACCATTCATCTCTGTTCAGAACTTGACAACAACAGACTGATAACAGAAGGCTAACGAAAATGATTTGGATTTCCTGCATGGCAGGGGGTTGGACTGGATGGCCCGTGCGGTCTCTTCCAACTCTATGATTCTATGATTCTATGATTCTATGAAAACAAACAGCAACAACAAAAAGCTATGCAAACTTTCCTATGCACCCCACATCTTCAAACAGAGAGCAAAGAACTTGCTGGTATCGTGTTTAAAACTTTTACTCTAAAATATACTTTCTTTGAATACCTTTTCTTGAAACCATTACAACCAGTAGAACACAAGGTTCAGGACTCTCAGTTATATATTTTGCCGAAGTAGATATATCTATCAATTTAGCAGGCATGTCAGAAAGAACAGCTTTTACATTACATGATCAATTTACAGATGTGGTGACGGCTAGTATCTTACATAGCTTTAGAAAAGATTTGTAATAAGTTTAGTCTAGCCATGTCTGAAGCAGGGGGGGGAATCATGTTAAATTTTTGAAGAGCATACAAGTTTGCTAGATTTGCATAATTTATTCTATATATAGAATTTCACTGAAAATATGTGTATCTACCTAAAGAGAAAACTGTGATGTATTACCTCTTTAAGGCTGATCTTCATTCAGTACCTGAAGATCTTTAATGGGCTGAGAGCTCTGTGTCAATTAGACTTCCTCCTTCTCATTGAACACAATCCTATCTCTTACTGTACCATGAACTCCAGTACCAAATTCAGCATTCAATATAAGTTCAAAAATAAATTGCCAATAGTATCTTCTGATCTCAGCAAATAATTTAGAAACAACACTTTTCTCGCACATCTTTACAGGGCATGCAATATGTTTTTTTTTTTTTAAATTCAAGAACTTCTGCTGTGTCTAGTGGATTTTCCTCATAAAAAATATAAGTATAGCAATGGCCTCTGCACCTAGGCGGTGTAACAAAATAGCTATTTGCTGTCTCTTTGCGACTCCAACTGCAGTAATATAATTCAAAGGCTTGTTCCTAACACTTGTAGTTCTCAGCCAAATTACCTTGCAAAACAAGTGGATGTGGAAGCCAGGATGAGTTCATCTCTTCAGTTAGAACAAACAAACTCTCAGTTCCAAGGGGGAAAAAAATCATACTGACTTCTGTAATATTCTGCACTCCCAGGTTTACACTGAAACATTAGGAATATACATTACGGCAATAGCAAAGCAAAGCAGCTTATTTATATACCGCTTCATATCACGCTATGGGATGCCTAAGCGGTTTACAACTGTGAGCTGATTGCCCCCCAAAAAGCTGGGTACTCATTTTAGCGACCTCGGAAGGATGCAGGCCTGAGTCGAGCCTCAGCCCTGGCTGGTATTGAACTCGCAACCTTGTGGTCTATGAGTGAGTGGCTGCAGTACAGGCATTTAACCACTGCGCCACCAGGGCTGTTACTGTGCCACCAGGGATAATGATCTTGGGCTAATAGCTAATGATCTTGAACATGTGAATGATTTTACTGTGATCTTCTGAAGACTAACATGACATGTGATGCCCTAACAAAAGTCTTGTGCAAGTTTTTGAGTGAATCAGTGAGTATTTACAAATATTTTGCTCCTATGAAAGTTATCTTGACAAGTTCCCCAAGTACATTTAGCAGTACTGGACATTTCAGGTTTTTCCCTTTAAATTTCCTTGCCTGTCAAGTGTGACCTGAAATCAAAATTTTGAAGTCACAATGCAGAAAAGGAAGAAAATGGTTTGTTTGTTTCTTCTTTTAAAAAATTCAAGACTTTTCAATTCAATGGAATTTTAAAATCTTTTACTCAAAAAAACAGGATTTATCAAGGGCATTTCAAGGAAGTTCTTAGGAAAAGATTTAGAGCCAAACACGATAAGCTGTCATTCAGGTTATATAAGTTTTTAACTTGGTATGTTTTTTGTGATTTTATATTTTTAACTTGTTATAATAATGTGATGTTTTAAATTGTGTTTTTGAAATTGTGCTGTTTTTAAGCATCTTTGTTGAGCTGCCTAGGGTCCAATTTAGGAGAAAGGCATCATAAAAAATTAATTAATTAATTAATTAATTAATTCAGCCAATCAGCTTCCTGTCAGAATGACTTCTAAGAAATAAGCAGCACCAATTGGGACTGGGCCTTTAGCATGAGAAGTAGCATGGCTAATCCTTTGTCAACCATGAAATCCTAATCAGCTCTCAAAGATGAACTGTGTGGGGAAGGGAGACAACGTCCTGGAAGACAAAAGGACT
>CM034701.1:115515378-115528914 GCA_020142125.1 Phrynosoma platyrhinos | reverse complement strand
ATGATTCTATGATTCTATAACTTGATATCCCAATCTACTCATATTCAGATCTAGTCAAGTTTTCACTGGTACAAATTGCTTACTGGACAAATGATAAGTGTTCTAGTTTGGCTTTTAACTTCCAAATAATAAGCTACCACAGAGACAGAGAAAACTTTCAGCCTGGGTAATAAGAAATGTGTATGTGGACAGAGTGAAAATAGCTCGAGAATAAAGTGATCTCCTTGAGCAGGAGATACAATTGCATGAAATGATCAGTGAGGCTGAGTTGTAGTTTTAAGGGACCCTGAAAAGAAATTTCATGCAACACTCATTCTCACCATGGTATTAAAAACTGGTTCCCTTTGTCTTTGTGTACTGATACTTTGACTGAAGCCCCCCCCCCCCCCGCTGCCCCCTTTTCCTGCTCCCCCTCTACTGCTCCCTTTCTTCCTCACTGCCCCCTTGGATCTTTCCACTGTCCCGGGGGGGGGGAAACATACTGCCCACTTCCGGAATTACTGATCTAGGTGCTGCAACTTCGAAGGCGTACCCCCAAGTTATTTTTGACTTATGGCAGCCCTAAGGCAATCTTATCAAAGGGTTTTCTTGGGAGGTTTCTTCAGAGTGATTTCTTCAGAGTGGTTTTGCCATTGCTATCCTTTGAGGCTGAGAGAGTGTGACTTGCCCAAGGTCACCCAGTGGGTTTTTACATTCAAACGAGGATCTAAACCATAATCTCTAGAGTCCTAGTCCAATGCTCAAACCACTATACCACACTGGCTCTCACTTCTAAAGATTTAAAAAGCAATTAAACAATATATAAAGTTAAAACATTAGACATTAAAATATTAAAATCCATTAAAAGAGTGTATGTTTGCATGTACCTTCAAGTTGCCTCTTGACTTATGGAGACTCCACGAATTTCATTGGGTTTTCTTAGGCAAGAAATAGTCTGAGGTGGTTTTGTCAGTTCCTTCCTCTAAAATATAGGCCAACACCATGCACTGTCAGAAGCAAGATTTTATCATGGAATAATCTCTGACATAGTCCTTGTTCCAAATGGGTCCATTAAAAAAGATGAGGCCTTCATCAATTTGCAACTAGCAATAGAAGTAGGATCTGAGAAGTAGTATAGGCCCTTACTCAACACCCCAAACAGGCATGTGTTATATTAAGATAAAAATGCACAATTAGAATCATTTTTTTTTTTAAAAAATCAGGTAAACAGAATTATAACCTGTCTCTCTCAAGTAACCAGATAACTTTTGTCCTTGCTGAGACTCTTCATCAGGTGCTAACAGATTACTTCAGGGGCCCTAATCTTTCTCATCATGACTCTTTTACCTTAAACACAGAGATGATCTGGTTGGATTTGTTGTTGTTGAGTGCCTTCAAATATTTCTGACTTATGGCAACTCTAAGCGAACCTATACCAGGGTTTTCACAGCAAGATTTGTTCAAAAGGGCTGAATGAGTATGACTTGCCCAAGGCCACCCAGTGGGTTTCAGGGCTGAACGGGGATTTGAACTCTGGTCTCCCAGTGTCCCAGTCCAACACTCAGACCACTACACCACACTGGCTCTCACTCTGGTTGAGTAGCCCTTCAAATAGAGGACTGTTTCAAGGACAACCAACCCTTCAAATAGAATAAATTTCTGCAGGATATGACATCTAGCTCACCCTAGGAAGGAGTCAGGGAGGAAGACAGGTACACTCCCCCTTGTGAATGCTTCCTTTTCTGAGAAAGGACATAGACTACTTCTGGCACAACTGCAAGAGACGTTCTAAAATTGTCAAACTACCAATTTAAGGAGATGGATTTCCCATCACTTCGATTCCACACTTCTTTCAAAATTCTGCACAGAAATAACCCAAAATCTGGCATCCTATCAGATTAGTTCTGTAACCTGCATGAAATATGCAAAGGAAGCAAATGTGTGCACATTGTCTTATGTTGCACACTACATTCTGCTCTGCTAGTCAAGGGAGAAGGGAAACTACCAAAACGCTGCTTTCTAATGAGCAGTGAAAAATCCTCCTCAACCCCTTCCTTTAGCCTCTGAGATTTCCAGAGACACGTTCTCAAGCCTCTCTTTGCAGCATGGAGAGTGAAAAGCTGCTTCTGTTTTTGTTTCAGGTAAAACGAAATTGGAGTGCTACAATTCCCAGGGCTTTGAACTGCACACTCAGTCCCAAAATCCCATGCTTGTATGGCGCCTACAAAGAATAATGAAAATACTGTACATACAGCTCTGCTGATGATGTCAAGCCTGCCCTATCTAGGAGTGGTTTTGCATCCATTTCCTATTCTCCAAACTGTTACCATCAGGGTATCCATTTCTTTCTGTTTTTTCCAGAAAATTTACAAATTATCCTAGCCACCAAAATCTCCCAGAATTTAAATGAGCTGTAGACACTCCAGGGGTGATATCCCCCCATGACACCTAAAAGCAGATTTGCGTACGAATCTGAGGAACGACAACAACGGAGTATTATGCTCCATTCTCCAGTGTGAACAGTGGCTTAAAAATAGCCATTCAGGAGCCATTCTCTATTGCCCCTGCCTGAAGCATCAGTACAGCAAGGAATTATTCTTCCCACTCTACACACACACACAAACACACATATACACACACTTACTTCATCCAGGCAGGGGTGATGTCACTGGTAGCCAATTGCAATAAGCCCTGCGCATGCAGGCAAAGGGAGGGGGAGATGAGGGCTCCACAGATGGCTCCAGCTGGGCCGAGCATTTGATTAATCGCTTGAATTACCCTCCTTTGCTACAAAATAATAAAAAACTGGGGGGAGGTGGGGGGAGGCAAAAGCAAATGCTAAAAAAAGCAATCCAGCTGCTGAGGGCTGGAAGGAGGATCTATTGTGGAAGGAGAGCTACTGAGCATATGAAAGACTACCTGGGCCCTTCGGAGGAAAGGACAGCCAGCAGGCCCTGTGAAGAGAAGATGGTCCTTGCATCAAGAGATGCAAGATTAGTTTCTCGGTCTTCTCTAACCACAGCTGACAAGCTTAGGAGGCAGATTTAAGCCCTTATTTATCAAAAAGAATAAGGCATACTTGACAGAGGACTTCTTAACTGGCCTTGCCCTTGTGTCTGATATTCAGACCTTTAACAGGTGAAGCTTTTCCTGGCATGAGGATAATCTGAGCAGAATGGGCTTCTTCGTTTGTTTAATTTCTGCAGTTAAAGGGAAAGGAGCATGGTTGTTAGAAAACAGCAGAAAATTATAGCCACCAGTCCAATGCACATGTAACTTTGGGAAAATCCTATTCAGCGCAAGGTTATACGGCCAGGCTAGTGTGTACCTCCTTGGAGAAGTGGAGGGCAATATAACCTGGAATTCCATGCTTGGATCAAAACCATATGTACTCATATCTCCTTCCTTCTCTCTTATGTCCCACTTCTCCTGTGGCCACAGTATGGATAAAGACTGCTGACCCAACCTGATTCCCCTATATGACAAGGCCAAATGGAGCTGCCTCTGTTTCCAGAGTCTGGGAATTGTTTTTGTTTCCAGATATCAAAGTCCAGCTGTGCAGCTCACTTCAGCTTATACTGGTCCTCCACTGTAGTGATTCCCAAGTTGTGGGTCTTCATATGCTCCTGGACTTAGGGTTGTCATATTCCAGTCCCTCATATCTGGGCATCTAAGTTGCACATTATGCAAATTATTATAATTCTCCAAATTATTAATTTGCATTTTTCAGCACATTCATCGTTGCACTTTTTCCACCATTATGTTTCAACTTCAGTACCAGTACCAAACTAAGAACTCTTTTTTCTCCCCACCCCCATCTGTTAAGGATGTTTGGAAGTGAAGTTCTACCATGCTGCCTAACCCTAGGCTCAAGCCACTGACACAATCCCAGCGCAACACAAGGCCATCTCTGCTTGCCTCCTTTCCTTTTCTGCCTTCTGTTGAGAGAAGGAAATGAAAGAATAAGGTGATAATGCTATGGTTGTGCAATAGCAACCAGAGCCTGAAAGGTGGGATGAGTGCCAGTCTTCTAGCAGTTTCTTGATTCATTGCCACTGCCACATTTTAACCTACTCATCAGATTATAATGAAGGAGAAATCCAGGATTTACTACTTCAACTGGCCCAGCCAGCTGGGACATTTTTTAGCCCCTTCAACCTGGGATTTTCCAGGTTTCCTAGAATAAATGGCAACCCTACCTGGACTACAACTCCTACAATCTCTCATCACTGACCATGCTGTATTGAGACTAGTGGAGTTGAAGTTCCACAACATTTGGGAGCTCAAAGTTGGGAAGCAGTAGCATGGGGACATTCTATTAAGAAATGTGCCCACATTCATGTATTCTCAACTGTAAATCACTGTCTAGATGGAAAGGGCAGGGAGAATCCTTTTGGTTATGTTCAGTTGCATCTGAGGTAATCTGAACTGTGGGTTATGCATAAGAATTGTCTTATGAGCACAGGTTTTTTACATCCAAGTTGAAGGGAAGACCCACATTCTAGCCACCACAGCACGGAAGGGGGGGGGGAGGACTAAATGTTGAAGAGACTATGAGTAGAAGCGGACAAACAAATGGAGGTTTGACAAAATAAATCAGTATCAATCAATCAATCAATCAAAATAAATTAAGATAACATCACTTTCAGTTTCCAGAAATATAAGTAGAAGGGAATATATATCAGTGGTCAAGCTCTTCTGTTTTGATGCTGGCAACCAGCACATCTAAAGGACACATGGTTACACCTTTCTGTCATTCACTGCTCTCTGTACATTGGAAGGATCAAGAATGGTGGGTCTTCAGTAGCACATCTCTGCTTTTCCCTCCCCAAGCCCACAATTTGCTCTGCACGCAATTATTTTCACTGACATAAATCCTACTTCAAAGGATTATCCCTGTTAACCCATGGCTCTGGAGGACAGATTATGCATCAGGCAATGAGTTCAGAGAAGCACAGAACTAAGGAGAATGAATGATTGGAAACAATGCCTGCTTACAAACACATTAAGGTTCCTCTACACAACAGTGTTTTAGTGCTACAGAAACACTTTTCTTTCTTCCTTTCCTTTCCTTTCCTTTCCTTTCCTTTCCTTTCCTTTCCTTTCCTTTCCTTTCCTTTCCTTTTTTCTTTTCTTCTCTCTCTCTCTCTCTCTCTCTCTTCATTTGGCCAGAAGAAACATTCAAAATAAAGTTTTGACCCAGTATTAATGATAGAACAATACTGTTTGACAAAATATTTCTCCAAATCTTTCTGGTCAAAATTTGTTATATTTGTGCAGACGTCAAGCTTTAACCAAGGTCCCTTTCAATGTTAATTAAAAGCTTCCCATTAGGAGGTTTCAGCCTGTTTTATGGCAACTTCTTGACTGCTTGTGGGCAGTCTGCTAAACAACCCTTCAACAGCCTTTCTTTATTGCCCCTTATTGATATTTTTTTCTTGAGGATGGTTAATTAAATTTCCTTCCATTTTGTCTTCATTTTAAATGGCTGTCCCTCCATCCCTGAGGCAGGCAGAGACAATATCTTGTGTGCAATCAACTTTACAGCTCTTTTATATGGCTTATGAAAATGTGTAATGTCCCGGAGAAGTTCCAAAGTGAGTAAATTATGAACTTTCCAAGATTTTACTAACATTGAATATGCATTTTTCCAACTCAGAACATGGAATCCTGTATTTTTGTTTAGTGTTTTAACTTCAATCCATACGTGAATGTATTATGTTAGATCTAATGTCACCACCCCTTATCTTTAATTTCATCCACCATTTTGTGGCACAATTATGATTCCAGAGCACTGAAATTTCAGTGGTAGTGGTAATGCATATTTCTGTAAGGTAAGAGGCTATGCTGATGACAGCATTGCTATTGGTAGGACTCTCCCACATTAGACTGCTTCGCTCAGTAGCCAGAGTAAATGCACCAATCACCTTAACAAGGTAAGAGGAAGCTACTGGGCAACAACTAAAGAACCATATAAAAGAAACAAAGGATGACAAATTCCCTTAAGGAATGACCTTTTGATAATGAATCCAACATTTTAGAAAAGTGAAATAGAAGCTGCTTTCAATGGATGAGCAAATTACCAGGAACACATGTATACTAATAGCCCTGTTTCAAGCTATAGAGACAGAATCCATCCAAAATCTAACAAAAATCCACTAACAAATACAAAAAACAAAACAATGACCCGCAAACTAGAAAAGCTCAATATACATTCAATTATCACAAATAAAGGGATACCATGACCATTGCATGACTTTCCCATTAGAACAAAGTAATGGTCAAGATTTTACAATGAAGACTTTTACCATGTAGGAAGTAAGAAACATCAGATATCCAATTCAGGTTTTAAAAAGGATGAGGCATTAGAGATCATATTACAAATATATATCAGCTATTGCAGCACACCAAAGAATTTCAAAAGAAAACCAGCTTGTGCTTCATAGATTATAGTGAAGTGTTTGATAGATCATTAAAACCGATGGATCATTCTAAAAGAAATGGGTATGCCCCAACATTTTATTGTCCTGATGGCATAACCTGTACTTTGGACAAGAAGCCACTGCCAAAACACAATATGGAGAAACAGAATGGTTTTCAAATGGCAAGGGGGTATTTATATGCAAATTCTTGATATTTCTTCCCACAATTTTCACACATCCTCCTTCAGAGACTAATCCTGCTTTCCATATGATAATAAATATCAAGAATTTAGTATAGAGAGAACTATATTAATAAATCTAAGTATGCAATGTCCACTGGATTGTCACTATATAATTACCTGTTGTCATCCTCAAGTAATTTTAATAAATGTAATTTTAGTGGAACAAGGCTTTCCTTATTAAAAGATATAGTAATTCTTTTTTGTTTTTTATAAAAAGTAGCCTAATTGGTTTCTAAATTTAATAAGTGGTTGTTGACTAAATGAAGGATAAAACTTGCAAAAATAAAAGCAAGGATGCTTTCCTTTTTTGTTTTTGTTTAGCGGGGCAGTAATGATAAGCCTCCATTTATCGATGTGGTGTGTGTCTCTGAAAGAGATTTAAAAAATATTCAGAGAAAGCACTGGTCTTGGTCTCAATTGGGTTTATTTGACCTCAGTGATGTTCTCACATAGCCAATTCTGACTGGTGAAATAGCCTCATGATCCGCTTACATAACAGCAGCTTGTATGGGAACTTCAGGAAAGTATTCCTAGGAATAAGATAAATTAGGGACTTAAAGTAACAGAGAAGACTTGGGCAGCAAAAGGAGGAGAGAAAATAATAAGAAGAAATTCCACACAATCAGAGATCTTTGGGCTAATCATTTGGGAATTTAAAAAACAGTACTTTAAATCCTTCCCTCCTCCCCTGCCCAGCAGGTGAACATTCATTGTAGCCCTGAATCATAGTGAATATACACAGCTCACATTAGCTCTGCTTGGTTCCCCTCCAATGAATCCATGTTTTGTTCTACAGACAAAATTAGACATATTATGTCTAATTCCAGGATTCTCCTTGGGGCTTTTACTTATACATCACATAACTCTTATAGCTGCAATCTGTAGCGGAAAATGGGCTCAGGAAGAAAAAAGCATCAGAAGCCTTCCACTCGTCTTATTGACATGTTTTCCCTAGCAAGGGGGAAAGTATGGATTTTTGTGAGGGAAATCAGCAGATATAAGAGACGGAAAGGAAAGGAACAAGAAGTCACCCTCTTCTGGGCCTTGCCTTGTGTGGGTCTTACTGTGCAGTTGCAATGTCAGCAGTTGTATTTAGGAGAAAAAAAATCAATCTCTAAAAGGAACAATTTAGGATTATGTTGTTCTGACTTTGTTTCTGCTGCTGGGCCACCAGAATCCCTAGGCATGGGCTATCCTTGTGGGCTGGTAGTTAATAGGTAGGAATATTTAATAGGCAGGAAAACAGAATTACAACAGGGTTTGGAAAGTTACCAAGGGGCCATGTTTAAGTACCTTTATATTGGAGGTTGGCTGGATGAGCTCTGTGATGGATACCTTGTCTTGCTGAAGCCTCCTCTTGACCAGCTTGGAGCAGCAGATGTTGACAGAGCTGAGGACATGCCAGGAGTTGTACTCCACAAAGGAGCGACTGTCAATGAGCAACATGCCTTCGGCCCCACTCCTCAAGAGGCCGGCAAGCTTCTTGGGATCCATCACTTTGCGTGGAAGTCTGTCCCCGGCCATGGTAGACTCGTCCCTTCCGCAGCCCGTGGGAGAAGGGAGGAAATGCCCAGGGTAGGGAAAACCAGCTGAGATCTCCCAGAGGTGAAGGGAAGGGGGGAAGGGGGGGAGGCAGCTTGAAAACAGCCAAATTTTGCCACGCTGCTAAGGCCCTTTATGGGAAGTCATTGTGCCAAACCTGTTGGGAAGTACAGAGACAGAGAGAGAAAGAAAAGGGAAAGAAAGGAGGAAAAAGTAGTCAGATGCTGCAAGTTCAAACTAGCACTGATTGACTCTGTTCTAGTTCAGGTTTAGTAAAGAAAAAAAAGACTACACAGAATTTGAAAGAAGGCACCTCGAGTGCATGAAATGGCTTCATGGACCTCCAGCAAAGTTGGAACTGCAATTTATAGACCTCCAGCAGTTGTTAGTCTGCAACTACTACAGCCCTGCCAGCCCAATGAGTGGTGAAAAATAATGGGAACTGTATTCCAACAATATCTGGAGGACCAAATTTCTTCAGTTTCTAGCTTATTGGATCAATCATCCAAACAAGGATCCTGATACAAAGAGCTGTATACTTTTGACCATGATGCTCAGCTTCACTGCGTCATTTCTACTTCATATAACCACAACAACACACCACTAGCTGTTTTGTTGTTCTCTACACTGTTTTATGAAGCAAGGAGGTTTTTTTTTTAAACTGTGTTCAAGGGAGCTCAGAGTTCCTCTATATTTATCAGAAGCTGCTCAAGAAAATCAGTAACTATGGGCAAAAATCCCAGAAGGGCAGAGGATGTCAAACTGTGGTCCTGGGGCCACATGAACTCCCTCTTTCCAGCTCTTTTTGCAGCCCTTGATCCTTCTAGACTCCTCCACTAGCCCTTTTTCTACACACACACATACACACACACAGAGAGGGCTCCAGGAAGCTTCCAGGAGAGGCAATTAACCTTTTAAGCAGTTACTGTTTAACATCACAAATACTTGTTAAAACATGCTTGGTTTAACATCATAAGTGCCTGTTTCTCAAATCTAGGAGTGGACTTCCATCCACTTCCTTCCCCACCCTCACTCATTTTTGGAAATATATGAGAGTGATGCCTGTCTTACATGCAGAAAGTTACCCCACCACCACCACCCAGTTTCAATTTCTCATTCCCTCTGCATGCCATGCATTATCCCTGTAATAATATGAAGCTGCAGGAGAGTATGTTCAAGATCAAATGCCCAGTTCATACAGGATAAAAATGAAACCCAAAAAGATTGATCAGTGTATGATTTCAAATACATTCCAGAATCTTTTTCAACATACACTGATTCCTCAGTAAAAAATTCAACATGTAAACTCCATTGAGGTCACTCAGGAAATCACCAATATCATACATACATGAAAATTATTCCATTGTGACATTAAAAATACAGGGAAGGTAAAAAGCATTCTTCAGTTTTACACTTCCACATTGGTGTTCTTGTTTTGCTACATGCTGTGTTCAGGTAATCAAACCTAGGTTTATTAAGCAAGGATCTGTATGAGCATCTCACACTCCCATATAGCCCCTTTGTAACTGCCTTGATCCTTTGGTGCAAGAGGCAGAACAAGCCACAAAGATGGACTTAATCATACTTTCCTATAACATACAAATTGGAACTATGGTTAATGGGTTATAAACAAGCCAAGATTGGAAGCTGATATGAAATCATAGTGTAAATCACACTCACACTATACAAAGTAATGACTAAACATAATTTTGCATTCCTATTTCTTCTGCTCATGCAATGGGCAAAACAAAGCTATGGCAAAAAGTGCTGTGCAGATGCACACCAGTTGTGCATCACTTGCTGTCACCTTAACCAGGCCAATGGCTCTTTTTACACTATAAAAATGAAGAAATGCAGGAATTTTCCACCTCAATGAGAACTGTCCGTAAAGTAATGAATACATGAGTTCATCCTCATAGCTGAAACCTGGCAAGCTAGAGTTGACCTCTTGAAAAGTTTACTTGAAATAGGTTACCATTATGAAACACATCATGAAAAGTATATGTGTTGCAATGTTGAATTTGAAGTTGGGGGGGGGGTAGCTTTCTGCCAGTGGTACACCTGTTAACAACTCACCCACATCCTTCCAATACTCTGTTCAAAACTTTTGATACATTGTGGAGGGGAGAGATTATGCAATTCCAATAGACCTAGTTTATAATTCAGTCAGTATGAATAGCTCCTCTTTGAACCTTCCTACCTTCTTTTAAAAACATTCCTACTTCCTGAGTTAGCCTCAATCTGAGAATGTAGTGTTAACAGCTAAGTACTAATCTATACAAACTTGAAAACTCACTACTAGCTCTTAATATTTGAACTCCTTTCTAAGGTCTGGTTCAGATAAAGATATACATTCACTTCCTCTGTGGGATTAGTGTGGCTACTAAGACTCTTAACAGCCGAATCCTGCTCAGAGGTAAGTCCTAAGTCATTCAGTGAGACTTATTCAAAGGTAAATGAATACACACTCCCACTTTGGAGTTAAATACCCAGCAAATTCAATGGAACTTATTTCTCAGAAAACAGGCATTGCGTTATATTGCAGTTTCCCCATTATCTACTGTCTATAGATACTGAGTATCAAGATCTGTGCATATCCCTTGATTCTCCAGTATTGGAGAAAAAGCAGTAATCCTTAGATAATCAAGATGATGCTATATTCTTCTTAAGGAGGAAAAAAACTGAAGAAACTACCATGAAAGCCAGAGTAGAGCCACTGTCACGCCTTCTAATACATTCTCTGCCCATTCCTTCACCTCTTTGACGCGCATTATTTATTTATCCGTACATCTGAAGAAAGACGCCAATTATAGCAGCAGCTCCTTTGGCAGTTGGCTTGCCAACCCCTCTGCGTCATCAGAAGTCAACTTAGTGTGGTCTCTCTTTTTTGTGCTCCAGTATTAGTCCCTTTTTTTGCACTTCAGGGCAAGCTTTTAAAACAGAAAAGAGGCCTAATTAAGGATGGTCTGAGAAGGAAAGATGGAGGTGCCTGCCACCGTTATGACACACTTCATTACATGCTTTCTGCCTTGCCAAGGATCCCCTGCTGTACCTGAGCAAGAGAACTGAAGGTAATCAGAAAGGATGCAAATTAATTGGTTTTCCCCTCCCGCCCCCATTCCTCACCTACTCCAACCCATCTCTTTCTCCACTGGGAGGAAAACACCTAGCAGCACATTTCTCTTCATTTCTCCAAATTCCAGTCCGGAGATTTATTAATTGAAACAGAAAGACAAAGGAGCCCCAATAAAGAGACAGAGATAGCACAGACAAAGGGAAAAGAATGAATTCTGAGATTGAGTTGAAGGGCTAATCAAACAGAGGCGGCCAACTGAGAGATGAAATATCAAAGCAAAGAGATGTGCAGTCCTCCCATTCTTAAAATTATGGAGTGGTGGGGGGCATCCTGGCCTTTCAAAACACAATTTAAGGGGGTTTAGTGAGATTTAAAAAACAAAACCAAAACAAACATTACATACCACATGAAGAAAATGTTATTTTCAGGAGGCCTGTGTGTGTTAACAGTAATGAAGAAATAGACAACATTCGTATGTGAGGAATATTACAGAAAGATAACAACAGGCTCAGTCTCTGTGCCATCTCATCTGTACTCTACACCTCCATTATTGAAAAAGGATTTCAATAATTTGTATGCCTTCAAATCCCTTCCAACTTATGGCAACCCTAAGCAACCCTATCAGGGTTTTCTACAGAAAGGTTTTTACTCACCAAAGTGTTCTTTATCATATGCACATTTGTGCCTATTTGCTAAATGCCAGGTTTGGACAACAGCTTCTGAAAGATTAGACTACACAGAGGTGGGGGGCAAGCTTCCCTCCCCACCACAGATTCCCCCCCCAAAAAAAGTTCCTCCAATAGAGAATCACAACTATAGAAGATTCTAGGTATGTTTCTCATTTGTAAAGCTGTTGGTGGATGCCAGGCTTTTTGCAGGGACATGAAATAGCCCCCCCCTGCATATACAAAGGAACTTGCAATTTGAGGAGGGGGTATGGAAAAGTACCACCCGCAGACTCTCTAGGGCTGCCCACCACAACATAATGGAACCCCACCACAGGGGAAACCAAAACACTAAAAGACACAAAAGTAGTGAGAACAGTGGAAACTGTGGTTTGCAAAAGGCAAGAGTATCCCCCACAAACATGTGCATCAAAAAGAACAAAGGGTAAAAGAATAACTTGCTCCCCAGGCCAAAAGGCATCACAGTGAAATTATTCAGAAGAAAAATGCCAAAGACAGCTTTTGCGTAACACTTTCAGTTAGGCCAATTTGGCAGTCGCAAAATACCATGCAAGCTTTTGAATGCTTATTGCTCTATCTATTTCATGTGTACCCCACCTTTCTCCCAACTCTTCATCATACTAGGTAACAAACAATGGGATGAAAAAGAAAAGACTGCTATTCAAGCCATAGGCTCTCCATCTAACTAGTTTTAAGAGAGAAATTGGGATGGGGTAGAAATAAACTTCCGAGTTCTGCCAGATGCTGAGAATATTTCAGTTAACCTAAGGGTAGCTGAGACTGAGAAACAAACCAACAGTAACCCCACCATTTTTAACAAAGTAAAATCTAGCTGTTTACTCAGTATTACTGACTTACTTCAAGCAGTTATGGCCCATCCTCTATTTGTTATGGTCCACCAGAAATTCAATATACTTGCTGTTACTCCTGGCTGCTGAGAAGGGAGGTTTGTCATGTACCTACAAAGCCACTAGTGAAGTCTGTTCATTGTGATGGGTCACAAATTATGCAGTCATAGTTACAAACAATGAGGAAAGTCCCAGGCTGAAACATTTCATTTTGTTTCCTCCTTCTGCAGGATAGGGTAGCAGTATTATTTCCCTAGAAGAGTTTTTTTAATTTATTTTTATAACAAATTTAGTTTTCCAAATATACATATTTACAATTGACTTCCCATGTTCATCCAGTCTGTATAAACCTTTGTCACTTAAATCTTATTGTCTTCAGTCCAAAAGCAAAGTTTTACCAGTTCTTCTCTGTGTTAAGATATCTAACTTAATTTGTTAAAAACCTTTATTTTATAATAGCATGATCGCAGGGGAAGAATTTGACATTTTCCCTCTTCCTTTTAGCTCAAACCTTCAAAATAACCTCATCAAATTTCCTTGGAAATCTGGACAAGGACAGCAGGACAAAAGCATCTGACATGACCTGGGAACAACTGTGTTTAAAATTATTAGTTCTCTCTAATTTGCTTAGTTATTTCAAAGAATCTGTCCTTTGTAAAGAAAAAATATTAATTATCTCTCTCACATGGTTGTTCTGTAAGTGTGCGACAAAAAGGAAACAGGATCTTTTCTAATGAGATT
>CM034701.1:115496343-115511203 GCA_020142125.1 Phrynosoma platyrhinos | reverse complement strand
ATATATATATATATATATATATATATATATATATATATATGCCTTCAAATCACCTATCAATTTATGGTAACACAGGCAAGAATACTCAGAGGTGGTTTTGTCCCTTTGTTCCTCTGAAATATACAGTAACTACAGTGCCTGGTATTCATTGGCAGTTTCCCATCCAAATACTAACCAGGGCTGCCCCTGCTTAGTTTCTAATATCAGATGAGATCTGATGCCTTAAGGTATTTAGGCGGCAATCAAGGACATGAGCCTTATAAACAAGTTACTGCCTTGCATTTCTACTGCACAAGATGCCAGGCAGCAACTATACCTCAGAGCCCATGAAGAATTAAACTGAGATTTCCACTTGTACAGTAGTTCGAGTGCAACCTGGTTCTCACATCTTCTCATAGCTTGGACACTTCACAAACTGAGTGCTTGCTTGGAATAGGGAAGGACAGAGATGACTGCCCTATTAAGGTGACATGACTTTAGATTGGTAAGAAAAGACTCATTTATCTTGTGGCCCAAAACTGCCTCTGCACATTCTGTATCAAGGGGTGATTCTTTACTCTGTCAGAATTTCACTCCTATGCCCACCCTCCTTTTCCCCCATCTACACTAATCCCTTTCCAAACCTTTATTGGCCAACCAAAATGCACAGTATACTTGCTGCAAGCTTTTGAAGCTCCACTGGCTTCTTCATCAGGCAAGATGTTACAAACCAAACAGGAGAAAAAATGTAGATGTTAGTGAGATGCCTGCATTTTGATGTTTCTGTCCTTAGTTAAGATGGTAGGGGAGGGTATCTTTTGCAAGCTGGCCCTTCCTCCTTTTGGCCATGTGGATATTGGGAGATTTGCAAAGTCCAGGAAATTTGCTGAATGGCCAACACAGCTACCCCTGCATGTTCCCTATAATCTTGTTCAGCTTCTTTAAAGGCAAAACCTGTTTTATGTAAATAAATGCATACGCTTTGTAAATGCAGTGATCTGTCCGGTAGATGTTGCCAACTTTTCTGTATTATTTACTTGACTTACAAAATGTGTCATTTGCCTTGCTACCAAAAACAGCACGTGAGGCAATATATGAATCTTCTGTACACAAAAAGACAATGGAGTTTGGATTACTCATGGGGAGGGGATTAGTTCATGCAACAAAATTTCATTCACCACTGGAGCCTGCAGTGTGTATGTACAACTGATGTAGAAAAAAAAATTCTTAAAACAAAGCATATTTAGCTTGAGATCACTGCTGGGAGACCAGAATGGCCCTTATTAGGAGTTACCTATCCCTAAATTAACAAGCAAACCATAGTCTGAGATTTACCTAGATGTTGGCTCACCATTCAAAAACTGATTTAATGTTTCTTCTCTAGTAAAAATTAACAAATATTATTTAGGCCCATTATTTCTTTATTATTTGGGTTTCTGAGCTTGCAGGCTTAGATAGGTGATTCTCCTTCCTAAGGCAGATATATTTAGATAGGTGATTCTCCTTCCTAAGACAGATATATCTGTCTCCTCATATGGAACACTTCTAAAATCTCTCCAATCAAGGACTAAAGATAAAGTGAACTGTAACTCTTTTGCTGCAGCATGCCATTCCTACAAGCAGTGCATGATACTGCAAACCCATGAATAAAAAGAACTTCAATTTGCAGTTCTTAAACATACCCCAGTTCATACTCCTTGGTTAAGCTTCTCTCACACAATAAAATCCCTTCCTAAACTTGTTGTTTTTGAGAATCCACAGACTATTAAAGCTCAGTTTTCATTACATCCTCATGACTTCTCACTGATGAAAATCTGGACCTGCTTCAGACTGCAGCTGAAAGATCACCTAAATAATGTGTCTCCAGCTCACAACATGCTCACAGTAGAAATCTTTACTTTTTGAAAAATAACGAAGTAAAAACCATGACCTGAAACCATGGAATATCTTTAAAACACTTGGGTGAAAAAGGATCACCATTATTTAAAAGATGCTGAACCATGCTCTTGTGAATAAATTTCAACAAAATTATATGACAGAATGATACAGTGGTTCTCAGTCCATCAAATTAGGCACCCATATGGTTCCATACCAGGCTACTCTCCCATATTGATTTTGGAAGTAAACACCAACTGTCACACGGATCACCATGGTCAATTGACTTGACATGTGAACACATGTACAATAAGCCATGTCCCAATAACTGAAAGTGCTAAGTATGTATTAGTCCATCTGGAAAATGACATGAGTGTGGCACATCAAATTGACTCCACATCATAAAAACACGTTCTCCTGCCAGGATAGGGTTCCACATTCTGAGCATATCCATGACTTTCTCACAATAAATACATACAGGTATCCCCATCTCTCCCACACGTTATGAATAAATTGCTAGAGTCACTTATAAGATAACCTCTTTAACTGAAAAGAACAATTAGGAATTCTATTTCAAGCTATCACAAGCTAGTTTCCCCCCCCCCCAACCTGGTGCTCTCTAGGTGTTTGGGACTACAAGTTCCAAGATTCCCAACCAACACAGCCAATAATGAGGAATGATGGGAGTTGTCATTTAAAATATTGGGGGAGGGGACACCTTCTTGGTCTGAATTAGTTTGATGATCCTAACAACTGAGCAGGGAAACATAGGTGAAGAGCAATAAAGATTGAATCTCCCTTATCCAGAATTCCAAAATCCAAAATATTCCAAAATCCAAAATTGTAACATGGGTGGCTAAAATAATGACACCTTTGCTTTCTGATGGTTCAATGTACAGTGGGCCCCTCTACATTCACTGAGGTTAGGAGCACAGAAACCCTGTGAAAGTGGGAAAACCGCAAATAAAAAACCAACAACACTATTCTTTTAACCTGACAAAACACCTCTCTAGGAACTTCTAGGTCCTCCAGCACAACTGTATGGTCAACATCCACCAGAATTGTGCTGTAGGAGCTACAAATGGCTACAGAAGTGTTTCCTCTAGGAATCTCTAAGTTCTCCAGCACAACCTGTGGTGAAAGATGACCACAGAACTGCACTGGAGGACCTAGAGATTTCTAGAGAGAACATATTAAGCAAATCTGCAAAAATCAAAGCCACAAATGTGGAGGGCTAACTGTACACATACTTTGTGTCATGCACAAAGTTATTTAAAATATGGTGCATAAAGTTGCTTTCAGGCTATGTGCATAAGGTGTATACAAAACATAAATGAATTTAATGTTTAGTCTCGGGTTCCATCATTATGTATATGGAAATATTCCAAAATCTGAAAAACTTCAAAGTCTAAAACATCTCTGGTCCCAACTATTTTGGATAAGGGAGACTCAACCTGTATAGGATGGAAAGCAGGCCTGCAAACACTACATAACTGTTGCAGAATATTGGACATATTGGACAGTGAGGAATGACACCATAACTAATTTCTGATCTGAATGGACATACCTAACAAGGGAGCTTTTTACATTCAAAGACATCAAAGTAGCCCCAAAAGTATTATCTCTAAGATTAAAGTCCTATGCACACTTCTATAAGCTTAAGATCCATTAAACACAAAGTGATGTATTTCTGACCAATAATACATGTGATCTTTTTCACACAGCAATCCTCAATATCATCATTTCCAACCAAGTGAATTTTTTCATGTAAATGAGGCATACTGGAGATGGAACTTTCCATAATGACTGATGTCATTCCAGTTGGTAATCTGTTTATACCAACTTCACTTGCTTTGTTATACAACAGAAGGTTGTAAGTTTCAATTACCCGAAAGTGTAAAACAGAAGTGAAAAAACCAATGAAAGAAATAATCAACAGCACATCTTCCTTCCATGTGACCCATGTCTCTGATGTCCCCATTCATTGTACTCACAAACTCAAATCTGAAACTGAAATGTTATGACCTCCAGACAAGAGAACATTTCCCCAGACCAGGGGTCAGCAAACTACGGCCTTTGGGCTGGGTATGGCCTGCAGAGGCCTTGGGACCAGCCCATGACCGGTCCCGCTGCTGCCGCTGCACCTGTGCACGCATGTGTGCATGGGGGGCACCATTTTGGAAGGCCCAACAGCACCAGCACCATGCGAATTTGCATGGCGCCAGCGCCGTTGGGCCTTCCAAAATGGTGCCCCCCACGCACGCATGCATGCGCACGATGGTGGGTGTCGTGCGCATGCACATGCGCCACCCAGCGCCATTTCCCCCCCCGTCCCCGGCAAAAAAAAGTTGACGACCTCTGCCCCGGACAGTACGTAGAGAGATCCTGTAGCACCTTTGAGACTAACTGAAAGAAAGAAGCTGGCAGCATGAGCTTTCGTAGATTTCAGTCCATTTCCTTAGATGACTGAAGTCTATGAAAGCTCATGCTGCCAATTTCTATCAGTCTCAAAGGTGCTATAAGATCTCTCTACGTACTGATTCTGTAGACCAGGGGTAGGCAACCTGTCCCCTTTAAGGGCCGAGGGACTTCACCTCCCAGAATCCCAGGAGCTATTGGCCAACATGGGACTATTAGCCAACATGGCTGAGGCTTCTGGGAGATGAAGTCCCTTGGCCCTTAAAGGGGACAGGTTGCCTACCCCTGCTGTAGACTAACATGGTTATAACTTTGAATTCCCACAGACAGTGAGTTTGTGCTCTCATCTCTGGACCAACTATGTAACACTGAAGTGTGACTTAATATGATGTGCAATGCAACTTAATAGAAGTCATCTTCAGGTTACACCTTATACATATATGCATTTAAAAATGTCATTGTGGGAACAATCTAACATATGATATCTACCAAAATGCAAACTCTACAGCAGGGGTAAGCAACCTTTTTGAGCTGGGGGCCGGGTTGCTGTCCCTCAGACAATTGGGGGGCCGAAGCACCAAAAATAAATAAATAAATAAATAATAAAAATATTTTAAAAAATTAAAAAATATGCATGCACACTCTCTCAGCCCCAGAAAAGCCATGGCAAAACCCCTGTGGAGATTTTGCCAAGAAAAACCCAAGAACAAGTAATAACAACAATAATCAATATCATAATGGTGGGTGGCAGTGGCGGCGGCGGCGGCGGCGGCGGCAGGACTGACCTGGGGCCAGTCCAAAGGCCTCGGCGGGCCGCATCCAGCCCCTGGGCCTTAGGTTGCCTACCCCTGCTCTACAGTATCTATGGGCTAAAACCAATAGTTAGTCTTAACTAGAGTAGAGCCCTTAAATCAATGGGATTTATATGAATATTGGCTTATCAATATTCCCACTGATTTTGATGGGTCTACTCTAGCTATGACTAGGAGCTGGATTTACTTACATGTGTTCCTTCCATAGAGCTCCACAAAGATGAAACCATCTGGAAATTTGAGGATGTCCTACTTATATACCACACCTCTATAAAAGACACACAGTAGAAGGAACATCTGGCATGAAGAAGAATGGACTCTTCAGTTTCAATTTGAGAATTGTAATTTACGAACAAGAGGGAGAAATCAAACAAGTATATATTCTTTTTCTTCAATCCACCTGGACTATCTTGAGCAGAAAATATTGGTGTAAAACTGTAGTTTTCTTTCTCTGTAACAAAATATCTTGTTTTCCCTTTCAGTTTACAAAACTTGGATAAAACATTCCAACACTGACAATCTCTAGTGAAAATATTAACACAACAGCTGGCAAAATAGGTCAGCTCATTAGTTACTCTGGCCTGAAAAAGAAGGGCAGAAGGTGCCAATCTGTATTATCAAAAAACAATTCCAAAGCTGTGCACATTTTTGGGCACACATAATTTTGACAAAATAATTTTTCTTGATCACCTCAGGTAGCATGGGAAGACCATTTCACGCTTACAGTTTTAGCGGTATAACTAAGATCTTTTAAGTTAAAAAAATAACAAAAACAAATAAAAAACAAACAAAAAGATTTCTAGCCATGACTGCTTGGTTGCTACTGTGTATTTGAAAATATGTGTAGTAGCTAGACCAGGGGTAGGCAACCTTTCCCCTTTAAGGGCCGAGGGACTTCAGCTCCCAGAAGCCTCAGCCATGTTGGCCAATAGTCCCATGTTGGCCAATAGCTCCTGGGATTCTGGGAGTTGAAGTCCCTCGGCCCTTAAAGGGGAAAGGTTGCCTACCCCTGCATTACATTATATGAATGGGATGCCTGATCATTCTTTTAATGTTTTTACATATTCTGAAGCAGAATATATATATTAGTTATATTAGTTCCAATTTCTGTAATGAATTAACATTAGTTTAAATTCAATAGCTACTTTTTAAAACACACAATAGTTTAATTTGTTTGACTCTAAAGTGATGCAGTAATGCACCACTTTAATCCTTCCCCCTTCTCATTCTCCCGCTGACCTCAGTGCAGTTTCAGCATTTCACTAGAATCACCATATGACTGATAAGAAGTAAAAGATGGAAATAAAGAGAAACCTTCCTCTGATTTTGTCCTTTCCCTATTTCATTCTAGAGATACTGTATGAGTCCATGTGAACTGGACAGGGTACATGATGCTCTGAACCCAATTTTGCTGATATCAGTGGAAGTTTTCATTTTACAATAAAGGCAATGTTCTTAACTACTATCAGTGGTAATATTCTACCTGGAATATTCTAAGAATTTTAGTCCCTCTTCCCCCAAAATAAATTTCCCAAATTCAGCTTCTGGTTTAAACAAATAGGCAGTAACCAGAATTGGTAGAGTTATCTTATTTTGTGCAACTCTTTCCCTATTTTTGGTTGATGGACAGGAGTTGCTGAATATTGGCACCAGTTTGTGAACCATACCTACTGAGCAGCTTGGTATGTCAAATTAGCTCAGCAAGGCGCCAACCAAACTCAAAGGAAGGCTGACAGCAAGACAGATGGCAATCCAAGTATCTCTCCATAAGCCAACAATCAGAAACAAAATTTACTATGATACAAATTCAGTTCAGTAGATGTGAATAAACTGTGTATTGATGCATACAGCCCTTTCGTTATTTCTTCACTCTTTTTCTTCACCAGAAAGGGTAAACAAACCCAGGTGACATCCAGACCTGGGATTATGGTTAACCTTGCCCAAACCAGGATTATAAACTATAGTATGTTGTTGTTTTATGAATCCTGGCATGACTGGACATACTTAATTACAATTGTGGGTTCAGATATCACATGCAGCTCTCTCTTTCTAAGATGTTTACCTGCTCTTGCAAATAGACACATAAAATGGGAGCAACAAGCTACTGGCACCAGTACAAAGGGGGCTCCCCATAATAGTTTATTAGGTCAGGATTTGGGGCTTTAACCGTTTCACAAACAAAGCCTGCATTTCTCGCATACTTGGCTTTATAATGTAATCTATCATGCAGTAGGTGAAAGGTTGCTTCAGAACTTATTTTTCAAGTTCATATCACACAACATTCTATTTGTTCTTATGAATTTTATCCTATCAATTTACCAAGGATAAATTAAAAGTACAGAAGTATACCCAATTTACCTATTATCTAAGCCCAACTGATCATTAGATTTTCCTGAAAACTTGTACCAGTAAACCTAGCCTTCCACCAAAATGCCCAGACATCTTTCTCATCCTTACAAATTTGTAAACTGTATTAGGCTGGTAGATAAGATGCTGCTCTGTGATCACCTAATACATTTTATGGCTATTGTGGAATTCACACCCAGGTTCCAACCACCACCTCCTCCTTTCTGTTCTGACAATATCCAACATGCACTTTGGTAGATTTAACTTTTCCATTGGATAAGTAACACTGGTATACTCTTCAACATTCTTGTCAGAGAATCACCACCACATATTAAATAAGAAAGATAATACCTTTGATCATAACAGGTAGTAATGGCATAGATAATTGTTGTATTGTTATGTGTCTTCAAGTCCATTCCAACTTATAGTGACCCTATCATGGGTTTGCTTTTTTGTTAGCAAGATTTATTTAGAGGAGATATTTGCCATTGCCTTCCTCTGAGGCTAAGTGAGTGTGACAATTACACTTAACTTAGGAGGCTAAACTCATCCAGTGGGTTTTTCCATGCCTGAAGGAGGATTCAAACTTTGATTTCCCATTGTCTTACTGCAGAACCCAAAGCATTCTGTCCTAGATGTGTTATGTATGTACCTTCAAGACACCAGTTGACTTATGACAACCCATGAATTTCATAGGGGTTTAGGCAAGGATTACTCAAAGGTGGTTTGCCAGTTCCTTCCTCTGAAATATAGCGTACAGCCCCTGGTATTCATTGGTGGTCTCCCATCCAAGTACTAACCAGGACTGACTGCTTAGCTTCCAAGATCAAATGGGATCTGGTGCCTTTAGAGTGTTTAGCTCCCCTTTCCTAGATACAAGTACAGACATAGTAAACACTATTTATTAATTCATTTGGAACATATATTTATGTTTGCATTATTTTAGAAGGTCAAAAACATCAGTGTGTGCGTGTTTGCGCGCACGTACATTCACATGTGTTTAGTATTGCACAAAATTGCACAAAATTTTCTCCTCAGTTTCCCATTTTAGCTTGATGGGGAGTGATGTAAGACTCTGGTACTTTATTCTATCAACAGTCCATTAAGACTACCCTAGGAAACCACTTTGCTTCTTTAGGAAAATTGCCAAAGGTTGCCTGTAGTTCAGAAGAATTTGCCTGTTTCAAGTGCACTTATATTCAGTTTTCATTAATATGCCAGAGATAGACTAACAACACTTAAATCAGCATAAATGCTCCATGAAGATTCAATGATGACATTACAAAACAAACTCTATGCACATGTAAATTTCCAGATTTAAAGAAATAAACAGTGCCAGTATAAATGTATCTGTGCCAGACAGCTTATACTCATAAGCTTGCAAATTCTCTAACAAATCACACTCATTAATATTTTACACAAACACTTATTTTTAACCAGTTCTTGAGGCATCTTGTATTAAATTATGGTATGCCATACTGAAATATGAACCAATGAACTGTGAGTACAGAATAACAATAGTTTTTCACTTATGTACAGTTAAACAAATTTAAAAACCATGGTCTCTTTAAGTTATAATGCAGAGATGGATTAGCTACGTGTTTAGATGCTTCCTATACTAAACCGCAGTCCATATTCATAAAGCTAAGCCTCAGAAATGCCAATGGGGTAAGGAACTTTTGTGTGAAAACCTGTTCAAAAACAAAATTCCCAACCTTAGAAGTCATCAGGATGCAAAGTACTGCAATGGTTCAGTTTCCTTTACTAAAACTGCAATATGTTAATATTTTGTATGCCTACATTTTTCAACAGTAAAATGCAATTTAAAAGTGCAGGCTTTCTGCAATTCAGTATTCACTAACTTCAACATAAATCAAAGTAGACTTCCTAAATCAGGGGTACAATTCCATAATCAGCCCTCCAAATGTTGGCAGGCTATAATTCCCAGGAGTCTTAATCAGCATAGTCAATGGTGAGGAATCCTGGAAATTCCAGAGCAATCTCTGGAGGATTACATAATTCCCACCCCTGGCCTAAAAGTGCCTCATTGTACTTGTCCAGTTTATATATCACACACTTCCTCTGTTTGAAGAAACAGGCCAAAGTGGCGCAATAAGCCTTTCTCACATCATGTTGCGCTCCAGACATGTTGGATTTGAACTCTAATCATTCCCAGATAATATAAAGGTAAAGATAAAGGTAAAGGTATTCCCCATTGACAAGCTTGTCAAGTCTGTTCAGTCATAGGGGGTGGTGCTCATGTCTGTTACTAAGCCAAAGAGCCAGCACTGTCAGAGACTATTCTGTGATTGTGTGGCCAGCATGACTGCACAGAGCGCTGTTACATCCCCAGTTAATATAGTCAATGCTATGTAGAGGAGGGCTGTATGAATTTTAAATTGCAACAACAAACACAACTGTCACTCTTCTGCAATCTGCTACGCCTGTGAAAATTTCAGTGTGCAAAATTAATCGTTCAGGACAAAAAGATGTACAAAGGTTTGGTGAGGAGAAACATACTCCATTCATTCACCTCTGTTCGCTCAGTGTGTACCTGTATCTAGCATCCTGGAGGTCATTGTAAAAGAACACAAAATCTTGAAACTGCAAACTTCCCCAGGAAGCAAACAGTTTATGTATGTTTACTTAAAAGCAAGTCCCATTGGATTCAATGGATCTTATTCCTAGAAAGTGGGCATAAGGTTAACGAAAGCAATGAGGAGTCACACTGGCTAGATTGTCAGCCTTGCACAAAGGGAACCTAGGTTTAAATACTTACTCAGCTATAAAATTCAGCTAACTGATGTTATACAAAAAAACAAAACAAAACAGAATACTATCTCTCTGTCCAATCACGTATTGCTTTTGGAAGCTGTTAAAAAGTGACAAGAGGTGAGGACCTGGTTATTGGACTGCGATCTGGCAACTGGGGAGGAGGCTGGACACTGAATGGTCCAATCTTTCTTTGAGCCCTTCCAACTCTATGACATGAAAAGTGATAACCCATCTGATCTCATATTTTCAGAAGCTAAACAGGGTAATAAGTTATATGGAAGACCACCATAGAAGACTAAGGATGTCTGGGTAGCGCCAGGAAAGAAATCTGCCTGAAATTGTGAAGAGCACAATCCTGACTGCCTGTCAGGATTGACTATACTGGGCCAGCCAGACTAATGGTCTCAGTAGAAGGCAGCTTCCTGTGTTTTGGGATATATGTGCATATTATGATCATGTCCAAGTCTTCACAGTCATCAACAGAAAGCAGCCAAAATTAAGTCCAGCAAAGTCAGGAGTCTCTCAACCCTACCCCTTCATTTCCCCCATGCCCCCTAAACACCCCCCCACATACACAAGTTAGAATTAAACTCAGCTATTATTTCACAAATCAGCTGACCCATCAAAACTGACACTGTTGCCAGTTCAGCACACTTTGCAGCTTGGATGCAATGACCATTCATACCTAGTCTTAGGCTTCATGACAGACAAAAGGGTATTTTCATCTGTAACTCTAGATGGACATTTTGCATTTCCTGCACATGAAATATGGTTGTGACACCAAGCAACACTAGAACAGACATTCTGTTTACAGAACAGCTTCCTTCCTTACTCCTACACACACACACACACACACACACACACAAACTGCAAGAAAGGCTCAATGGCATATTTAAGTGTCAAGTGTGAAAATACCCTTCGTATCAAGCCTGAGGGAGCAGATGGATTGCTGTATCTGAACATGGGAAATCCGGGTTTGGCCTCAATAGTTCTCAGCCTAACCTATCCCATCAATTATAGCAATGATCATAGGTAGAAATGTGAAGGCCCAGAAAGAACAACAACACAGAAACATTCATAATCCTTTTTTCCCCTGAACCTTTATTTTTATAGAAATCTAAAAAAATTAAAATTAAAAATTACGTTCCATTTCTTTTAGAATGATGAATTCATTCTTGAATGAATTTCATGTAGAAATTCATGTGGACAAGATTTTCTTGTATTGATGCTCCCTCCTACTCACATTATTTCTAAAAAATATGTAGCAGGTAGACTTTTAGGTAAGACTATGGACAGCAGTGCTATTCAAAATAATAATCCATCGACCAGCACCAGTGTGCAAGCTACACAGTTGGGCACAAATATGCTACTGGTTTCTGGCCAATTCCTCCACATTAGATAGTCTGACCACTGGTGTACAGCATCAAATCATTGTAATTCCTGGTCCTAATTTTCTTGGATGCAATTCTCCTATTTTGGTGCAAAGTGAGATTTGTCAAAAACAGGTGAGATTTTGCAAAAATATTATCGTATTAAACTCTTGCAGAATCTTTAAATCCATTTGCTTCAGGGCTACAAACTGGGATTGGGCTCAACCGGGGGATGCTAATAAACCAGTTATGCTGGTCTTTCTATACCTGGAAACTCTTACAAACCAGAGGCTCAGAACTAGGTCCAAAATTAATTCTCTTGCAGGAATAGTAAGATTCTTATATAAGGAATAGATATGAAACCCTTTGCATTTAAAACATGTTGACTAACAGGTTGTTATCATTCATGGGTGTGCACCCTGCATAGAAAAGGGAGGCCTGGGCTGGGACTTGTGTCTCTGTGTGTGTGTGTTTCATTTTCTTCTTGCAACCAATAACACAGCTATTTCCATCCAGGCAACACAAGCACTTTAACAAGAGGCCATTCTCCTTCTCTCTTACAAGGAGGCCTCTGAAGTCTGCCTGCACAACACCTTCCCCAGCCATACCTATGCATTTCTTCTCATCTTTCAAGCATATTTATTTTCCCAAGACCACCACCAAAAATACAGTCCTTTAGGCTCTGTGCCTGATGGATCTGAAGGGATACAAGGACCCCTCCAGGCCCCTTTCTATAAGAGTTTTGCTGCTGAGGTCAGTGGGAATAGGACTGCATCCTTCTACCGCAGAGGTGTGTGTGTGTGCATTGCAAGCCCTTCCAGGCTGCATCACAGCACTAAGATGGTTGCTGGCAGAAGTGCTTCTTCACCACCGAAGATGTGTCTGTGTGTACTGTATATGTGTGTGAATATACATATATATGTGAATATAGTGTGTGTGTGTATATGTAGTATGTGTGTGTACTGTATATATGTGTGTATATACACATGTGTGTGAAAATATGTGTGTATATGTATATGTGTATAGATAGATAGATAGATAGATAGTGTATGCGTACTGCATATATGTGTAAGTATATATATATATATATACATACATATATAGTGTGTGTGTATGTGTGTACTGTATATGTGTGTATGCATATATATGTATGTATGTGTATACATAGATTTTATATATATATATATTGTGTAAGTGTAGATGTGTGTGTGTGTATGTATATATATATATATATATATACACACACACACACGTATACATATATATGTATATACACATATACAGTACACACATACACACACACTATATACACACAAACACACAGTGCACACACAAACGTACATACACTATATATAAATATGTGTGTGTGTGAGTGTGTGTCTATCATCTATCCATCCATCCATCTAGTTCTCTCTTATTTACCTGGCTCTTCCCTGTAGATAACACCCCAGAGAGGGTTCCCCTGGGTCCTTCCCAATGGCTCAAGGACCTGGGGCGATTCTCTTTCAAACCCTAGGAATAACCACAAGATGTGTGTCTCACACCAGCCTCACCAACCAAAGGAAATGTCTGAAACCCATCTCCCCAGAAAGAAAAAACAGATCATGCCACATTCTGCATCCAGAGGGATGAAAAACCAAACCAAACCAAACCAAGCCACCTTGATCATCATGACATCTTTTGAGCTTCCTAGAAAAGCATCTCAGCCAGTGCAGCAGGAGGAGGAGAGAGGATTCACTAGAGAAGCCCTTTGCGCTGCGCCTGCATCCGCACTGCAGAGTTAATCCAGTTTGACACCACTTTACTTGTCAAGGCTAGGGAAATTCTGGGCATTGTTGTTTGTTGTGGCACCTCTGTCAAACCAGATTAATTCTGCAGTGTGGATGCAGCAGGCTCTGCCCTGATGAATTCTTGGCACTCCCCCTTAGCAGACTCGACCTTGAAGATGCATCCCACCATGGAGGAGGAGGAGACTGTTGGCACCGCAGAATGGAGGACCTTCCAGGGAAATGGAGGACCTGGCCAAATACAAAGCTCCAACCATTCCTAGAGATATAAACGCAGGCTTCGTAGGGATGCCTCTATATATACGCCTTAAACATAAAGGCATGGTTCTTAGTCCTGGTGGGGAAAAGGGAGGGCAGAAGGGGGAAATGGAGGACAGTCCTGGAAAAGGTGGAACTCTGGTCACTCTGGATGCACAGTCACAGAATCAAAAAGGCACAGTCGTGGCTTTATAGCTCTGGCTCCATTGGTTGGCAAGTCCAAAAGGCATCCCTAAAAATATAAAATAAAGAGGAAACCCTGGAAGCTAACATGGTTTGAGCGCTGGACTAGGACACTGGGAGGCCCGGGTTCGAATCCTGACTCCAGCATGGAGACCCACTGGGTGACCTTGGGCAAGTCACACTCTCTCAGCCTCAGAGGATGGCCATGGCAAACCCCATCTGAACAAACCTGGCCAAGGAAACCCTAGGATAGGATGGCCTTACAGTGGCTAGAAGTCGGAAACGACTTGAAGGCATAACAACAACATCCAGAAAAATAAAATAAAATAAAATAAAAATCCCAGGCAGGTTGGAGCTTCCCCAGGAGGCTTTTGCTCCATATTGCCATCCTCCTCCTCCTTATGCAGTGCTCTGCAGCAAGGCTGTCAAACCTCATTCTTTCTCTCTCTCTGGAATGTCCTCACCACAAAGGAGGACAAGGCCTCCGTAAAATGGAGGGCATGCCAGGAAAAATGGAGGACATGACCCACTAAAAGCTCAAAACCCTCCCTACAAATGCAAATGCAGGCTCAAAATGGAAGACCTTGGGGAAATTCCTCCTGGACAGAAAGAAGGTGGAGGACAGGTCCGGGGAGGGGGAAAGGAGGACGCCTGGTCACTTGTCCTCACTGCAAAGGAGGACAAGACACTGCAAAGTGGAGGACATCCCAGAAAAAAAAAAACGGAGGAGATTGCCAAATCACAACTCAAAACACACTCCTAAAAAACTGCAAATGCCTGGAGGACATTTGGGAATTCTTCCTGGACAGAAGGCTGAAATGGAGGACAAGTCCTGGAGGGGGGAAAAAAGGAGGGGGAAAGAAAGGAAAGAAAGAAAGAAAGGAGGACGTGTCTAGTCATCCTGGTCCAACCTATCCTGACATTTATTTATTTATTTATTTATTTGGCCAAGATATATTTATTCAAAGAGGTTGTCCATTTGCAAGAGCAAGAGTTATTCAAAGAGTGTGACTTGCAGGAGGCCATGAAATGGAGGACAACAGGTCCTGGGGGGGGG
>CM034701.1:115435806-115448790 GCA_020142125.1 Phrynosoma platyrhinos | reverse complement strand
TTTCGCTTTCTTATCGCTTTGTGGCCCGCGTGTGATAAGGTCCTTAGTCATGCTCAAAATGGAAGACATTGTGGAATTCATCCTGGACAGAAGGCTGGAATGTAGGACATGTCCTGGATAAGGAGGACATCTGGCCACCCTGGGCCCAAGAGCTGCTCAAGGGGGCATGAGACTTGGAGGTCCTGATCCCCCCTCTCCTCTTCCCAAACTTTTTCTGTCCTAGATGGGAAGAAAAAGGTGAGAATGATGTTTGGAGCAGCTGCTTCTGCCTGAGGGAGGAGGAGGAGGTGAGGCGAAGCTCGCTGGATAGTGACCTCTGGGGAGGCCCAACCAAAGCCACTGCTTCTTTCCACATCTCTCTGATCACTTCTGGATGTAGCCTCAACACTGATGCAGCCTCAACACAATCGCTCACACATTCCAGTATCTCTCTCAGTGTGTTAGTGACTTTCTGTCACATACTAATTCTGATACACACCCAGTAATGCTCTTTTTCTGACTCTTTCTCTTATATGTTCATTCACAGTCTCCCACACAAATTCTCTCAACCCCTCTCTCTCTCACACATACACACAGTCACACTCTCCATCTCTTTTTTACATACTCACATATAAACTTGAGTATACTAGCATATACACAAGAGAATGAATGTTTTTGTGTGACTGTGAATGTGTGAGAGCAAATGAGTATGCATGTGAAAGAATGAAAGGGCATGATTGCATACATATCTGTGAGCACTGGCTTATGTGAGTGTGGTTGTGTGAGACACAGTATGTGTCAAATTTACACATGTGATAAGATTATTTACTGAAATAAAACTGTTCTAATTTGGATGATGTTACTTCCTTATTCTGTAAACTGTTAAAATGTGAATATACATGAACGTACAAAAGAAAATATTCACACTAAACAAACAAAATATTTTTATTTATATACTATGTTGAGCAGAGGGGGCACAACATCCACATGTAGATGTAAAGGAGGTCACAACAAGGGTAACAAGTCTGAGAACCACTGGCCTAGGGTGAAGTATATCTTAGGCCTCTGCACGCCGGCCACTTCAACCCCTCCCCAAGTGAGCACCCTGATGATGTCCTTCCGACGTAGCATCTTCATGCGTTGAGTTGGATGAGACGCGGAAGAGCCACGTGTCGGCTCTTCCGGTGCCCTTTCCGCGGCTTGAGAAAGGAGCGCTATTTTGGCGCTCCCTTCCCAGTCGCCAAAAGGGTGGATTGGGGCTGAGGCATGGGGCAGCCTTGGTTCCAATCCTCCCCTGCCCAGGGCGGCCCACAGCCACCCATCTGCATCCCCCCTCAGTGAATATAAGTAACCCAACAGCAGGGGCTGGATCAAGCACATAATCATGGCTCATCACTTCATCCCCCATTAAGTATATTTGACCATGCCCTCAGTCCTTAATATAACCAAGCTGAACTGTGTCTACTGAAGTCTTGTGATATCCAGTGATAGGAAAAGTTACATCTACAACCAGTCTGTAAGCCAGGGGTAGGCAACCTTTCCCCTTTAAGGGCCAAGAGACTTCAGCTCCCAGAATCCCAGGAGCTATTGGTCAACATGGGACTATTGGCCAACATGGCTGAGGCTTCTGGGAGCTGAAGTCCCTCGGCCCTTAAAGGGGAAAGGTTGCCTACCCTTGCTGTAAGCACTCATTCACACATTCAAGCCATCACTTGAAGCTCAAGTCGAGTCATTATTCATGCATGTGTGAGCCTACAGTAATTTGGGAAAACATGTCCACTTCCATTTCTATTGACACGTTTGCCAAAAACTATGTGTGTATATTTAAATAGACTCTCTTGATATGCGGACATATGCAAGACTTTGAGAAAAAGAGGGAAAGGATAGACATTGCCCTCAAGGTTGCAGTTCCTGGAGCCCCAATGGTGAATCTGAAATTCCAAGCTTAAGACAAGTAGACAGACTTTTTACCAATTCCGTCTACTGATAAAATAGGAATCCATTTGGATGGCTATACCTGGAGGGACACATGTTTTCCCTCTCTCACTAAGCAACTGTCATATAATGAGTGTTTTAAACTGTATTTAATTGTTTAATTGTTCTTTAAAAAACTTGTATATTGATGCTTTTGTTTTTAATCTCTGTTGTTTATTTAAATACACTGTTAGCTGCTTTGAGTTTCATTGGGAAAAATGTATGATACAAAGGAAATAAATAAATAAACCCAAACCTTTGTTGAGGATGGACCTGCTCAATCTTATTTAATCTCCACTTAATGCAGTTATTACATTTTATTCTGAAAACCCCAATTTGGTAACAATTACATATGGACAGAGTGGTGGGACGATAACATTACTCTTATAAACGTAAACACAACAAAAGAACAGTGAATATCCTCCAGATAATTAATTTTATAGCACACACGTTTTCCAAGAAGTTTGTCAACACCTTCTGCTTTCTCAAAGGGCTCCTTCTGCAGTGCACCCTGCCTCTGTCTCACAGATCCCTGTACACAAGCCATAGATGCAGTAGCCACTGTCAACTTTGTCACTCTTTTTTCTGTGCCTTTGAAAAATGATATGCTTGCATTTTCTCCATTCCTCACTATCTCTTCCCTTGCTATAAAAGCAGAGCTTCAAGAGACAAAGGAGCCCTAAGGGCTTGCTTCAGGATTTACTGACACAAAATTTCTGACCTGTGCCATGCAGAAGGTCAAAGTAATTGACCATAATAGTCCTTCTGGAAGTAAGAGCTACGAAAATACAGAGGTTGTGTAGCCCACCACAAGCCCAGCTGACACATTCCTTCTTTTGCTTTTGGCCCTGCATATAAATTTCTTAGTTGCTGCAAATGTTCACAATTCCATGGGCTGACAGACATCACAACTGTAATGATCAGCTTGTGTTTCCCTTTTCTCAATCTGAGCCAATTTGTTTGTTTTTGTCTACAAGAACTGTGTCAGTAGCAGAGTCAGTGGGACCTATAGATTCTCAGTACCAGTAGTTACCTTTGTAACTAGGCTTCTATCTATATGCCTCTGGAGAATTCCAAGGATTTATTCTCTCATTTGGTCCAAACTACACAGACAGCAAACATGGCTCTGATTCTGCAAAGTACAGCATGCCTTCTACAATCTTCCCAGCTTAACTGAAGCGTGGACGGAGCACTACTGCACCCACATGAATTGTTTATGGAGCTTTTGGCTGGTAAGCACTTATTTGAAGCTTAGATTATGCACGTGGGAGGAATAAGAGGTTATAAGGCCTGAAAAAATTACAAAAGAATGTATCATCCAAAACACCTGTTAAGGATGTGCACTCTTTTTCTCTAATGGAAAACCTAACTCAGACTGGCATTTTTAATTACTGGATAGTCCATTTGAAAAAATCTGGCTGAACTTTTTGCCCACACATGAAGGCATTTTTCAAGCTACTGCTGTAATTCTCAGGAGTCAATATTTTTTAAAAATTAAATCAATAAATATATTTGGTTTAATTCGAGACTAAACTACTAGATTTTTTTTAAAAGAAAAGCCTTCTTTCCAACAGCAATGTTTGCTTTTTGCCAGCCTATTTCATTGTGCTCTCCTCTAATAAACATAATCTCTTTCATCATTTCAGTTTTAAACTTAACAATGGGATAATACACAATTTAGCAGCCTAAATACCCTAAAGGCTGATCTTGAGCCAAGATCTGATCTTGGAATCTAAGCAGGGTCAGCCCTGGTTAGTATGTGTATGGGAGACTGCCAGTGAATACCAGATGCAGTAGACTGTATTTCATAGGAAGGAACTGGCAAAACCACCATCACTAAAGACATTACAGTAATTAATTATTCCTTGCCTAAGAAAACTATGAAATTCATGGGAGTCACCATAAGTCGACGGGTGACTTGAAAGCACACACACACACACAATACATAATTTGCACTTTATAAATCAGCACACAAATTGTTCTTATAAAGACTTTCCATTCAAATAGTATAATCTCCATTTTCTAACATAAATGAATTTTTGAAATGTAGTGCTGTTGTATGCAGATTCACCAAGACATCAGGTCCCAGAAAGTCCAGTGGGCCTTACCTCTAGGATGTGTGTGTGTGTGTATATATAGTATTGCAACCTGAAATGCACCCAATATTTTAAAACAAACAAACAAAGCTATATTGTGTGGTGATTTTGTGCTTGCAAGTCTTGAGTCTGGTTTTGTAAAGGAGAAAGCAGTTTGTTGCAAGTTGAGATGTGGGAATGAGGGAAAACCTGCCCTATTTATCAATCAATTAAGTACTACTTATCCCAGTGCCAGACTCTGCCACCTCCTAAGTGTGTCCAAGCTTCAGCACATTACATTTTTACCACTGAATGCCCAGGTATTGAATACAAGCTTGTCTATATCTACATGTTTATCTTCTTTAACAACAACTGCATTTCTCTTCACAGTAGTGTAAAGCATCATCATCATCATCTTGCCAAAGTCTCCCATAAACATGCCAATTAATACACCAGAAAAGCAGCACAAACACAAGAACCACAAAAGGGGGAGGCAGTGGCAAAATAATTTAAAACAATTTAAACTCACATGGTAGTTCCATAAGCAGCAACAGTAAATACCTGGTGGCTAAAACACTGCTTTCTCAAATTCCTTGGAAGAAACTATTAATTTTACCCATTAGAAAATCACCAGTGTGCAAGAGAAAAGGACCCAGTCGGGGAAAGAACCCCAAACCTGGAGCTAACTGCTGAGAAACCACTCTATTGCGCAGAGGAACAAGGAATTTTCTGAAAGACAGAGAATGCATTGGAAAGGAAATATTAGAGGGGGGAGTCAACTAATAGGCCAGGTTGCAAGTGAATACTTCCATGGCATCCCTACTGCTCCTACCAGAATCAGCAACCAATCCTTCCATCTGCAGTCTCCCCAATGCAACCTAAAAATCAGCTTCAGAGGGCTGGAAAACAGTGGCATGTAAAACTACTGAATGGCTGAGATTCAATTCTATTTCCTTGCATCAGAACAAAAGCTAATGTGATCATTTTGTTTTGGTTTAAAATATCACACCACATATATTAAATCAGCATACCAATCCAATCATGCCTCTTTGTTATTACAAGAAATTGTGAATGGCAGCAAGTTTCTGCATTTCAACTCCCTCTGACCTCACTGTTTAAAATTACAACCCACCCACCCAGGCAAATGTGTATAAACCTGCCAATTTGGGTAACACTTTATGCACTCATCAAAAGCTTATGTGATCATACAAGTGACACAAGATGTTTTGTTGGTTTCACTGCAGCAGACTAACAGGGGCTGCATCCACACTGCAGAAATAATCCAGTTTGACACCACTTAACTGTCATGGCTCAATGCTATGGACTTCTGGAAACTATAGTTTTGTGAGACATGTAGGCTTCTCTATCAGAGCATGCAGCCAGGGTCTCTCTTGTTCAAAATTACATTTTTTGTTCCACATTTTAGCTTTACATAATTCTAGTTATTTATAATTGTACAGTTGGTTATAACTACAGAATTCTATAGCTAGTTATCACTACAACTGGTTATAACTTTACAATTCTACAGTGGGTTATAACTATCGCTGGTTACAATTCGCTTTCATCTCTGTTAAGATTAGGTGTGTTACTGTTCTGTTGCAGTTCTCCAAAGTTCCTTCCATTTGATCATTAAAATTCTGTTTCTGACAACATTCTCGGAGGTCTTTGGGTCACAGCCTCCAAATATCTCTTGCCCATGTACTCCACTCTAGCATGTACCATTCTTTTCTTCAGCCAAATACTCCCCACTTCTCAAAAAGTAAGGGAGTCAACAAGTGCCTTTCTCCAAGCCTTTTTTCTGTGCATGCTGAGAATAATACAGCTATAGATATAGAACTTGTCACCAACAGCAATCATGCCAGCATTGATATGAGCCCCATTTTAATCCTTCACTAGAAGATGGTGCAGCATTAGAGTAAACATGAACAGAAATTTGAAATGATGTCCCAATTTATAAGAGGGCTGGGACAGGAGCTAAAGATTTGCCCAAGACCATTTCTTTAATATCTCAATTATAACAGAGGGCCCTCAGATCTCCTACAGTGGCAGTAGAGACTAATTCATTCCCAGTATGTTAACACCTAATACTTCTGAGCTGATCTCAGCAAGTAGTATTTAGGCAGCATCTGCACTGTAGAAATAATGCAATTTGTTGTGACACCAGAGCTCTCTGATAGAGAAGGCTAATTTAGAAAACTACAAATCCCTGAATTCCATAGGATTGAACCATGGCAGTTAACGCAGTGTCACTATTATTTCTGCAATGCAGATGCAGCCCTTAAAGAAACTCTATCAGTAGTTTCCCCTACAGGTCTGCTAAACCCTGATCTTGACACTGGCTGCACCTGCACTGGAAAAATAACCCAGTTTGACACCGCTTTAACTGCTCAATAATATGGAATTTTGCAATTTGTAGTTATGTGAGACATTTAGCCTTCTTTGTCAGAGAGCTCTGGTGGCACAACAAACTACTATTCCCAGAATTCCATAGCACTGAACCATGAAAGTGAAAGAGATGTCAAACTGGATTATGTCTACAATGCAGATGCAGCCATTCTCTTTGGGCTGATATTGAGGAGGAAAAAAAATAAACTAACTAGAAAAAGAATGGGGCTTACGACTAAGAAGTTAAACTTTATTTAAGTATCAAACTAGACTGCATGAAATACACACAATATAAATAACGAAGTGTTGTAAACAACTATTATCTTCTTAAATATTCAAAAGAAAATTGATGCATTACAAAATACAGTCGCTCCTCAGTTCTCATGGGCTTCATGTCCGCGGTTTTATATATTCATGGAGGGGCAACCTCTGTTTAAAACAAAGGGGCGCACTCCAGAGGGTGTGCACCCCATTCAAGCCTATAGGGCTTGAATATTCACAAATATCTGTTTTCACGGGTATATGTGTGTGTGTGTTCCGGAACAGATCTTCTGCAAAAACAGAGGGCCAATGGTACAGTCAAATATCTAAAAACTTAAAACAGACTGGGAAAAATATCTAAGTGGACAATCTGTTCTGAAACAATTATGTAAAACAGCTTAATTGAATCCATAAATAAAGAAGATACAATGGATGTCTTCATCAGTATGTGTCAAATGGAAATCTTCATAAGGCTGTGTAATTTCAATTGGATATTTGCATGAGAAAGTCTCAGATGCAGTTAGCATAAACAATTATTTCCAAAAGAGGTCATATAAAAAGTGCCACAGAGTCATCAATATGGCCATCTCTGGGGAAAAAACTATGGACATTTCAATATCACATCTTCCTCCGTTGAAATCTTTTTAATAAACACCATCATACTATCATACATGCATAAATATCAGAATAAAAAATAGAGCCATCAGCCTTAGTTAATACACACTCCTTTCATGCACCCTCTTCTAAAGTGCACTTATGGACTCCATCCACATCCTTTAGTTCTAAAATCTAATTATACTATAGATTGCTATTGCCATTATGTTGTAGCCTGCCAGCAACCTGAGTTGGCACCAGATATTACCACTGAAGATTACACATCAAGAGTTAACACACTTCATACTTTTCATCATTCAGATACTGTGCTTCTTATTATCCTCTTACTATTATGCATCGCCCCCATTCCTGCTTTATTTGAGAAAAAAAATTAGTATGAAAATTTCTGCTAAGAGCATGGATATACCTTGACAGGGCCATTTAATTATGTTGTTTCAGGGACCTCAGGGCATGAAAGGTGTGAGCGTCTGTGTATGTGTCCAAGCTTAAAGTAGAGCACATTGGTGTGTGCATGTCATCAGTAAGCATCCAGTTCAACCAGGCCAGATATAAATACCAAGAACCTGGATTTCTGCCTTTGTCCAATTTCCAGAGCAGTATCTTCTGACTGATACACTTCAAGCTTCAGTTTACAGTTTGCCCAAATTCCAGAGCCAGTCCTGAGGTACTGATCCTGTAGGTTGCTACTCAAGCACAGAATTCAAGATGTATAGACAGGGAGAAAAATCAAAGACAACTGACTGAATAAAATTACATTGTGGAATGCAGCATTTGCATACATATTAGGAATATAGCTAGATCCAAAGAAAACACCTCTGAAGACATGCCTTGAAGATCTTGTGGTTAATATGTTCAGTATGATTTTGGTTTTAAATATAACGTAGGGCCTTTGCAGACTGCCTGAAATAGTGCAATTTGAGTCCACTTTAACTGCCCTGACTCAGTGCTAGGGAATCATGGGAACTGTAGTTTATTGTGGCACCAGAGCTCTCTGACAGAGAAGTCTCAATGTCTCAGAAAAAAAAACACAGTTCCCATGACTCCCTAGCACTGAGCCAGGGCAGTTAAAAGTGGACTCAATTTGCACTATTTCTAGCAGTCTGCAAAGGCCCGAAGAATAGTTTAATAGTAAAAGAAGATCTAACATATGGTGGTCACAAGGAAAACTAAATAGGGCCAAGAATTTTCAACAACACAGAAAGCTTAGAGCACATTCTCCCTTCTTTCAACCTCTTCCATAACAAAATCTTTATCATACACTATTAACACATTTTTACATTTTTCTTTACCACAAGTACTAGAAATATTTTTTTTTCCTAAAAGGGCGTGTTTTCTTTCATAGAAAGCCAATTTGTGCACTGCATTCTGCATTAACACAGAATAGCCATGGCCTGTTTGCTCTAACATTTTTTTCCTCATTTTGTGGTGAACTCATGAACAGGGCATGCAACAGTACAAAAAACATCAGCTAGAGGATTAAACTTGCAGCAATGGACCTTATGATCAGAGTTATCTTCCTGTCATTTTAAAAGGAGCTTCAAATCTTAAAGTGGGTACAAAACTGGGTTTCGAAAGATGTTAGCGATGAACCATATAACTTTTGAGCTGCCTGCCAAAAAATGCTAAGCTTTTTTTTAAATAACAGTTGGCACACTGTAGCATATTAAATTAATTTAGTGTCCCTGGATTTCTTTTAGGAAAGAAACACTGCAATCCTATACAAGCCTATTCAGAATGAAGTCATATGGAATTCAGTGGGACTTCTCCTGTTTGCAGCCAAAGGAATATATTTGCAGTCTATCCACACACATAGTGAAACCGAAGAATGGAAGAACACAAATAATAGAGGCAAGCCAGTGTGGCCCCCCACAAAAGAATCTGGAGGGCACAGGAGCTTCCTGAAAGCCAAGTATTTGATGGCCACTTGCAACAGAAAAAGACTGAGAGCACATCTAGCTTAGAAACAACCCCATAGCACTCTTGTGGAATTCACGGTCGCTGGAGTTATATGCAATTAATTGATCTATTTCTGTGATGAAATCCCTCTGAATAGTGTAAATGCTGCCTGCCAAAACACATCCGTTATATGCTCTGTCTCTTAATCCACTCAACCTCAGCTATGTTAGGAGCTACACAACACCCTTGAGCCTTCCTCATCTTCACATTCAGTTACCCATTCTCTCACCTTTTTATAAAAGAGGGCAAGAACAGCAGAGGCAAGATAATTGCCATTCTTTTTCATAGATGATCACAGTTTGCCTGTTGGCTCTGCTCAGCAATGAAATTCTGGAGCCCAGCTGGCTCATATTCACCCTGCAGTTATGAGGAATAATTACAAGCAGGTCTGGTGTGCTTGGAGGGTAGTGTTACCTTAGAAAAAAGGTTATACAAGCTAGATAGGCTATGTGGACAGCTCTTCCTCTCTCTCTCTCTCTCTTTATCATCAACACCCATCACTTCCATCTCCATTTTCATTGATGACTAAACAAGCCAAAAAGCTTTCATGGCTATATAAAAGGCTGTAGGTTCCCTTTAACTCAACTGCCTGAGAGCTTCCTTTTATGCATGCTTGCTGATTTCTTTCCTTGTCTTTTTTTAAAAAAAATCAAAATACAGATTTCTAGATCTTCCCTCCTTATCTGTGTTATATATACCCTACCCCTCCAGTCTTCCAGTTCTCTATAGCTTGCAGTTTCTGCTCTCCTAAAAAGTCCCCATTGCTGACCTTGTGATTTGCTATGCCCAGTGAAGCATGAATGGTGCTCTGACTCCCACCTTGCCTGGGTAATCTGAACAGCAGCTGTTTCTTTCGCCCCTTTCCTGCTATTACTTGCTAAAGAAAGAGGCTGATCAGTGCAGCAGGGTTACAAGGGACTCAGAGGTCCTCCCAAGAGGAGTCTCAAACTGACAACTGATGCCTCTGTGCTTAAGGGGCTTCTTTCAAGGGTGTCTTAGGTCTTCTGATTTGCAACTGCTCTCGTCCTCAAATGATTCTTTCCCACAGGAAGCCATGCAGATTGCAGGAACAAAAAGGCTTCTCTCTGAGGGTCAGATCACAATGCCACAGGTTTGTGAAAGGCTCCACTTTGACAATCCCAGTGATACTCATATGAATCATTTTTTTTTTTATGGAGCTCTTAAAATATCTTTGTTTTTAAAAATGCCTCTTGTCAAAACTGAGCCATGCTGTCAGATAGCAGAAATATGACTGCACAGGTCTGAGAAATATGCACTGCAGTTAACAGTAATATTGCATGTTTTTACACCAGTTGGACTCCAGATGTTCCCACAACAGTGATACAACAAATTTTAAGCACCCAAAGGCAAGATTTCTACTTGGAGAATCTAAACACATTTCATGAATGCCAAATGACTGGAACCTAGCAGAGCCATAAAACTGCCATAAGATGGCAAACAGGTTTGTTTCTAAGATCACTCTAAAAACAGAATCAAAGTTTGGAAAGTGTTACACAGACAGATAATGCCTTATGAAATATGAGAGGTAGTGTTTTCCTGTCACAGTCAGATAAAATCCCTATTCAGACATGAACTCTCTAGATAATTATTAGACAAGTCACCCTCTCCCTTCAGCATCACCATTATCATCTGTTCTTCAGCATATCCATCTACAAAAAGAGACAATTAGCAATGACCTAACTACCAGATTTGTTGTAAAGCTAAATGCAGTACTGTAAATAAATGAAGTTACAGGTGATACAGGAATGGCTGATTATAATGATGGTGTTGGTTAGGGCACCCGCATGAAAGATCCCCTAGCCTAGTGCTTCTCGGCTGTCTGATGTGAGGGGCTAGCTATTATTTCTTCAGTCTGCCAGGGTCCGGCACCATATTTGTGCTACAATTGTTTCTGCCTCACTGGGGCAACAGTCCAGAGACCACCATTTTGAATAGCACTGCTCTAGCCCACAAAAAGACTGCTACTTACATATATAAACATATCAGATAGCTTCTCTTTTTTTTTAACAGTTCATTTCCTTATTTCAGTACCTATAGAACTAAGGGAGATAACCTCTAGTCACAGCTTAAGTCAATTCAAATGTATACTGGTTGGTGTTTCCTATCATACCCATCTAGATTCTTTGGTCAGTTATTTCCCTTAAACTGGCACTAGAATACTTGTCACTTATTCAGACATACACCATTCACCAACACATCTTTTAAAAAAACAAAAACCCAACCAGCTCCTGAGCACACAAATCAAAAATATTGATGTCACCCTGTAAAGAATGGTAACCCCAAACCCAAGACATTCCCCCTAATAGCATGCAACAAGAAATGCATCGTTCCACACAGTTCAACTTGCTCCAGCAATGGGTCTCAAGTAAAACTTCACTATATGAGGCTGGGATGAGTACTTACTTTCAGAGAATACGCCAAGGCAATGAAACCCAGACAGCAGAAATTGAGGTATACAAAGTTGAAGATGGACCAAAGATAGTAATCGTTCACCTCGGTGGTGTCTGGATAGATTTCAATCACCGTGGTGGGATTAGTCATGGTCTTCTTTTCTACAGAGTGTTTACATTGGACTGGTGGCCGCAGGCTGTCCCCTTTGCAGCTCTTGTTCTCCATGAGGCACACGGCAGAGGAAGGGGACAGGACAGGCGATCCTTGCTGTGCAGGGGGGGTCTTGGAGATGCAAGCAAAGCACCCCTGTTGGGGTGCGTGTGGGGGTCTTCGAGTCCAAAAGGCCCCCTCAAAGGGACATGGAGGGCCCAAGGGGGGTTCCTGTGGTCTCTCCGTGGTGGCAGCCCCCAGTTCACACAACTATATCCCAGCAAAGTGCAATGCCCTGAGAAAGATGGGGAGGACGAAGGGCAGGGTGGTTAGGAGAAATATGAGGGAGGACAAGGATAGGCAAGGATGGGAATAGAGGAAGGGGCAGGAAAGAGATGGAGGAGGGAAGGAGAGAGGAAGAAAGGGCAGAGATGTTTCCAGGCAAGGAGAGAAAAGAGAGAGAGAATATTGTTTACACACAGGTACCCACGAAGGAGTACTGCTCCAGAAGAGGGAACAGTCATTAATGGATGCAGCAGTGGAACAGTTCTCTCTCTGCAGCTGGTGTCTCAGCTCCTGCAGTATGTCTGCCAGCCCCTTCCTTGCCTCCTACACAAAAGAGCCCCAGAGTTCACAGAGAGAGAGAGATGGGGCTTGACCCATCCCTCCTCTTGCTCTTGGGGTGTGTATGTCTTCTTCCCCACTCCCCCCCTCCTCTGCCAAAGTCCTTTGCGGTATTGTGTGAGGAGGAGGAGGAGGAGGAGGACAACACCGAAGGCGACAACCCTCTCTCTCTCTCTCTCTCTCTCCCCCTCTCCTCCCTCCCCATGGGCTTCCTAGGGGAACCAAAGCAGACAGAACCAAAGCAAGAGGCAGGAAGAAAGGCTCCAGGAGGAGGAGGAGGAGGAGGAGGAGAGGAAGGAGGAAGGCTCTGGGGCTGCAGGGAGGGAGTTTCCAGAGGGGACCTGTCCCAGCCTTGCTGTCCCCACCATCCCAGTCAGACCCTCTCGCCATCCCCCCATTCCTTCTCTCTCTTTTGCCAAGCAGGTTTTGCTAAGTCTTCCTCCTCCTCCTCCTCCTCCTTGATGGCTTCCTGCTGGGTCAGAGTCTCTTGTGCCCCGTTCACCTGTCAGCAGTTTCCCCCTTTGGACAATGTCGCCCGGTCAGAAGTGGTGGC
>CM034701.1:115367075-115378058 GCA_020142125.1 Phrynosoma platyrhinos | reverse complement strand
TAATATTACAAATAATTTTGTGCATGAAACAATGTTTGTATACACTGAATCATCAGAAAGCAAAGGTGCCACATATCTCAGCCACACATGTGGACTGTTTCAGCTTTCAGAATTCTATATACAGGATAGTCAATCTGTATCTGAGATATATTTTAGCTTTGCTGTAATTCTTGAACTGTTTTGGGAAATGTGAACTTACACAGCTTGATTCATAATAAATCCAGTATTTAAAAAGCATTATTAGACAGCTGAAAATGCAAGATTTTAACTTGCAAAATGCAGTATATATAATTCTGATCATTACACCATGCTGTCTCTCCAGCTTGACTGTGTAATTATAATATGTAATATATATATATATATATATATATATATTATAATTACACAGTCAAGCTGGAGAGACAGCATGGTGTAATGATCAGAATTTTGGACTGAGATTTAGGAGATTTAGATTCTAATCCCCATTAAACCAGAGAATTCTCTGTGTGAATTTCAACCAGTGACTGTCAGCCTGACCTACCTAAAGGGTTGTTGTGAGGAGAAAGTAGGGAGTGGTAGAGGCTTACATATGCTGCCTTGAGCTCACTGGAAGAAAGGTGTGATATAAATGTAACCAATAAATAACATAATAAGCGTTATGACTTGGACAAATTTGTATACTGAATTAATTATAAACCTTGGCGCCATCACACGCTGTGATGTACAGTCTGAATGCTTCTTTCCTTGTCATTCTAGACTACAATGCCAGAAAGTGACCTCATCTTTCTCTGAACCTGGAAGGATTCCAACGCTTTCACAAACTCGTAATTTCAGCAAGTTTGGCTTGGGATGATTTGTTCATTCAAGGCTTTCCCTGCATTAATACTAGATGTTATCTGAAGGGAAATTTCCACAGTTCATGTTAGGCTCCAGGTTTTAAACCCACATGCACAGGTTTAGCACTGACTCCCCTTTCCTCCTTCTACTTGCCACTGAAATTAGAAGACTGTGCCTGCTGCTCCTCATGGAAGAGCAATGGTAGGAACAAGGGTTGTTATGAGCTTCTGAAATCAACTTTAATGCTAAAATCTATTCTCTTCTGCAATGATGAGTGTCAGTGACCTGGAGATGATAATAATGCTGATGCTCTGGCCCATGGTGGCACATTTACATTAATATGCTCCTTGATGGCTCCATTTCTTCTGCTCATTAAGCACAGATGTGAGGCCATCTGTGCAACAGATAGCAAGATGAAGACTGTTGTTTGAAAAATAGTGATGCTGAGCTCTTTCTTCAGAGTTTCTGTGTTGTCAGGATGATTGATTTCACATGAGATATGTACTTCAGAGAGAGCCAGTGTGTAATAGTTTGAGTATCGGACTAGGACTCTGGGAAAGTAGAGCTCAAATGCTCACTCAGCCATGGAAACCCACAAGTATCCTCCCTTCACCTCAGAGGAAAGCAATGTAGAATCCCCTCTGAATAAAACTTTCCAAGAAAACCCCATGACAGGTTTGTGCTAGGGTCACCATAAGTCAGAAATGACTTGAAGGAATACAACAACAATAAATTCATTTCAGTAGAGCTGATGGGAAATACTAATATGCTGAGCTAGTTCCATGACAGGGCAGAAATCTGGTGAGAATCTGCTGTGAGGTGTTGTTTTATTGACTGGGTGAATTTTAGCAGTAGACTTCTGATGCTTTCATGTTTGTACCTGCTGCTGATATCTTTAGTCTCTGTTCTTGCTGCATGTTGACCAGAAGACAGAGAATGATTCTGGTATTTACGCAAGTAGCCCTTCCAAAAGTAGCATCTCTAAATAGTGTTACAACAACTTTGCTACACATATAGATTCACAAGTCTCACAGAAGTAGGTGCCTGATTATCTGAAGGAACAACAGAAGCAGAGGTTTATAAGGTTATTTTTTGGACTACATTTCACATGCTCCTCCAGCCATAGTGGCCAAAGTAATTTTGCCATGCTCTGATAGCCCATGTTAGGAGGTGAGAGACATAAAGTGGAAACTAGGGCCGTGTTGGCGAACCTATGGCGTGTGTACCAGAGATGACACGCGAAGCCATTTTCCCTGGCATGTAGAGCAGAGAAGAGGAGGAAAAGGCATACATCTATTCCTCCTCCTCCTGGCCATCCCAGGCCTTCAGCTGCCTCCGGAGAGGCAGCTGAAGGCCCAGGAAGATGCGAGCAGGAAGAAGTCCTGCCCCAGAAGTCCTGCCTCCAGCATGGGGTAACACCCCATCCCAGAAAGACATTTAGTTTGGGCACTCGGTGCCTAAAAGGTTTGCCATCACCGAACAAGGGAAAACTGCAGTTTTAATGTCTGCAGTTCTGTACAGGAGTGTAGGTAGATTTTAAGCATGATGAATGTAATTAGTTTGTCTTTTTAGAAGAAACTGGAAACCGACGAAAGAGAATCTTGTGCAAAATAGTAGGCACAGAGGCATGTAGAACTAACTAACAGACTGGGTCTGATACCAATAGTGATCAATCGATTTGTTTTTACTACCAGAATTGAGTTTCCAGTTCTTTTGTGCAAAAATCTATACCTAGTTTTGCCCAAAGCTTTCTTCTCTTTAGCAGTCTAACAGGCACAAAAATAAATCCTTTTGGTTCTGAAGCTATTCATAGTTTTGCAAGTTAATAACAATTGCTGATCTACATCTACAGGTCATCTAAGGTGGGTCTATACTGGCAAAAATACTCTGGGCTGCTCCCAGAGTATTCTGGCCCCAGGACTGCCATTAATCCTCCCCCCTTTTCCTGGACACTCCGGAGTAACACTGGGGGCAGTCTACACATGTGTCATGCAGACCCACGCTCTGCCACTGTTACTCTGAGTTTGAAAGCAAGGCACCTAATGGTGATCACATAGGTGGGCGCCTCTTTGTAACCTCAGAGGAAGAGACTTGCACTGCTGCTGGTGGAGGCAGGCAGTATAGCAAATCATGTATGTAGACAGCTACCCAGCATCACTTGGGGGTGCTCCAGATTTTCCTGGAAGATCCAGATCAAATGGTGAGTTTTTTAAAAGCCAGACTAAGGCAGGGATTTCCTGGGTTTGGTGCAGAACTGGTCTTCCCATGTGAAGACATTTCACACTCAAACTGGATCTTTGGTCCTGCCTCATGTGGATAGGGCAACATGAAGGGGGCAGGACAGGGTGAGGGGGGGACTGATGTAAATGGCCTGTGTAGACATGCCCCTAGACATTTTTCAGCAGATTGTAAACTGCCATTATACAACAAGAGTGGCAATAAGTACACTACAGTCCACTTGTGGGCTGCTGGCCAGGTTTTGTGACATACCTGCTGCAGAGGTGTGGAACATATCACTCTTCTGATTTTGCTGGAATGCAACTTTGGTCACCTCTAGCTAGCATTAGGGAATTGCAGGGTCCCAATCCCTGACCTTGCACCTTCTGGTTATGAAAGTTTTGGAACACAAAGCATAGTTGGTTTCCTCTTCCATTACAGTTGGTTTCCTCTTCCATTACAGCATCTTCTACTATAGCTGTATCCCTAGAAGGTCAAGCAAGATCATGCAGTCACCACCACCATCATCAAGTTCCAGTGGGAACAAGTCCAAATGCACTGACAAAACATCTGAATGAAATCACCATGCATAGGATCACAATTGCACAATTACAAATAATGACTCTACTTGGAACATGCCATATTGTCCAACACTATCTCCCTGATTCTTAGAGTCTTATTGCATCAGAATATAAAGGTGAAATGGATCAGAAGAGTAGTGGCTTTCCCCTTGCCTTTCTGCCTGTTGTTGAAGCATTTCTGTTCTCTTCATGAGAGAGACAGTTGTTAAAAGTGTGCCTTTTATTATCCTGGAAAAATCCATTTGGCAAAAGGCACACTTTTATGGCCATTTTCCTCAGGAAGAGAAGGCCTATGACAGCATGTGGAGAGGCAAAACAAAAGTCACTACTCTCCCGATCTATTCTGGCTTTCTTTTCTCATAAGGCTTCTAGATTCCTGGAAAAAATCAAAATCATTGTTGGTCCAAAACTCCAGTCAGTCAGTGGCATCACTAACCATGGTGTCACCCGGTGTGGGAAGAGCATGTGTTCACTCCTTCTCTCCTTTGTCCCCAAGCTTCCCTCCCCTGGGAGAAAGCCCAGGGAAGGAGCAGCTGGAAAGGGCATGCATTTGCCCCTCCTGCTGTTCCATCATTGGGCTTCCTCCCCAGGGAGCACTCTGGAAGGGTGCATGTTCACCCCTCCTTCACTGAGGGTGGAGGAGGGCTCAAATGGGTATCACCCTTCCTCTGGGGTGCCAGCTGGTGCAGTCCATATCCACCCCCCATGATGCCACTGCAGTCAGTAACACCTGTTTGACTGTAAAAGATAATAATACAAAACTACAACAGTAAAAAATGGACTCTTGGGGACCTTTCACACTACACATTTATAGCACTACAGTTTCACTTTAACTGCCATGGCTGCGTCCTGTGGAATCCTGGCATTTGTAGTTTGAGGAAGGATACTTAGAATTCTTAACCAGAGAGTTCTAGTGCCTCTCTGAACAAAAAGCTCCAGGATTCCATGGCATGCAACCATGGCAGCTAATCATAGTGATATAATTGCATTGTGTGAAAGGATGCTTGATCTGGAGATTGCTGTTAATTATGCTCTAGATGTATGAAATAGTCTGGAGTGATCTTCCTAAATGACTACCCATGAAGAATGTCACATGCTGCACATGGGGCTTTGGACCACAGTCTCTTCTCTGCAAGCTGCAGGGAGGAGGTTTAGTATATTACTGCCACTCATATCATAGTCAGCTGGCTGTGACAGTTGCCTCTGACATTTGTGAACATCAGTGATAAAGATACTGACTGGACATGATGAATAGCACAAAACATGATAGAACACCCAAGAGGGACTAGAACAAGGCCAAGCTGGAGAAAGCAGAGCAATTTTGATCTGGTGCTGATTCAGGCAATAAGACTAGTAGGTCTGACCAAAGTCTGTAGCTTTGTTGTCCCCATCAGGGACTGAACAAGTGGGCTGAATCAATGCAATCTGACAAGGGACGTTTTCACACAGGCGGCTCTAAAGCCGCCTGGAAGCCCCCTGGAAGCCATCAGGAGTCATTCCGGCGGCGAAAACAGCAGCCACCGGAATGACTCCTGATTGCCTCCGGCAGAAGCGCCTGTAATTCCTTTTTAAAAAAGGAATTAAAAAGATGGGGCTAAAGCCGGCTAGCGGCAGGGATGGCACAGGGATTGCGCAAGAGGGGGCGGGGCTTGCTGCGACGTCGTGTGAACACGCGCAGCAAGACCCCGGAGTGAGGCAGGGATGGCGCAGGGATGGCGAAGGATGAGGAGGGGCTTGCTGCGACGTCGTGTGAACTTTTCCTGCACAGAGCCGGAGTGGGGCCGGATGGAGGTAGGAATGACTCCCTTTACTGCCCCGTGTGAAAACGTCCAAAGGCTATCACACAGGATCCCAGCTGCATGCTGATCCCTCCTGCCATATTCAAAAGCTGTTGAAGAAGTGAACAATTCACAAACAGGTAGCAAACCTACACCTGCTGCTGCTGAATTCCCTTTTCTTTTCTAAAAAAAAAAACCCATTTCCTTTTCTTTTCTATAAGCAAGTGGGAGGAGGGTGTGGAGGAGGGGGGAGAGAATATAGCATGCAAAAAATAAAGTCAAAATCCTTACGATTAGTTCTTCAGCTCAAACTTTAAAGATGTTCTGTGGATTTCCACTATTAGGTGATCTGAAATTTGTAGCGTGGTTCTAGAACCATCTGAATAATAATTTTGTGAAGGAGAAGTCACAGTCCTACCAATCTATTAGTGGTGTATCAAGCCAGCTTTTGACTTAGAGCAACTCCATGTATTTCACAGGTTTTTCTTAAGCAAGGAATACTCAGAGATGGTTTTACCAGTTCCTTCCTCTGAAATCTAGCCAACAGCACCTGGTATTCATTGGCAGTCTCCCATACTAACCCTACTTGACTTCCAAGATCAGATAGGATCTGGTGCCATCAGGGTCTTTAGGCCCTTGGAGTACAAGAATGAGAGTCACACTCCCCTGAACAACAGCAGTAGAGCTCTGTGGTGCTTCACCAAACAATAAATCCCAAAATTTCATAGGATGGAGCCATGAAAGTTCAATTTTTGGTAACAGAGCCAGCAGTACGGACAGCTTGAGGCAGTACTTCTTGAGGTCGGATAACCTGTAACATTCTGGTGATATGGTTCAGAATGGCTTAAGAAGGGTGGCTGTCACACTGCAGAAATAAAGCAGTTTGACACCACTTTAGCTTCCAAAGCTCAATGCTATGGAATTCTGGGATTTGTAGTTTGGTGGGGCACCTGAGCTCACTGACAGAAAGCTAAATATCTCACAAAGCTACAAATCCCAGAATTCCACAACATTAAGTCACAGCAGTTAAAGTGGTTATTTTCTGCTTCTTAGACCCACCTGAGGTATGATAATAGGCAAGGAGGACTAATTTTTTTCACCTCAAGAAAGAGAAAGATTAGTGATGTTTGTGTTTGTAGCAAGAATACAGCCTGTGAGATGCTGGTACTGGATCTGGAAAGGAAGCAGACAGCTAACATTGCTGTGTACTAACTCCTATGAAACTATAGGTTTCCCTAGAAACCCAATGGGAAGTTAATGCAAAGGAAACCTGTGTTCTGCCTCTGTCTCACTGAAATATCATAAACCCCAATGACCTTCGAAGAAAACTGAATCCTGAGTAAGTGCGGGAACCCTGAAACTTCCCACCACCTGGAAATGGAGCGTGTACATATAACAATAGGCTTTTTTTCAAAGATTTGGCAAGCAGACATTCCACACAGATGTGTGTTTATCCTATCTATAGTTCTTATAACTCACAGCATCAACATTGCCAACTGCAGATGAATGAGACTCATACCATCTGTATGATGTTGGAATAATCTACCTGATAGAGGTTGAATACTCCATTGTGAAAACGGATTACTCACATTAATAAAGCAAGAAGAGGTGGGTTGCAAAAGAAATTGCTTGCCCAACGATGTTCTCAGCTGTCCTCTAAACTGCAGTGAAGTGCTGTAGAACAATTATCACATTGATAAGCCATGGAATACTTAAGTGCAAAGTTTTGCTCAGCCACAGACTTATACTTTATATAGTACCACACAAACTTTATTATCTGAAGAGTATGCAAGATAACTGGAAGTTTTGCAGAGGAAGCTGGTATGATGACAACAGTATTGGATTCAGACAAGAAGCCCTGGATTCATTTTTTACTTTAGCAATATTCTCTGGCCAGTTTGTTTTGAGCTCTTAGGCAAGTCTCAAAATATAATGTCCTTAAAATAGAGATCATTTCACCATAAGCACAATGAAATGAGTTATTGTTGTATTAAGGTAAAAATATTCAAAGCATAATAAAATATTTGCCTATATGTAGAGGGCTTCTGTTACCACCCACCTAAAGTGTTGTGAAAGCTCATTGAGAACACTTAAAACTTGTGTGGAAACGGAGAAGCAGGATAACAACACTGCCATTACAGCCTCCATTTCTTCTCTGGGAGTCAATATGGATGGGTAAGGCAGTCAAGGATTTGCTGAATACATGTGGAGATATTATCCACAATCTACTTTGTTTTTGAGGTGTCAGGTAGCATTGTGTAAAGGCGTTACCCAAGTTTGTCAATGTGTTACCTAACTATGAATGACAGTAAACCAAAGATTGGGGTTGCATGCAGGATGCTGTAAACTGCTCTAGAACAACAAAAACATTTCTAGCCCTGAAGAACTAGTATCTTTCACTATAGCCAAGAATCAACTAAAAAGGGGTAGAAACGCAAGGCAGATAATACAGAAATGAGTCCTCTTGTTGGTCCCAAATGAAGTAGACCCATTAAATCCATGAGATTTTCCTACATGTTAAGTCAATGTTCAGGAACTGATTGAACATTGGGACTAGCTATAGAATTCAGGCCATATGGATAACACATATTTCACATTCTGAAGTGTATAGCAAGTATACATGTTGATAGGCTAAAGTTAAGATCCCTCCCATTTCTTTAATGGTAAAAGGCACATCACTGGACCTTTTCCAAGAGAGAGGCTGAGTTCCAGTTTGGAAAGATTTTCACAAGCTACACTGTGACAATAGACAGGGTTAAGAGCATGGAGAAGAGAGGCCAGATGCAATTCTTACCAATTTGGACAGTTTCTCACCAAGCATGGAAAATATAACTCAGTCCCAATATCCATTTATGCACAAGTATGCAGAGGCTGGAAATACTTCATTTAAAAATGAAATTTTACTTAAATTTTCAACAGTGATTTTAAAAGTTGTTACTTAAATCATTCCATGCCAATCAAATTAATGAAATGAGTAATAGTCAATGTTTGTGTTACTTTAATTTGTTCCTTTTGTGGAGTAATTTTTGAACATCATGGTGGTGGATGTGTCTAGTAATTTTAACAGATTTTTAAAATTAAAATTAAAATTAATGTGCTACTACCATGATATTAATATTTAACTTTTTAAAAAAGGTTTCAGTACAAGGGATAACTTTAAATACTTTACTTGGCCACTGTAATTTCCAAGCTCTGGATCTAAAGGGGGTTGCAGACTGCCAGAAATAGTGCAAATTGAGTCCACTTTTAGGGTTAGGGTTAGGGTTAGAGAATGATGGGAACTGTAGTTTATTGTGGCACCAGAGCTTTTTGACAGAGAAGGCTCAATGTCTCAGAAAAAAATGCAATTCCCATGATTCCCTAGCACTGAGCCAGGGCAGTGCCTCAATTTAATGTGCACTAAGTCCAAGTGCAACAGTTTCCTGGGCTGCAAGGGAGAACTCAAGTTCAATGAACTGGCTTAACTCCCAGTTTTGGGGAAAAGATGGGATACAAAGGTTGTGCAGAAGGAGGACAAGGAGGACAAGGATGAGTACAACAAGTGTAGTCTATAGACTACACTTTTCGCACTCTTGTTGTTACTTCTTCTTGCTGTCTGCCTTCAAATCATTTTCAACTTAAGGAGGCCCTTGCCAAGATTTATTCTGAGGGGGTTTGCCATTGCTTTCCTCTGAGGCTGGGAGAATGTAAAAGTTGCCCAGGGTCAACTGGTGGGTTTCCATTGCCAAATGGGCAATCGAACTGTGGTCTCCCAGACACTAGTCCAACACTCAAACCACTATAGTATTATCCCTTAGGTATAGAAGTTAAGTATGCAAAGGGATCTTGTAGCACCTTTGAGAATAACTGGATGAAAAAAAGTTCTTTCACACTGTTAGGCTGCATCTGCACTGCAGAATTAATACAGTTTGACCCCACTTTAATTCCCATGGCTCAGAGTTATGGAATGCTGGGTTTTGTAGTTTTGTGAGATATTTAGCCTTCTCAGCCACAACAAACTACAAATCCCAGGATTCCATTGGATGGCATCATGGCAGTTGCAGTGGTGTCAAACCACATTAATTCTGCAGTGTGGCAGTAGTTTAACTCTCAAAGGTGCTACAAGATCCCTTTGCATACTGATATTCCAGGCTTACACAACTATGGGATTCTACAGATGGCCCGAAAGGGGAGGCTCTGTGCCACCCCTGGGAGCGCCCTGGGAACGCATGCCGTGGCCCTGATCCAGCACTTTGCCACTCTAAAAAGAGCTGGCAAAGGCCGCTCCTTTCTAGAGTGGCAAAAAGCCGCCCTTGCCACCATGGTGGCGGCTTTTGGGTACTCCTTTGGCGCAGCATGTTTGAATGCTGCACCAAGGGAGTGCCCTGACACCACCTGCTGTCTGTTTGGGTGTGCAGCGTGACAGTGGCATCGGAGCGGACTCAGGGTAGCCAGAATGCGGTCGCCATGCCCTGACTCATGCCCCAGGCTGGCCCTTTTGGCTGGTCTGTATAGCCCCTATGTCTCTGAATAAGGTAAGTTATTGTTTGGGTAAATTACCATGGAGGTAAGTTCATAGTTCTGGTGAGACATGAACATGATAAATTTACTGAAGTGAATACAGTCACAAGAAGGCCTAGATGTGCATGGCTCAAATTTAATGTTATTGGTCATCAGCTTTGATTCTGGAATGAAGTTAAATAGATCTTATTTAAAAAAAAACGAAAAAAAACCCTCCATACCTAACAATCCATTGAGATCACAAAAGAAAGAAACAGTGATTATCTTTCGTCTTTCATCAATAGGCAAGTGGGACAGCTGTTAAAACAGCCTAAGCAGGAACTCACTATCTGATGAAAGAATGGTTGTACAAGTTATATCACATATAGGATGAGGTGTGTACATGTATGCATGTGACATAACTTTTCCAAGAAAATGTTGGAAACTAAGCAAGTTTTGTGAGAATGCTCACAATGTTGTTGAAGATTCCTATTCATCTCATAGTTTACAATTCCCAAGATTCCTTAGGGCAAAGTTATGTGGGTGTGTGTAAGGGAAACTAATTCTTTTACAACTCTTTGTAGTGTGTTTGAGGAATCTCCTTTAATCTCAGTTGCCAAGAAGGAAGAATGTACTTTGCATGAACACTGTAATTTGGGTCCCTCAGTCAGGTTGCAAGAAATGCCCTCACTATCTATGCATGTCATCAGTAACCTATTTCTGCTCCTAAACTTGCAACACCTAATTTAAATTAACTCTAATTACATTTAGTCATATTACTCTAGTTTCAAGGTTCTCAGCAAGCCTCATTCAGTTTGCCTCATGCATCTTTCCTGATTCTCATGATGCCACCAAGGATGTAGAAACTGCCTGCAGAGGATGTATTGTCATCTCCACTTCTTTCTTGTATCCACCCAGGCATCTTGGATATGACAGGCTGAGTCTCTCTTATCTGGAATTCTGAAATCCTAAATATTTCAAAAACCAAAACTTTTTTTCATGGGTAGCTCAGATAATGACAACTTTGCTTTCTGAGGGCCCACTGTACACAGACTTTGGGGGGAAGCAGACGGCCAATTGGGCCATTTTGGGGCAGGGAAGGGGAGGGGCAG
>CM034701.1:115345211-115358012 GCA_020142125.1 Phrynosoma platyrhinos | reverse complement strand
ACAGCAACCCGGCCCCCAGCTCAAAAAGTTTGCCTACCCCTGTCTTAAGCTATATGATGTGGAGGACTGGCTATTGTTTTTTCCAATGTGCCAGGGACCTGCACTAAATATGTGGCCATTTGGTGCAATTGTTTTTTCCTTTCCTGGAAATTTGGCAGGGTCTGATTGCCAATGGCTCAGGGACCAGCACCAGACCAGGGATCACTATTTGGAGTAGCACTGGTATGGACTATGGGGCTTATCACATTCCAAAATAAAGTGACTTACCCCTGTCAGGATACAGCCATTTACAGGATGCACTTGGGAATTATCACATTAAAAATGCTGCTGGGCAACTGCATCCCAGCTGCATCCCAGCTCCCAGCCGCACTAAGCTGGCCGATTTGCAAACACTGAAAGTTCCTGTTTTTGAAAAGTGGTGGACTAAGAGTAACTGGGAGCCAGGATGCAGCCAGGATGCAGTTGCCCTGCGGCATTGGTGGCATTTTTAATGTAATAATACCCGAGTGTATCCTGTAAGCGACTGTATCCTGGCAGGGGTAAATTGTGTTATTTTTGAATGCAGTAAGCCCCTATGACATGAAGAGTAGAATGGTTGGCTTACTATCCTAGTGCAGTGGAGAATCAGAGCTTGTGGGTTTCACTTTCATATGAAAGGCACAAAGGAATTTATATCCAATGTTATTTATGGAACAACAAGACCAAGAAAGGCTTCATTTCTCTGCCAGATAATCTCAACACAGACACACACTCGCTCTCTCTCTCTCTCTCTCACACACACACACACCTGAGGTTTCAGTAGCTCATAAAGTTGGGATAAAGGTGTGTGTGTGTGTGAGAGAGAGAGAGAGAGAGAGGTGCTTTCAAATTGTTTCTGATTTATGGCAATCTTAAGGTGAAACCATCACTGGCTTTTCTTGGCAAGGTTTGTTGATAGCGAGGTAGTCTTTGCCTTGTGAAGTCAAAGGCTTTCATGGCTGGCATCCATAGGTTTTTGTGGGTTTTTTAGGTTGTGAGGCCATGTTCTAGCAGAATGTATTCCTGACGTTTTGCCTGCATCTGTGGCTGGCATCTTCACAGAATGGTGGCATGGAGGTGTGTGGGGTATATAAATGGTATGACTCTTGGTTGAGAGGATTAGCATGTAAATCTGTGCATTGTTCTGTTGAGGCAAGGCTTCAGGGTGGGAGGATATGTGAGGAGGATTAGTGTCTATTTAATTAATGGTTTGTTTTCTGCTGGAAGATCCCCTGACCCTGGGTGAAGTTCATTTGCATGTGCTGAGTCCTGATTTTGGTGATTTTGAGGACTGGTAGCCAAACTTTGTTTACTTTCAGGGTCTCTTCTTTCCTATTGAAATTGTCTAGGTATTTGTGGATTTCAATGGCTTCCCTGTGCATTCTGACCTGATAGTTGTTGGCATGGTCCAGAATTTCAGTGTTTTCAAATAGCATTTTCTGCCCAGGTTGGTTTATAATGTGTTCTGCTGCTGTTGATTTTTCTGGCTGACCCAATCTGAAGTGTCTCTTGTGTTCCTTGATTCGCATTTGAACACTGCATTTTATGGTCCCTATGTAGACTTGTCCACAGCTGCATGGTATGCGGTATACTCCTGCTGCCATGAGAGAGTCTTTCCTATCCTTTGCTGAGCTAGCATTTCCTGGATTTTCTTGGTTGGTCAGTAGATCATTTGGAGGTTGTGTTTCCTCATCAGTTTCCCTATTCTGTCTGTGACTCCTTTGATGTATGGAAGATAAACTGAAGCACCTAAACTGGGCTCTACAAGCTAATGGTTACTCAAGCTCAGACATCAGAAGAGCAGCCAGACACAGGGAAAAGCCACAGGAGTGAAGAAAAATAACCACCCAAAGGGAAGGTGTCTTATCTCCAGAGTCATAGTCTAATGCTCAAACCACTATATCATGTTTGCTTTCATAAATAAAGATACATGCCCTATATTTCTCCTTTTTAAAAATCAAAGATGTGAAGCTGGAAGATAACTGAAGGAATTAAAGTTCATCTAGATCAGGGGTCGGCAACCTTTGTTGCTGGAGGGCCGGAGGGGGAAATGGCACGGGGGCTGGGCAGGCGTCTGTGCATGGGGGGCGCCATTTTGGAAGGCATGCTCACGGCACAGTATGGCCTTCCAAAATGGTGCCCCGCATTGCGCACACATGGCACAACCATGGTGGGGCCTTCCCTGGGCCTTGGGAAGGCCCCCCCATGCCTGGGACATGCAAATTTGCATGGCTCAGCCGTGGAAGGGTCTTCCCTGGGCCTTCCCAAGGTCCAACAGTGGCTGCGCAGCTGCTGTGGGGTTGTCCAAAATGGTGCCTGCACTCGTGTGTGCATGCCCACACTCATGTACGCATGCACATGCGAGCGCAGGAGCCATTTTTGCATCCAAAATGGCACCCGCACTTGCGCACGCATGCGCACAGTGGTGGGCACCATTTAGGAACGCCCAACAGTGCCAGCATCATGCATTCCAAAATGGTGGCTGCTGCCATGCGCATGTTCCAAGGCCTCCATGGGCCACGCCTGGCCCATGGGCCGTAGGTTGCCAACCCCTGATCTAGATACCTAACACATACTCAGGAATGCTTACACACACTGAAAGCAATGGCTTTAAGGACACTTGACACTTCACCTTCATGGTCACGTATGATTACTGAGTAACAAGCTATTGAACAGTTTCTCTAACAGAAGCCTTGATTCTTATAGGTTGGTGTTCATACTTTCTAGTATGTGTTGGATTATACATTTGGCATGCATGGATGAAAGACTATCTAATGCCATTAATATGCTTGAAGTAAACTGCATAGTTTGTTACAGCCATGGAAACTCTCTTTATGCAAATCTGAGGCCTGGATTTCTGAAAGTGGAATATGGCAGCCCTAGGAATTTATCATACGGGAGGCAAGCATCTTCTTCCCATGATTAAAACGGATTTAATCCCATCAATATTCCACAAGAGTAGGATGATTTTCAGACGACGTCCCCTGCTCAAAGGGGGCAATTTAGCAACCAGGATCAAGTAGCAACAGATTTTTTTCCCCTCTTGAAAGAACATTTTCTTACATATCCTGGCATTTTCTCACAGCTCTTGACTCTTCCCTGTGGTAGATTACTAGAAGTATGTCTAATTTACTACTTTCATTGTTGTTATGTACTTTCAACTCATTTCCAATTTAAACAGCCCTAAGGCATATCTATTATTGGTTTAGTTGTCTTTTTCTGAGACCACTTTCATAAAAAGGATGAATGCCTTTATTGAACGTTCTGAGATAGTCTTCTTGACAATTAAAGATATCAGTGGTACAGAGTAAATATATGGTTGGTGACTGTGGCTCGGTTAGATGCACTGAGCCATTATTCTCCAGTAATTATTTTCTGATGTGGTTGGAGCCTTGCGGACAAATAGCATAGTCTTGTGTGTTGACATACTGTACTTGTAGTTAAGTTTTCTCCTTTTGAAGTCTGGTTTTCTGTTCCTGGTACAGTGTTCATCCAGATTTTCACTCTAAATCAGCAATCAGCACAAATCATGCAAATTATGTATACATATGCAAAATTACCCAATAATGGAGTTGGAGAGTTGTTAAAGTCTAATGTAGTTTTGTATAAAATCATAGGCTATCTGCTTTTGACCACAGGCTTTTCCTGCAGTCAGCTATAGAAGAGGGCATCAAAGAGTACATATTTTGGAATTTAGCTCTTTGTAACCAGATGTTTGCCATCTGAGAGCCTAATCCTGGCACAAATGTTAGGTTTTTAAGTGATTACAAAACCTGGGGGCCAGCCAGATTTCTCTTCTTCCCTTGTGAGCTGTAGTTTCTGAAGCTGAGTCATAAGGCATGACTTGCATGTGAGTGATTCCAGCTAGTTCCCCTTATGCAAGCAGAGTAGCACTTGAAGCCTGTTAGAGTGGCCTTTGCTTGAACATTTCAATGGAGAGATTGGCCAACTAGTTATTATGAAGCTGGGAAATGACTTTGGTGGAGAATGGTTAGGAGACAGATTTGAAGTTGTGAAGGAGCACCTACTCACCAGGCTGCCTAGGGCAATTTTTTGTGCTTCTATTTCCAAAGGAAAAGTGAGAAGAGGGAGTGGGGGGTGGTGAAAAAGCAGCACAAACTGTACTAAACTTTTCTACAAAAGCAGTTCTAACCTCTCCCCATAAAAAGTATATTTTCTACCTCTCTGGATTGTTTTTCTTGTCTTTCATTCCCCCAGTTTTACCTCTAGCACTTTTCTTTTGCAGACAGCTCCTTGCAACATCTTTTAAAACTCTGTTGTTGGAGGCATTTGAGATAAAAAGTCTCAGGGTGTTGAAAAGGGGGATTTTATTCTTAAAAATAGACCAACGCATTTCAGCCTAGAAATATTTAATGGTCTTCTTCAGGGGCTGTTAAAAGAAAAAAGAAAAAAGGAACAATACATAAACAACAACATTATAACAGGAGACAATTAAAAATTTGCAATATCAATTTTGTATGCATATATTTTGCATCAAGAGCCATTATCGTGTAGTGGTTTGAGCACTGAGGACTACAATTGTGAAGACCAGGATTCAAATCTCCACTCAGCCATGGAAGCCCACTGAGTGGCCTTAGGAGAATCACGGGTCCAAAACACACTGCAGAAATAATCCAATTTGAGACCATTTTAACTGTACTGGCTCAGTGCTTGGGAATCCTGGGAACTGTAGTTTTGTGAGACATTTAGCCTTCTCTGTCAGAAAGCTCTGGTGCCTCAATAAACTACATTTCCTGGGATTCCCTAGCACTGAGCCAGGGCAGTTAAAGGGGTCTCAAACTGGATTATTTCTGCAGTCTGTTTTGGACCACAGTCTCTCAGCCACAGATAAAAGCAAAGGCAACCTCTTTCTGAAAAATCTTGCCAAGAAAACACCATGAGGGTTAGCATCAATCAGAAACAACTTGAAGGAAAGCAACAACAAATATCTTGCATCAAGCTGCATGTAAAATGTCTCAGTTTTTTAAATTCCTGTTAACTCAAATAAACTTATACAAGTATGAGACATTACTTACAGTGCAACTTTAATAAGCTTATCACACAGCACTTCAGAGAATGGGAACGGAACGGAACGCAAGGGAATGGAATGGAGCATTGCTCCGTTCTGTTCCCTTGTGTTCTGTTCCATTCCCATTCCATAAGTGCAGTGCAATAAGCCTATAAAACTGCCTACAGGGATTCCAAAAAGAGTGTCTCCAAAGCTTATGTCTGGCAACTGATAATTTAAGAAATAGTAGGTATAGCATTATACTCTTCCAATTTTTTCAACGTGTATTAAGGACATTCTTATCATAGCAATTCTATACCAGAGTAGAAAGTTAGGAGATACATGGAAACTTTTTAAAGTAAATGCATGTTCTCTAAGTTCACATTTAGACCATGTGGGATTAGCATGTCAAGCCACAATATACATTTTTCTTTAAAGCAGGGTCCTCTCAGTCTGGAAAAAAGTTTCTCAAGCACCCCAAAGCACAGAACCTTACAAGAGTGATCATGCTCCAGAAAATGATCAGCCAAAGAGGCACCTGGTCTTCTATTCCTGATACTGCTATGATGTTCCTCTATATGGATTTTAAATATGTTTTTCCTGTATGCAGTTTGCTGCCAGGACACCTGATGACATTAAATCACGTATGGAGTACTACAAGTTGAAAATTGTTTTAGGGTCTATATTTTTTCCCATTATGATCCACCAACTCTGTTATCCTGAATGTGTACATACAATAAGTACCATGTCCACATGGGTGATGGCCTCTTGGGGCTGTTCCTGATGGTAGAATGTTGCGATGGGCATGTTGATGTGTTCTGAAATCATTTATTATTATGTCATGGATGCAATGAGCTCTCTTAAAATAAATAAGGGACTTTTCCTGGCACCTATTTATGTCCTGCAAGATAGCCAATATTTTCTAATACTACTCTGCAATTTTTTGGTTATGCTATCACGAATCAAACTACAATTATTCTGTAATTAGTTTTTCTTTCCTGTTTTTTGGGGAAAAAATCAATGGTTGTTATCTGTGCAGCCCTGTTGAAACTGCTGTTAATGACAGACTTCAGATAGCCTCTGCCCTGCAGCTGGCAACTGAATAACCTTGATTCATCTAAAGTCTTCATCCCTTGTACAGTTTCTTTTAATTCTCAAGAACTATTTGGTAGATTATTTCTCAAAAATGTAGGATGTGAATTGTCAAACCTTAGATAAGTCTTTCAGTCAGTAGGTTTTTTTTATAGAGAGAGGTGCATAGTTTTGTTCCTTCTTTCTTAATAGTGATGTCCAAAAAGTGGATCTCATTAGAGTGATAGCGCATATCAAACTGAATGTTATTTATAGAGTTGACCCACATAGAAAATTCTTTCAGAACCTCCTGACTTCCTGTCCAGATAAGGAAAACCATGAATCTGTACTAGCTCTCTATATTTTTTCTATCAGGACTAGCAAGGGAAATAATACATCTCTCATTTTTCCCCCCCATATACTGTTTGACTACTTCTGGAGCTATAGGGCACCTCATGGACACCCCTTTGATTTGCCAATAAAAGTTATTATCAAATCTGAAATCATTTTGCATGAAGCCAATTGAGCCAATGTACACTTCAAAGATGTGGTGCTGGTGGTGGAAATGTCTATCAGTTCTCCTTTCTAAAGTTTGTGTTATTGTATATAATGCCTAATCTTCTGGTATATTTGTATATAATGATCTGACATAGTAACCATGACACAGGAGTCTAATTTTTAAAAATAAATCCATAGAGCCATGTATGTAAGATGGAATTAGAGGTATAAATGGGTTCTAAAAATGATCAACAAATTTGGAAAGAGATTCCAACACAGAATTACAACCTGAAACAATGGGGTAACCTGAAGAAGGATGGAGCCCTATGTGGATCTTAGGTAAAGTATTTAAAAAAACAGGTATTCTGAGATTGGTGTTCCATAAAAAGTCAGATTCTGAATCCATGATATGGTTCATAGAGGTGTTTGAACAGAAGTTAGATAGCCACCTCTCAGGGGTGCTTCAGCCATGGATTTCTACACCAGCTGGGGATTGCTAGCCCTTACAATCTCTTCCAGTTCTATATTCATGTGATCCTAACTTGGTTCATGTTTGCACACCTGATAAATTGTTAGGAAGGATCTAATTAGCTCAAATATGCAAGAGTAGGGTCCTAAGAAAGCCCCATGGGATCAGGTACTGTTATGTATACCAGAGGACTAACGAATCTCACCATGGATGATGCTCAGACAGATTTCTCCAATTAAAGTCTAAATATTTATTAAAGGGGAAAACTGCACACACACAAATATTTCACACACACACTGCACACTTAGGAATAAAGGAGTGAAAACGGGGATAGCTTAAGATGGGCCAGACTGAGGGAGCTACTCCCTTCCAAAGGCTTCTCTGGGATCCGCTGTGGATGATGATGATGATGATGATGATGATGCACGGCTGCTGAAATGGGGGGGAGGGAAGGATGGCCGAGGGAGCTATGATCAGAATACAGATCGACGTGGAGTCAGCATGCACTCTCAAGATAGCACGCGGAGCCTAGAAATCCAAGGGTTGTTATAGGAAATTTTTGCCTTCTGGCTATTGACTAAATGGCTTGGCTGAAGCAAGGACAAAGGCGTTGATAGTCTTAGCTTTGTTAAGCTAGGTGTGAGAGCAATCTAAACAATGCATTTGATTTTGAGACCATCAAGGAAGAGAGGCTAGAAAAAAGGGTGCAGTCAAATCTGATCACTGCCCCATTAAGTGTGAGACTCAAAACAAATAAGCACTATTATGTGCCTTTTCCAGTATAATGGTTTTTCCCTTTTAGCAACTCCCAAACCTGTCTGGCAGGGAATTTTCCAGTTGCTCTGGGCAGATCTCTCAGTGCCTGCATGACCTGCCATCTAGGGGATTATGGCTGACATCCCTCAGAGGTTAGTCTGGGGTCATAGAGAGAACTCCACATGTGTCCAAAATTTTATGAAAAATCGCATATGCTAACAAGATAAATGTGTCATGGCAGATGCGTGTTAATGGGCAGAATAATTACTTTTCAAGTTATGAATGGTGTGGAGAAAGAGTGAAGTATGAACATCCTGCTTCTTTTACAATAACAGAACATGGGATCTTCCAATTTGATTGGCCGTAGATTCAGGACAGATAAAAGAAAATAGTTCATACAATGTATAATTAGCTAACAGAATTGCCTATCACAGTGATTATGGCCTCTATAAAAGATTTAACTATAATTCAAAGACAAGCATATCTATTACTGTTAATTAGCCATGATAATTAAAAGGAGCTTCCATGCTTAGAGGCAGTGCACCTACAAATACCAGATACTATTGGTCAGCAACACAAGAAGTCTACTGGCATAGGAGAAAGTGTCTCACGTATGCCCCAGCCCTTTTTGTGGCCTCTTAGCTCCCCTCTTTTCCACAGCTTTGAAAAATCACCCCGAAAATAGCCCCCACAAAACAGAAAATGACTTTAAAATGTGATAGTTTGCTTAGTTTACTGCTCCTTCACTGTCAATGGCTGATATTGAGCTGAAAATGAAAGCAGACTTAACATGTTGTTACTTTCAAGTTGTCTGAAGAAATGCCAATCTGCCCTGCTGGGGAGTATAGGGGAGAAAATTATCCCATGCCACAGTCACCCACCCCTGAAAGCAGAGACTAGCATTGCCAGGTTTCCAAAATAGCAAATAGCGAAATTCATGTCATGCAGGGTTGACAATCAGGAAGCTATTATTAACAAGTCTGTATTCTACCTTAATACCAAATGAAAGTATTGATTTCAGTTAACCAAGTCATGTATTACTCTGTACAATTAGTGTATTGTTCATATTCATAAATTACACGATGCACATATTTCTGCTTTTATGAAGGGCCCACACCCATGATTATAGGATTTTTTTGGCATCTTGTTCTGGCTGTATACAAGGAAAAGCTTTCCACCCTTCAAATAGGGGATATCCTATATACAGTCAGCCCTCCATATTCACAGATCCACAGATTCAACCATCCACAGCTTGAAACTATTAAAAATAAATATATAACAGCAAGCCTTGATTTTGCAATTTTATAAGGGACACTGTGCCATCGTGTATAATGAGACTTGAGTATCCATTACTTTTGCTATTGACAGGAGGTCCTGAAACCACACCCCAGCAGCTGGATACCAAGAATCCACCGTAGTATTTTATGTAGTATAATGTATAACAATATATACATGACTTTATTGTACAGTTGCCCCTCCATTTTTGCAGGGCATCCATTCTGGACCCCCCTGAAAAAATGGAAAACCACAAATATTCAAGCCCCATAGGCTTGAATGGCAGCGCACCCCCCATTTTGTCCCCCTCCATTTGCCACCTGTGAACGGGCGAGGGACTTCAAGTTCGCAAAAACAGAGGGGCGACTGTATAGGCTTTTACATGCACACATAAATATGCTGAGCCTGACCAAACTACTTTTAAAACTACATCTACCAGAATCCCAATGGCCAGCATGGTTAGAGAAGGAACTGCCATGCTGGTTCACAAATCCAGGCATTGCAGTTCAAAATAACATTGTACATACCTTTTGTTAAATTTATGCACAGATGTGCACTCTCTTTTTTTTATGGTGGTAACAATGAATGACACGGTCCAGAGAATGACCAGTGGGCATATGACACACTTCATGCTGCTTAAGCTAATCAGGTTTGGCCTTCAGAGTGACCTAAATGGGAGAGATGGCCTGGAAATTCTATGCAAATTGCTCTGAGCTCAATTTCCACTGCAACTGTGGCATCGTTTTCTGGAATATTATATTTGATCGTGTCAGCCCTACCTTTCTCATTTTGATCATGTGCTCTTTTAGAACTTACATGTGTGTATAGGGGAGAAGGATATATGGCTGCTGCTGAAAATGGCAGAACCATTAGCTAATGGTGTAGGGGAACCTAACTATGTCCTACCATCACTGTGTTGTCCAGTTTTCCCACCTCTGTTCATCATTGCTATTTAAATCTGTTGAAGGGAGAGTGTTGGAGTAGGTCCAGGAAGGGCCTTGAACAGCCCTATTCCTGTGATCACCAAGCCTCCCTGGAGACTACTAAATCCTGCTGGCTGGCCCTGTTAGTCTTTTTTCACACCCCAAACTGAATACTTCCTCTAAAACATGATGGTTTTGCTTCTCATACCTCCATGATTCCCCAGAATCCAAAAGCATCTCAGAAACTGGGAATCATTAGCAATAGCAATAGCATTTACATTTCTATACCACTTAATAGTGAGCTCAGCACTCTCTAAGTGGTTTACAATCTGTAAGCCAATTGCCCCCAATAAGCTGGGTACTCATTTTACTCACCTATGAAAGGATGGAAGGTTGACTCTACCTTGGAGCCCTGGGATCGAAATCACAACATTGTGGCTGCAGTACTGGCATATAACCGTTGTGCCACCAGGGCAGGGAAGAAAAATGATGTAATTTTCTATCTGGGGAAAAAGCATTCATGCATCCCACCTGAAGTGCAAAGGGGCAAAAACTGGGCCCTATTCCTTCCAAAATTGTCCATCCTAGCCTAGAGCACTATCCTATGACTGCTAATTGACACCTAACTTCAGCATGTTGTATTCATTTTTCTTTTAAAAAAAACTTTCCAAGTACTGGAATTTTACTACATTACAGGGAAGAAGAAATGTAGAAGGACACTTTACTGCCATTTTGGGTGGCAGCCCCATATTTATCATAGGGGGGTTGCAGACTGCCAGAAATAGTGCAAATTGAGTCCACTTTTAGGGTTAGGGTTAGAGAATCATGGGAACTGTATTTTATTGTCGCACCAGAGCTCTCTGATAGAGAAGGTTCAATGTCTCAGAAAAAAAAACAATTCCCATGATTCCCTAGCACTAACCCTAACCCTTAAAGTGGACTCAATTTGCACTATTTCTGGCAGTCTGCAACCCCCCTTAATGTGTGGTTTAGTGCCCAGTCTTTACTTGGGAAATCTTTAGAAAGAGAGTGACACAACTATCAGTTTGTATTACAGTCTTACTAACACAGCAGAAAATAAAGGAAATGACAAGGCATTGACCCTGAATGATGTAAAGTAGAGATGATGATGCCCTCTAATTTTTGTCACCCCTCTTGAGACCATGGGCTATGCTTTTTTTAAAAAAAACCACAATTTTAATAACCCAACCCCACCCCAGAATTGCACTCCTGGAAGCATGCAGAATGTATTATTTGACCTCCAGTTATACTGCATACCCCCAACACCATTTTGTGTGTATGCAAAGATGTTTTGAAAGCAGAAATGGACTTCTGCCCACTTCTGCTTTTGTCAGGAGAGTGTACTACACAGCCCATAATGGTTCCTACTACAGTATCTGTGATCGGGAACAACTTGGGTCCTTTCACAGTACATAATTACAGCACTGTGATTCCATTTTAACTGGGATGACAACATTCTATGGAATCGTGGGATTTGCAGTTTAGGGAGGAGCATTACAATTATCAGCCAGAGAACTCCTCTAGTGCCTCAGCAGAGTACAAACCCCAGGGATCCATAGAATGTTGCCATTCCAGTTAAAATGGAATCCTAGTGCTATAATTATGTAGTATGAGAGGACCTTTAGTCCTCAGACCTCCCAAGTTGCCCTTTCCTGATATAAAGCAACAAGGATTTGAGCTACCTATCTGATAGGGCAAGTGCTCTGCAGGATCTGTTGCAAGGTGAGATGAGTAGTTTTATAGTCCAGTAGGATAAGAAAGAGTTACAGAATCCTGAACATCTGAAGAGGGAATTACTAAACCGAGCTGCCAAATCATCTGTTAAACACAAAGAAAGTGAGAAAGCTCCTCTATGCATGAATGCTTACCAGTGTATCTCTGGTGCTCTCTCTGGCATCCCATGCATCCCAGTTTTCAAAATAGTTTCACATTTCAGCCAAAAGTTAATAAAGCAAAAATGTGCTTGGACAGTGTCAAGTCAATAGAGACATCAGTGAGCATAAAAGTACTTCGTGCACTGCCAAATCTCCACAATGCCACAACTTTTCCTTGTTGATTTTTTAAAAAAATATATGTGAGTGTGTCTGGGAAGACGTCTGTCCACATTTGGCTTTGAATTCCACCTAGCCAGTTGCTTAGGCCAGGGTTTCTTCCCAGTTCCTGCCTGTTAAACAGGTAAAAATGCAGTGATGCACATTATGTAAGTGTAATAACAACATCAATTACTTGAGTATATGCAAGTTTGCTTAGCCTATTTGTTGTTAAATGCCCTTGAGTCGATCTTGATTCATGGCGACCTTATGGATGAGTTATCTCCAAGACCCTCTGTCCTCACTGCTCTGCTTAATTTCTGCAACCTCTTAATACCTGTGACCTCCTTAATAGAGTCCATCCATCTAGCATATGGCCTTCCCCTTTTCCTACTTCCTTCCACCTTTTCCAACATTATTGTTTTTTTTTCCAAAGAGTCCTCCCTTATCATGATGTGTCCAAAGTACGACAGCCTTGGTTTGGTCATCTTGACTTCCAGGGAGGTTTCTAGATTGATCTATTCTAGGACCCATTTGTTAGTCCTTTTGGCTGTCCATGGGATCCTCAGCATTCTTCTCTAGCACATCTCAAATGCATTGGTTTTCTTCCTATTAGGAAACCTCAATAGGCATCTCAGTCTTACCTTGAGACACTTATCCTACAACCAAAAGACTGAATATACTTTCTTTTATTGATAGTCCCAAACTCTGACCATGGAGTTTATTGTACTG
>CM034701.1:115326530-115341181 GCA_020142125.1 Phrynosoma platyrhinos | reverse complement strand
ACTTCGGTGGGAAGGTAACAGCATTCATGCTGGCCACATAACCTTGGAGTCAACTTCGGACAATGTTGGTTCTTTGGCTTAGTAACAAAGATCAGCACTGTTCCCTACAGTCAGTTATGACTAGACATTTATGTCAAATAGCAACCTTTACCTTTTTACTTTTACTGGGGACCACAGTTCAAAAAAGATGTGGACAAGCTGGAAGTCAACTAACATGGTGAAAGGTCTGGAAACCATGCCCTAAGAGTTGCAGCTTAAGGATCTGGGTATGTTTAGTTTGGTGAAGAGAAGGTTAAGGGATGACATGATAGCCATATTTACATATTTGAAGGGATGTCATATTGAGGATGGAGCAAGCTTGTTTTCTGCTGCTCCAAAGACTAGAATCCAGAGCAATGGTTTCAAGCTATAGGAAAAGAGAGTCCACTTAAACATTAGGAAGAACATCCAGCCATAACAGCTGCTTGACAGTGGAACATGCTGTCTCAGAGAGTGAAATAGTCTTCTTCTTTGGAGGTTTTTAAAGAGCGGCTGGACGGCCACTTGTCAGGAGTGCTCTGATTGTGAGTTCCTGCATGGCAGGGGGGTTGGACTGGATGGCCCTTGTAGTTTCTTTTTAAACTATGATTCTGTGATTCAGATGGGAGTAGCCCCTTGGAACATTTAATTCAGCCTTTGTTTTGGAAAACATCATATTTAGTCTACCACTAGGGCAAGAAGTTTTTCTAATCTCCAAACAGGGACAGTGTACTAAGCATTCTGTTTCCTTCAGCCACTAGGCAATATTCACAATTGGGAGTCAATTAATTTCTTAACCCATTGCATCAGCTAAAATTTAATTTCCAACTTTGCTTCTTTAAATACTCTCATATTTCTCTGTACATCTTCATTGTGTCAACTCAGAAACCTGTATGTTTTGCCTAAGGCAATAGACATATCTTCCAGCTGCAGTGTGAGATGCTTATCATTTTTTTTTTTTAAAAAAGGAGAACAGATATAAATTCCTTATCCCAATATGCACTGCTAGATAGGCATAAGCTGATAGCAGCACATCTAGCAATGACTCAGTCTGCAGTCTCCATGTTGAGATTATGTCGAATGACACGCCTCATGGCAACAGCAGCTGGGTTAATTTTTGGACTTTTTATTTTTTTCACCCACATTTTTGTTTTTGTTCTGGTTAAGTCTTAAGAATTGTCCTGGAGAACCTATGCTTTTGTAGTATTTTCATTGGTTCTAACAAAGATATTGCCTACTATAGGTTTTTGTTTTTTGTTTTTTTAAAAAATACTATTCAGCTATGAATGTAGTAAGTTGCTGCACAGTGGAAAGAATCAGCCCCTTGAATCTATTCTAGAAAGAAGCCTAATTTGTGGTGAGGCAAAGGTATGGTAGGTAACACACTTTATTACAAGCCCTGGAAATTTTCTTAGAGATAAAAAGTATAGCATTGCACATGCCAGGGGCCTCAAACACTTCCTCACAGGGATGGGAGTAATAAACTCTCTGGAGTTACTGGTAGGGAAATCTTTTGCAATTGTTCAATTTATTATTATGTGCCCTCAAGTTGTTTCTGACTTATGGTGACCTTAAGCCGAACCTATTATGGGATTTTTGGGGAGTGAAAGTGTGTGATTTACTTAAGGTTATCCAGTGGGTTTCCATGGCTAAGTGGGGAGAACTAAATCCTGATCTCCAGAGTGGTAGTCCAATGTTCAGACCACTACACCATGCAGTACAAGCATATAAATGCAAATAGAGAAGAAAGGGGGGAAAAAACCCAAGGGGCAAAGCCAAAACAAGGAGTGCTGAGTTTTTAATTATTCTTCTCCCATCTTGCAGAAAAGTAAATGCATCTGAGGAAGTAGATGTCTACAAAAGCTCATGCTGCCAACTTCTTTCTAACAGTCTCAAAGGTGCTAGAAAATCTCTCTACATACTGATTCCACAGACTAACATGGCTATCTATATCGTTGAATTTTTCCTCTATCTTGTGCATCACAGCTCTGGTACATTTAAAAAGTTACCCTATCAGTTGTAGACCTGTGTGAAAGCTGTTGAGTATAGGGACTCTAGAAGCCGCTTTCAATCAGAGCAGAAATGGAAATATACAAATATTTTCCTTTTACAGTTCTCTCCAAAAACTGCTGATAGAAATACAAGACAGTCATGTTTAGGGCTGCAGTTTGAATCACCAGTATTAAAAAAGGAAAGGAACGGGTGGGTGGCAATTCCTTTGCAATTTATAATGACTTCAAAAGCCCATTAAGTAGCATGGTGCACATCAACACAGCTTCAGTAAGGGGAAGACATGAATCACTGGAAAAGGCAATAATGTTAGGAAAGGTGGAGGGAAGTAGAGAGAGAGGAAGGCCACATGCTAGATGGATGGACTTCATTAAAGAGACAACAAATATAAGTTTTCAGGAGCTGGGCAGAGCAGTAGAGGACAGGGGGGCTGGAGATGTCTCATCCATAGGGTCGCCATGGGTCAAGATCCATGCAAAGGCAGTTAACAACAACAATCAAGCTAGACCAGCTGGGGATCTAGCCTTGTACCTGGAAACCATTCAGTGCTTGGTTAACTTCCCAGACTTGTCAGGGAGCTAGATAATAAGGCCTCAGATGCACAACCAAGCATCTTTAGCCAGAAAACTTGCTGTTTTCCTTTCAAGCACACTACAGCCCTGTCTGTCCAGACCAATGGTCAGTGACCACTACAGGCCTGCTGCCAACGCTGTGTTCATTCAGCGAGCAGGACATTAAATCTACATGCAGTGCTTCACAGTGGAAAGCAGGATTCTTGGAAGAAAATAAAATTATCCTTAGTTCTAAAGAAAAGTGCACCATGGGGCAAGGATATGAAACAATGCCCAACAAAACCTTTGTAAGGACTGGAAGAGAAAGTAAAAATCTCAAATGGTCTAAAGGTGAAAGCATTGGCTGTTGTGGCTGCTGTGGATGCTATTTTTTACCCATCTCTCCTCTTGGGCCAAGGTGAGGAACAGCAACAGATTAAAATACAACACATAACAGAGGTTTAAATACATGGATAACAATGTTACATTTATATTTCACCCGTCTACGAGGTGTCAAACATGACTTTTCTCCTCACATTATTATCTCAGCAACCCTGTGAGGTAGGCTAGGTTGAGAAAGTGTGACTGGCCAGTGCTACCCAATGAGTTTCATGTCTCGAAGCAGGGGCTTGAATCTTCCAAACTAAGGAATAATAATAATAAAATTTATTTATATCCCGCCCTTCTACAAAATAATCGGGGTGGCTTACAGCATTAAAATTGAGCAAAGCTCGCAATACTATACAATAAAATCACTATCACAAATCCCAAACCCACCCACCCCTTAAAAATTTAATTAAACAATGACAAATTAAAACATTATAAAATTAATCAAATAGGTGCGGATAGTCTAACAACAAACAACAGCACAACAGCTGTAGTGGGGAGTAATAGACAGGAAGATGGGCAACTTCTAGGACTGGGAAATCTAGTCTGGGAAGTCCTAGTTCCACAGTCAAATTACTACATCACATGAACAGTCTCCTAGGCAGAGACTGCAGGAAAACAAGGTTTGAATAAAAACCACTGGGTATCCTTGGGCAAATCAGTTTCTGTGACCTGTGCTGCATCTACAAACTGCAGAATTAATGCGGTGTGATACAGCTTTAACTATTATGGCTCAATGCTCTGGAAATATGAGATCTGTGGTTTTGTGAGATATTTAGCCTTCTGTCAGAGAGCTTTGATGCCATAAGAAACTACAAATCCCAAGATTCCATAGGATGAAGCTATGACAGTTAAAGCAGTGTAAAATTGCATTAATTCTGCATTCGGGCAGCAGCCTTATAGGAAAGGCAATGGCAGATCTCCTCTGAGTGGGGGCCTATACAGACTGCCAGAAATAATCCATCTTGAGACCACTGCCCTGTCTTAATGCTAGGGAATCATGGGAACTGTAGTTTATTGTGGCACCGGAGCTTCCTGACAGAGAAGGCTCAATGTCTCAGAAGAACTACAATTTCCATAATTCCCTAGCATTTGAGCCAGGACAGTTAAAGTGGTCTGAAGCTGGATTATTTCTGGCAGTCTGTTCAAGCCCTAAATGTTGCCAAGAAAACCCTAGGATAGGGTCATCACATGTTGGAGTTGAGTTGAAGGCACATATGAAGTCTTTGCTTAACCTTCCTCACAAGCTTACTGTATTGATTGATTGATTTTGAGGATAATAAAGGTGAAGAGCTATGTATAATATTCTGAGCTAGTTGAAGGAAGGATGTGATATTAACGCTATCACTGAAAATAACAATATTAAGCAGCTGGTTTGGAATTACTGGTTAATAATGAAGCAAGACATACCCTTTCCTTTTCTGCTTAGTTCAGCCATTGTTTGCCTAGTCAGACATCAGTTGGATCATTCATTTCTTCATTAGCAAACGTATCACAGAATTATGGAGTTGGAAGAGACCACAAGGTCCATTCAGTCCAATCTAAACACTAGAGTACAGCCGCCCTTCCATTTTTGCAGATTTGGAGTCTGCGTCCCTTTGCCCATTTGTGAGCAGCAAATGGAGGGAGACAAAATGGGGTGCTCACAGGTGCATGCCACCATTTAAATCAATAGGGCTTGAATATTGGCGATTTTCCATTTTTGTGGGGGGTTCCAGAACAGATCCCCTGTGAAAAATGGAGATGCGACTGTATTTTCTGTTTGTCCAGCCTAGCAGAAATATGCCAAGGCTGTAGATTGCCACTACCCATCATGCGCCTGGATAATCTCATCCTGTCCTTTTGGTTGCAACTTGTTTCTTTCTGCATCACTTTTTCTGCCTTGGTTAATCCCTTCTTACTAAAATATTTGACTGAGTCAGCCATTAGCATCACCGTGAAAGCCTAGGGAATAGGGCTTAATTAAGGAAGCTCATTTCATGCCGCTATGCGGTAGATTTGACTTCCTGCAGTAGAGTCTCTCCTTAAATTGGCCTAGAACAATAGAATGGGGAGGTATTCACTGTTGCCACTATGCAGTCTTATCATGGTGGCCATTTCTGTGCAAAATGAAAACAGTTATCACATTTGGAGTCAGCAAGGTTGTTGGTTATAATTAAAGGAAACTTTGCTTTAATAGCTGGAGCTGTTGTTTTCTGTGGCTACTTTTCTAAGAGCATACCAGCACTGATCTTAAGAGATTTAAGAAGGCTGCCCCATTAACAGGCAAAATGATACAATAGTATGGCAGATGCCAGGGAGGGAGGCAGAAGTGGCAGTATCCCAACCATTAAAAGAAGACCTCACCCATTTCCCTTGGTTGGAAGCCTAATTTATGCAGTCACACAGCCTAATCTGCCTTCCCTAAACTAGTTTGCTGCCCTCAGGAGCAGTGAAGAATGCTAACCCAATGCCAGTGTCTACAGAAAATTCAATTGCCAGCCCAGTTTGGTTCTGAACATGGAAGTATATGGGGTGCAGTGGGGTGGTAGGTGGCACCATCTTGTCTTTTTCCTCAGAAAGCAAGGCCATCTTGAACTGGCCTCAGATATACTGTATATACTCCAGTAAACTCTAAAGATTTTAGTAAAAAATTGACCAAAAAACCCTGGGTGAACTTATCCATGGGCCATGGGCCAATGTGAGTACTGTATTTTAACTCTTATTAAAATAGGAGCCATCTCTTAGTAGAGTGGCGAAAGGTGAGAGCTTAGTCCCTCCTGAGAGCACTGATTCTCTCTAGTCTCACTGCTTGTGGCCTTTTTGAATGCCTGAGTGGCATTCTTTAGCATCATTTTCTTTTGCTTTGTCTTTTACATCTTTTGTTGCATGCCCTTAAGTTTTACCCTCAATTTATCCAAGGGCCATATCAAAATCCATAGTTTTGGCACCAAAACCTGCCAGCTTCTTATGCCTTTGTGCACTAATGACCATTGTTAAAATTGGACATGCAATTTCATTTCCATACACAAAGGATTTATAATTTGAACTGACATCCTCCCCTACCAATGGCATAAATCCGTGCCTGGCTTCCATTCCACCAAATGCATCGGAGGAAGTAGAATGAAGCCTATGAAAGCTCATGCTGACAATTTATTTCTTTCAGTTAGTCTCAAAGCTGCTATAAGATCTATCTACATAATGATTCTACAGATTAACATGGCCATATCTTTGAAATCTGACATGAGGTTGAGTATATACTTGAGTATTTATGGCAACTCTGGGATGGTAACGTGGCATGCAGCTAATGAAGACAGGAGACACTTTGAACAAAAATCATAATCCACCAATATGTGAATTCTTATTCATGTTTCCTGGCCCAGAAATAACAATCTTATCCATCTTGGATGACCTGGGTAAAAATAATATGTGTGCATATTTGAATGCTGTAAGCTTTTGCATATGTGTGCGTGTGCATGTGCCTCTGTGTGTGTCTTTGTGTGTGAGAGAGACTGAGAGAATGAGAAGAGATGTCAAAGGAAAGTGTTTTGTTGAAAAAATTTCTTTTGGTAGATCTCTATGCTGTCCTCTAGTGGACACCATCAGATGTAAAACAGATGGGTCATGTAGCCTCTCCTCTGATCTATTGCAGTGCTATCCAGAGTGGTTGGCAGTGGTTTCCAGAAGAGAAACAATCACAGTGAATAGTCATAAAAAAATTGCCCAGGCTTCCACATCAGAAGCCCGAGAAGCACTGCTCTACTGGTTAACACTTCAGCTTGTTTTTAAATGAAAAAAAAAGAAAAGATAGAAATTTCTAGTAGAATAAAGTCCTGAACTGTCAAATAAACCTTTTAAGACAAATATGCCATTGGGTATAACTGAAGGAGAGAGTGATATGTTCCCTCTCACAATGACCTTCTGATGCAACTAGAACAGTAGAAGCATAGAGTTGGAAGAGACCTCAAGGGCCATCCAGTCCAATCTCCTGCCATGAAGGAACTCTTAATCAAAGCATCCTTGACAGATGGCCATCCAGCCTCTGTTTAAAACCCCCCAAAGAAAGAGTACACAGTCACTGTTTCTTTTTAAAAGTGAAAACTCCTACTTTTAGAAGTTGTTTTGCAGGACTGTGATTCAGCTCTAGGTAAATCAAAGAACAAATGATAGGAATAAACCATTCCCATTGTATCTGAAAGAATGAAGGAATCTATGGATGTTTATATCCAAATGTATTATTTCCTAACTCTACCACACACACACATACACACACACATACAAAGAGCAATTTACACAGTTGTGGTATGTTATACATCTCCACTCATCAGTATACTCTTCCAGCATATGAACTGAACCATATATACTAGCCATGGTACATATCCTCTAATATTTCACAGATGAAAATACATCATAGACAAAAATGGTTTGCTCTTGAACAGCAGCAAGAGAATAGAACAGAAGAGAGACATTAAAATCCATTTTCTTTAGGCATGGCTTTTGCTTTTACTGTACTTAGAATTCTATTGGACAAAATTAGGAAAAACAATAAAAATATACACTTGTAAAAATTATCAACAACTTGCATAGCTATAAAGATGAAATGAAACCAAGAAAAGTTGAAGGCATAGGGCACTAAAGCTAATATGACCATGTATGAAACTGAGACAGAGCATCTATCTGTGTTTCATTCCCGTCTCCTCTATTTGCCTTGGGCTTCTTTTATTTTCAAAGTCTGCAGAAAATCCTACTTTACAAAATGTATAGAACTATAGTGCAATAGTCGCTAATGTGTAAACTATCCCACACTTCTTTTGAAGAGGAATGGTTTTAACCAGATCTTGGAAATGTTATCCTTTCAGTGGCCATCTTGGCTGGGGTAATAATAATAATAATAATAATAATAATAATAATAATAATAATAATAATAATAATAATTTTTATTTATAGCCCGCCCCTCTGCTAAGCAATTGGGGCAGGTTACAGCATAATTAAAACATAAGGAGTTAAAAACAGACAATCCCGATCCCCTAAAACGTTGGAGACATATTCAGACAGGAAAATTAGAAGAAAACTCTTAATGCATCTAGTTGAATTTAACTGAGTTGAATTTGCATTAGGAGAAAAGTTTAAATGTGAAATTTATGTTAAATTTCCATTTAAATTTAAGTTAAATGCCTGCATTAAAAATATTACCAGAATGAAGCTGAAAAATGTTATGCTTTGTTTATTTATTTCTGATTTCCTCATGCCTCTCATCAAAGGTTCTAGGGTTTACTAGCTCCACAATTCAGTTTCCTAGTACAGATGACAAGCCTCTCTGCAGTATCTGGTATAGAACAGATAAGACTATTTGGATGCAAAGACCACTCCCCTTCCAAGTTTCCCTTATTGATTTGAAATATTTCAGCCTTGGAAAAAATAAGTTATAAAATATGCTGGCTCTTTCACACTCTGTGTGTGCTTTCAAGTTGACTGTTGACTTCAGGCGACCCAATCAATTTCAACAGGTTTTCTTAGGCAAGGAATACTCAGGTGGTTTTACTAGTTCCTTCCTCTGAAGCATAGCTTATACCTGGTATTTGCGGAGATCTCCCCTCCAAATACTAACCAGGGCTAATCCTGCTTAGCTTCTAAGATCAGACATAGCTTAAATATGGAGTTAAATTAATGCTGAAATTTAAAATCACTTAGTTTAAAAATGAACTCAATTAAATTGCCTTTTGTTAGAAAATTTCCAACTTAATTGATAATTTAATTGATTTTAAGTTTTTATCTCTGAACATAAGGGTAGGTCATGTTCCCAATTGTGGACAACAAGGTAGGATGTGAACATGTGTGTGTGTGTGTGTGTGTGTGTGTGTGTGTGTGCATGTATTTACACACGCACAGCACCAATTCTGTTAATGTGGGGAAAGCCAACTAATTCCTCAAATTTCTTACAATGAAGGAGCAACAACTGGAAATAAGCTTCCAGAATGGAAGCTTCTATTGTTCACCTCCAGACTGTGCTACTGGGAACTGAAGATTCACAGTAAAGGCTTATGCTGTTCACAAATAAATAAATTTACAATTACACGTTTGTTTGTTTTTTCTGTGAGAGGAAAGCCATGCTCAGTTGAAGTATTAATGGGAGAACATAGTTAATTGCATGGAAGCTCTGGACTGAAATTTTGAGGATGACTTCCCCTCATAAGCCGAGTCCTAGTTTCCTCTCTGTTTCTAAAATGTAGGGCTGTAATTTCACTTTGCCTAAATTTAATTAGGTAGTGCCTTTGCACTAACAGAATATAAAACAAGTTGGTGAAGAACAAAGAGTTGAGGCAAAGGAAAACATATCTATTTCAAAAATCTTTTCTATTTTGTAGTTTGAGGGGGGTTTTTTTTGGTTTTTTTTTTGCTGCTCTGGTCTTTGCTTTTTTGATTTTCTCCAAATATGTCATTGGATTTTGTTTATTTATAGCCTTTCTTACTCACTCTACAGCTGATAAGATCCTCTCATTGGCTTTTCATATCAGTTTTTTAAACACATCAGCCCCTCCCTTCAGGCCTACATTCTCAAAAGACTGGAAGTAAAAAAAAAAGGGAATGGGAAGGAGATGGAAAACAGGAAAACTGGATTGTGAGGTTCTTCAGCTTCATAGTTACTGGATGCCAGTTGGGGAGAGGCAAAACCCAATGGAAGTGGCTTCTCAAGAAAGGTGGTAGTGGTCCTGCTTTCCTCCTCGGCTGCTGAGGAACATTTGAGGAGAGGCCAAGTCCAATGGAACTGGATTCTCAAGAGGATTCCCAGTGGCCATTCCCTTTCTTTCTTTCTTTCTTTCTCCTTCTCTTCTTCAGCCTCATCACACAACAGTTGTTGTCTTTGCTGCAAAATGTGGCAAGAGTGTATCCTGAATGTCACAATTTCATGGTCCTATCAGTCAGTCCTATCTGTGCTCAGCTGTCACATGGTAATGTGAGCTTTTCCATCCTTACTGCAGTCACAAGGGACCAGGGCAGAGGGAACACCAACATCCACGGCACCCTGTATATTGTGAAGACCATCATCAAAGAAGATATGGGGCTGGATCATGGACAAGATGGGGCCTTTAGGAGCTCCATCCATGAAGAAGGCCTCATCAATCACCAGGCCCCATTCCCTGAGGGTTTTGATGGCCCGGATTCCCATGTCACGGCCACTGCGGGCAGTTACTAAGTAGGTCCGAACAGGGGACTCCTCTCGATCAAACTTGTTGCGCATTTTCCCAAGGTGCAAAGCAAAGGTTTTCAATGGCCCCTGCAGAATACAGTAGATAAGAGAGGCAGAGCTATATTATTCTAGAGAACAGAGGAAAGCAGAAACTGAGGCAAAATTATTCCATGCAACATGAGGTGTGGTTATACTTTTCATTAAAAAACAAACAAAAGCCACAATGTGAGCCATGAGTGTAATAATCTATCCAAGTGCAAACATTCAAGTATTGGCATACGTCAGCTAACAAAGTAGATATAGTCCTGGGCATTGCTCCTTTAACTGCAAATTGCAGAGGCAGGGAATAATAGGGAAAGAAGCATAGGAAAAAAGGAACAGGAGTTCAATATATTTTAGCAGACTTTTTGCCTAAAATAAATAATATGCACATGTGAAATAAAACAATTATGTCACGCAAGCCTTGCATAAGTAAACAAAAAACAAGTCTGAACCTTCTAAACACTATCTGAAGGTTTATTCCAAAATGTATCCAAGGATGCCTAATTTCATCAGCTTTTATTATGTTTATGATTTTCATATTGGTGGCCAAACATATAGTTCTTGCTTCTTTAACAGAAGGATTGGAAAAGAATGATACCCCAGGCTTACCTGTTTCCCCCTTTTTCTCTATTTTTCAGTTCATACATGCTCAGTAGGGGATTCTGGAGACAATTGCTACTTATCTTGCTTGTTTTAGACTGGTGTACTAGAGCAGCATCCTACACTTTCACAACTCAAGCTTTTATTGCATTATTTACTGCGGACACACTGCTTTAACCCAACACTAAAAGTATGTGTTTCCTCAGCCCCCTTTCACCATCTTCTCAATACTGCTGCTGCTAAAAACAACAACAAAAACACACACACCGGAAGACAAGATGTGTGTGTGTGTGTTTGTGTGTGTGTTCTGGAATTGTAAAAGGACTTTGTAAAATGGAATTTCTCTGTCAGATACTTTCAAACTGAGGTATGCCTATAATGGTTGTTATGAAAACAATTTAATAATAGAAAAAAAAAAGAAGTCCCAGCACATTTCAATCATAAGAAAGTATTTTGGTTTATCTGTTAAATAACAGATTTTTTTTTTTACTTTAGTATTCACTAGATCAGGGTGGTCAAAATGTGGCCCTGGGACCACATACAATTGAAAAGGGAGGGGGAAAGTGAATTGCCTCTCCTGGAAGCTTACAGGAATGGCTGTTCACTTTTCAAGTATGTCCTAGCACTCCGCTGCAATGTTTAACATTTGAAAGAATACCAGTTTTTCAGAACCAGAAATGGGCTTCCAGCCATATTTTGTCTGATTCCCCCTCCCTTCTGGCATTTTTTGTAGTCCATCGGTGAATCTGCCCTGTAGAAATAATGCAATCCAACAACAGTTTAACTGCCATGGCTCCATCCTACAGAATCCTGGGATTTGTAGTTTTGTGATCCACCACCAACACTCTCTGAGAAGGCTAAAGACCTTGTAAAACTATGAATTCTGGGATTCCACAGGATGGTGCTACAGCATTTAATGTGGTGTCAAACTGTATTATTTCTACAGTGTAAATGCACCCCATGTAGCTAACAGAGAAAAAAGTAGGAGGAATACTGTCCCCATCACTGTCCTGAGAAAAAGGGGGCACTCTGAGCAGTGGTTCAGAAAGTCTCACAGGTAACCTTTGTTTGGGTTTGAGAGATCTGATTGGCCAACCCAAGTCACTCTCATACCTTGTGGGGGAAATGGGTGCTGGTCAAGTATGAGAAGGGACTTCTCCTTATGAGGAAAGCAGGCAACCTTACCTCTCCCATGGGCACAGATTCCATACTTTTCTCATATGCGATAGCTCCCTCCAGCCCTTTCTCACGAAAGACACGGTCGGTTTCATCGGAAAAGAGAACCGCATCGCCATCAAAGACGACACGCAGTTGGTTGGTGGGAGCCTGTATCTCCTGCTGGAAGATGAGTGCTGCTGATATTCCTGTGTATGACAAACAGACTATTTATATTGCTTGTTCAGCAACACAAGGAGAGACACTTTGGTACAGGCCTTAATTTAAATATACCATTCCCTGGCATTCAATTATCTTTTCAACTGGAGGCAAGGGCGATGTGGCACTTGTAAAAGGTAGACATGGTTTCAGTTCATTGCCGCTTCCTGGGAAGCTATGAAAGCTTTTAGATTTCCTGCCTCAGAAATGACAAGGGTGCTGGGGTTTTGCCATCAGTCTTCAGAGGAAGGATTACAGATTGATGCAACCATCATTCTTGCCATGAGAGGCCCCAAGATTGAGGAAAGGCAGAAGCCTGTTTTCCACTCTCCCATGCTAGCTGAATAGGACAAGGTGTCTCCAGAAGCCTGTACTAGTGACTCTGGCTGCAGCTACACTGAAGAAGTTTGACACTGCTTTAATTGCCATGGCTCAATGTTATGCAATTTTGGGATTTGTAGTTTTGTCAGATATTCAGCCTTCTCTGGTAAGAAAGCTCTATGCCACAACAAACTACAACACCCAGAATTCCAGAGCATGGAGTCATGGCAGTTAAAGCAGTGTCAAACTGCATTAATTCTGCAGTGTGGCAGCATCATCTGCTAAGACTTATGAGGAACATTGAGAGAATCTCTCTTCCCTTTAATGAGAAACATGCTTACTTTCCTCAGAAGAATTTCCCACTCTAGGCAGAATAGTGATTCCAAACAGAGATTTGAAACAGCACCAGATGTTCTCAGGATTTATTCTCAGGAAGCCATCTAGTATATAAAAACTTACTCAGAGAATTTCAAAGCTGCAGAAAACTAATAATAATAATAATAATAATAATAATAATAATAACAACAACAACAACAACAACAACAATAACACGTTGTTTCTGTGTGTGCTCTTCGGGTATGAACAAGAACGTGTGCTCTTGTGGATCTCATGGATGTTTTCTTTAGGAGGTTGCTCACAGATTTTTGCGAAAGACATATAAGAGGCATGTTGGGCATGAGACACTTCATCAGAGAGATGGCAGCAAAATGTAAGAGCAAGTGTTTTGGGTAATGAAGGAAGAGAAGATGTACCAACCTCTCTGAAGTGCATTGCATACATCTTTCCTGTCGGCTGAGAGAAAAAGCTTCACGTTATGGGTTTTCAAGTACTGGGTAGAGTCTTCATCACTGACAAAGCAAAACTTGGAGATCTCCAAACCTTAAAATCCAGAAATAAACAACTCTACTAATGATAATAAATGGGGAAATTCAAGACATTCTGGATATAGCATTTTGCAATATTACATTCTCAGGGACAAGCGAGTAAAAACTTGTCACAGCACCACTCCACATTCTACCCTATAAGTGTTATGGTTCACACCTACAATAGAAATCCAAATTCAGCAAATATGCATTTGAAACTCTGAAGGGAAAAAGTGACAAGGATGTTTTGGTGTGTGCATGAGATCTGAAATGGGAAAAAACACACCACACTGCATTCAGGGAGATAGTAAAACTAGGATTCCAATCCCAGTTATCTCATCTAATATGAACATGTTGTTTTATATTAAATGTATTTTGTGCATAGTTTTTTGTGGGTTTTTCGGGTTGTGTGACCATGTTCTAGAAGAGTTTCTTTCTGACGTTTTGCCAGAATCTGTGACTGGCATGCCGGTGAAACGTCAGAAAGAAACTCTTCTAGAACATGGCCACACAGCCTGAAAAACCCACAAAAAACTATGGATGCCGGCCATGAAAACCTTTGATTTCACATTGTATTTTGTGCACTTTCACCCTGCTAGGTAAATCACAAATACAGTTGTAATTTTGTTTAGAAGTCCTCCCTAATAATTTGAACAAGAAGAAATAGAATTTAACGGATAAATAGTTTAGCCCTCAACAACAATTAAAAAAAGTATTCAATGCATCTATAAAAGTATAGAGAGATGGTGCTTCATGGATTTTCCCAGAGAGGAAGTTCTAAAACCTTGCTGCCACTGCAGAGAAGGTTCTACTATTAATGTTCACCAAATGGACTGGTTTTGATGAGAGCCCAAAGAGCAGAACTAGAGGTAAAAACTCATTACTACTTTAAATGTCAATTCTAATTATATAAAAGGGCACAATATTGGCATTTCTCTCACGACACTCATTGGCCTCAAACCAAAATGCCATATTTCCCTCTTTTTTTTGTTACCTATTGGTTGCATTTATAATAATAATAATAATAATAATAATAATAATAATAATAATAATAATAATAATAATATATTTATATACCGCCCTGTGGTGGACCAATCCGGGCGGTGAACAAGATAAAATCCCATACAGTATAAAATCAACAATTTCCCTCCTCCCCCCTTAAAAAATTATTAAACCATCACAATTTAAAACAATTTCAACAAATAATAATCACATAAAATGGCTTTTGTTCCACAGGTTTCCATAGCTATGAGCCATCGTCCCTTGTTAGTGCAACTCTAAGTGTTTATATACACACACAGAGAAAAAAAGGGTTCC
>CM034701.1:115314732-115326430 GCA_020142125.1 Phrynosoma platyrhinos | reverse complement strand
AGTCTCAAGATCCCTTACTTCCAGAAAAGGGCGCAGCTGGCGTATCATTTAGGTCATGATGGCTGGGGGACTTGTGGAGTTGTAGTCCAAAAAGGTAACATTTCCAAGCTTTATGTTATGTCTGTGCAAACCTACTATGTAGTGGACTTCATACAATGTAGTGAACTTCAATCACTCATTGTCTGGCTGGGATGGCAACATCTATTGGATTAAGCATCCTTCCAGAATGTAAACTCAAGTGCATATCTCTTTGCCCCATATTTCAAAAATTGTGCATTTGTAACACTATTGTCACCAGATGTCACTATAGTGCTATAGGTACAACTAGAACAACAACAACAACAAAAATCATCCCTTAACAACAGTCTCTCTTTTATAAACAGGAGTGCTGAAATAGTTTTTTGTAAGGAGTGGTGGTGAGCAAACTAGATCAGAACTATGATTCGGAGAAGGAGGCATTCATTCTTTCCCTCTGCCACATTCTTGATGAAAATTCTTCCCCAAACTGCTGTTGGCACTGGGAGGAGAGCTCTTACTGGTACAAATGGGAACTTTTCTCCTGGAGCTAACAGCAACATCAGGGAGGGTATTTTTGTCAGAACCACAATGCAAGTGAATGGTTAAAGCATCCTCCTTGTGAACTGCAATGTTGTTGCTGTGCACCTTCAAGTCGTTTCTGACTTATGGCAACTTATGTTGAACCTATCATGGGGTTTTCTTGGCTGATTTCTTCAGCGGGGGTTTACCATTGCCACTGCCATCCTTTGAGGCTGAGAGTGTGTGATTTGCCCAAGGTCACCCAGTGAGCTTACATGGCCAAATTGGGATTCGAACCCTGTTTTCCAGAATCACAGTCCTATGCTCAAACTGTTGGCTTCCATGAATTGCAATGCAGGTACCTGGCTAAAATAATGAGAAAAATATACTTCTCCTGTGGCAGCTATTTAACTTTGTATGTTGAGTGCTTGTAGCCAATTCATGTCACATCTGGTTTGACACTCATTTTCTAAGAGATTAGAAACGGGTTATTTACTTCTTTACAGCCAGACTAACCTTTAGTGATTTAGGCTACAGCCAGTAACAAAAGCTTTTAGCACAATCTGACACATATCCATTTAGAAGTAAGCCCCATTGCGTTTAATGGGGCTTCCTGACAAGTACATGGTATAGGATTACACCCTTTATTAATTATTTTCTGGAATCCTGTTTTAATCATTGGTGCTGACTGTTAAGCTACTTTCTTCCTTTGGTATTCAAAATTGCATCTATACTGAATACAGTTAGTCCTCCATGTCCACAGATTTTTTTTATCCATGGACTCAAGCATCCATGGCTTAAATATATACAATAATATAATAAAATAGTGTTTGTTATATAAAATGGCTGCTTTTTGATGTGTGTGTGTGTGTGTGTGTGTGTGTGTGTGTATACCAAAAAGCAAACCTTGATTTTGCCATTTTATATAATGATCACCATTTTACTATATTATTGTGTATAATGAAACTTGAACATCCATGGATTCTCCTATCTATGGGGGTCCTGGAGCCAAACTCCAGTGGATACCTAGGGCCCACTTTGTTCGGTAAATGATATTTTATTTAAAATGTTGATAATAAGGTAGATGACTTATCAATTAAAATGCCTTAATCTGATGACAATGTTATCATTTAAGCAAAGAAAAAAATGGAATAAAAAATGCCATAAAGCATGGAATGGCATTAAAGAGCATGAGAAGAGAAATGATTGTGTATTCAACAAATGAAGTAATATATATATGACCATGATGTTCAGAGTCTAAAATCACCTGGCTACAGTGCACTGCTTCCTGAACTGGCATAGACTCAAATGACTCTGCATCCCACACAGTCCCCACCTGTTTAGTTTCTCATTTCTCAAATATAATGACTTACCACTTTAATATGCAGAAATTCAAAGCAAGTGAATTGGAAAACAAAATAATTTTTTAATGGGGGGGGGCAGTCTAAATACTCCAAGGAAACTAGATGTCTGACATGGGAAACGTAACAGGGTCAGCCCTGGTGAGTACTGGGATGGGAGACCGTCAAGGAATATGAGGTGCTGTAGGATACATTTCAGAGGAAGGAACTGGCAAAATTATTCCTTGCGTAAGAAACTCTATGAAAAATTCATGGGGTTGCCATAAGTTGAAAGGCAACCTGAGGGCAAATAGACACACAAAGAATTCTATAAGTTTGTGTCTGTGTGTGTATGTTATAGGAAGAACCTATTTTGTGTAGGCAACCTACCATGTTGTTTAGCACTGTTGATGATGCGCATGCCACTTTCGGGACTGTTATTGGAGAGAACAATGACATCAAAGAGCCTCTTCTCTTCAGGGTTTCTTTCGAGAAGTCTCTTGTTCACAAACTGCACCGCCTGAAAGAAGCAGCTAGAGATGCATTGCTATTGATTTTTCAAATGATGGCCATGAGTAGATACACTTCAGGTGAAGGTAGATGTGAGTGACATTTTAAGTATGAGGTGGTATGGAAATGGTTTGAATACCATGAAAACATAGGCAACTCATAATGTCCTTGAGTGAGCGCTGAAAAAACAAATAAAACTAAAACACAGCTCTACATGTTTCCCTTTGTGGGGAGGGGAAACTGCATTTGTAATGAGTAATTATTTCAATTTTCTATTATTTCAATTATTTCAATTGTGTATGGCATCACTGTGAACTTCCTCTCAAATCCTCTGAGTGATTTCAAAACTGGTTTTCAAATACATAGCTTTCTTTCTTTCTTTCTTTTTGCAGTCTAAACCAACACTTGAAAATATTAGCAGTAGTCCTAACGTGCTGAATAGTTAAATAATTCACTGGCGTTAAAAAGCAAAATTAATGTGTTATATGAATTGATAATGAAAACACTGTAATCATTACATTGTTGTTGTTTTTTTAAAAAAAAGAATTAAGTGGCAAAACATGGACATGTCACCCAAAGTACCTAGCAAAAGTAATGAATTAATAGGTAAAATAATTATTATAATGTTGTTAGTGTTTAACAAATGTTAAATTAATTGTTGAAAATTTTAGTGGCTTATGGGAAATGAATTAATTTATTAAATTATTTGTAAGCCCTGAGGTATAATATGTGCACATAAACAAACATATATTGCATATATTGCTTTGCAACCATGCTATGCCATTGGGGTTAGGCTGATGTCTTCTTGAGATCCATTCAGTCTTGTGAATCTGGATTATGAGAAAATGGGCCTTTACAAACTGCCAGGAATAATGCAGCTTGAGTCCACTTTAACTGCCCTGGCTCAGTGCTAGGGAATCATGGGAAGTGTAGTTTTTTCTGAGACATTGAGCCTTCTGTCAGAGAGCTCTGGTGCCACAATAAACTACAGTTCCCATGATACCTTAGCACTGAGCCAGGGCAGTTAAAGTGGACTCAAGTTGCATTGTTTCTGGCAATCTGTAAAGGCCCAATGTCTGCCAAACTAGTCAAGCCAGTAAGGCTGCTAGTCCAATGGGCATGGCAGAATAGTCATGTACCTTCCCTTTGTTAATAAGATTAGCTTTAACAAAGGCTGTGGTAATAGGCAGAGATTCATTCTAGAATGGCAGCTGTATTGTTTGCCCACACCTACAGTTAGAGAACAGTGTCTACATAAATGGAAATATATTGTTTTGCAATCATGTTATGGGATTGGGTTATGGAACTTTTCTGAAGCTGGAACACATATGAAGAATAGGGTCAGAGAGCAAAATTGGAGTTCTGGAAGACACAGGAGTTTATGGGGTTTTAAGCTGTCTATTGTTATTTATGCTCAACTTGTAACTAAATTACATATTTAACAAATGACATTAAGCCTCACTAATTCTAATAATAATAATAATAATAACAACAACATTTATTTGTACCCTACCCCTCTGAGTACAATCAGGGCGGCTATCAACATATTAAAATTGCTGATACTCAATACAATCAAACCCCAATATCTGCCAAACTAGTCAAGCCAGTAAGAAAACCTGGGAAAAACTGTAAAAGAAAACCTGGGAAAAACTGTTAGATTCTTGAACTCATGCAGCTTGGAGAATCGAGCGTATGTGTAACAATGTGTTTCACAATCTCCCTGAAACATTAAACCAGTCAGAACTAAACACTGATCCAGAATTTGGATATTTGTAGATACATGGGTGTAAAGCACACTACAAAGCCAGTTAATGCTGAGTGAAAACCCTAATGTGACCACTGTTACAGATGTTGCATCTATATCATTAGCAGTACATCCACTGACTTAAGATGAAGATTCTCGCTAGACATCAGGTTTGTAATGTGTATGCATGCCTTGACAAACAGAGTGCTGACACTACTATTAGGCAAGTGGGGCAGCAGATGCTGAGTCGCACGCATAAGAGATCAATGGCACCTCCTGCCCATTCTTCTCTGTTGTACATCAGAGCTATGTAGTCTAGGTAGGCAGCCCTGAACCTATAAAGGCCCAAAGTGCACAGGCCAAATAAGGTGATTTCTGGCCACTTTGGAGGCATGGTGTTCAAACAAGCCACTCTGGTGCTGCGATCCAGTCCTTTGGACCAGATAAAAAAGGAGCAGATTAAATCCAACTCCAAGATTTTGTGGGTATGTGTGGATGGTAGAAAGTTAATCTTGCCTATTGTATCAGGTAGAAAAAGATCTTGGGCTGCCCTGGTCTTTTACCTGAATAAAAGCGAAGGCTGTCCCTTGCTCCAAGGGATTGTTCTCATTTGCTTGCTGATGCTTCACATACTCATCCTTCCCCTTGGTCAAGAAGATCTCATGCTCCTTTTCAAGGTTGAAAATGGCTCTTGTTGTCACAGCAATAACTAGAGCTTCCTTGGGATCTTTCTGAGGTGGAAAAACCCAAGAAAAAGGTATAGATTTAACTCATCTAATTAACACTGATCAAATAGCAGAAACTGAGATGAAAGGAATGGGAGCCAACATTCAGATAGCTCCTCTTTTGCACTTCCATTCATCCTTTCTATCACATCTTGACACATATACTTAAGGTGCTTCAGTCCTGTATGTTCATAACATCAGCACATACTTCTATTTTCTTGGAAATCTAATTGTTCAACAGTTTTGCAGTTCTGCAGATGTGATAGAGCAACCTAATTCACTCTTGACCATCACCCAATCAACCTTAGGGACCTTAGGTTTGGCCTCTTGAACAACCTGTATGTATTTGCCTACAGTAGTGGTATCATGTTGCCCATACATGAGCAGACTGTGTTAGTATGGAACAAAGACCCCTCAGTATCATGCTTGATTATATTTAATAGTTCCCTATGTGTTATTGTCTTAAAATGCTGCTTAAAGTGTAGATTTCACACACAGAAGTGGAAATGTACAAAACACTGCCTTAGACTGAGCCAGACCATTGGTCTGTTTAGATGGCACAGGCTCACCAGTTTTGGCGATGTAATCTTGCTACCATAGACCAGTGCTTCTTAAATGATCTTATATGGGGGACTGCCTGCAAATCCTCCCCACACATGTCAAGGATTTGGGACCATATTTGTGATGCATCTGTATCTTTCTTTCTTGGAAACTTTCCAAGCAGCAGATGGCTTAGAGACTGGCACAGGTCCATGGACTACCAACAAGAGTAGCACTGCCATACATGATTTGAATATGGGATGACCATGAAACCTTTTGTATGTAAAGCACATGCTGTTACTAAATTATGCCCTGCTATAATAAGTTTGTGCAATTGTTCCATCAGATGGCCATACTGATTTTCATCCTTGTATGTGTGTGTGTGTATGTAAAACGTAACACTCTTTATCATGGTATGACAAAAAAATCAACATGACTGTATAAGAGAGCATCTAGTAGAAAACTCCCTGTTCAATTCTAATGTCCATTAAGCTTGCTATAATTCCAAACTAATATTAGATGAACTGGATGAATCTGTTGTTATAGTTTTAAAACAAACTCCATTTAAAAACAGAATCTAGGAAGGTTTAAACCCCTGCAAGAAAGAGAGAATGACAAAAACAAAAACAAACCTGAATGTAAACAATTGTTGCTACAAGAATATCTTACCTGCTTCACACTGCTGTTGATGATAGTGCTTTCAGGGTCTGCCATCATTTATTTCTCACTCTGAAGGGAGAAAAATACACTAAATGTAACTGCCAGGAAAGACAGCAATAAGAAGTATTGTGTGTTGTGTATTACAGACAATATGTTGCCAAAACAAACTTGCTGGGTCAGGCTATGAGGGCACATGCTTTCATTATATTCTTTTTAGACAGAACTCCCTTTGAAAAATGTTGGGAAGCTTTAACTGATCTAGACTGCAGAGGCCAGACTCTGGAACAGGAGTACTGTAGTTACAGGGAACATATTGCAAGTTTGAATCCCTTGTTACTACAGCTTAATTGACTGCTGCTTTGTTTCTGGACTAAGTGCTTCTTATGACCTATAAAGATCTATACAAATTGGGATTGGCCTGTTTGAAAGATTGCATTCTTCCATGAAATATTTTCTTAAGGGAAGTCCTTTTCTCCCACTGATCTCCCCTCTTAGGCTTCAAAAATCCTTGCCAAGGGAGGATAGGAAAGCAAAGACTGTCCTATACAGAAAAGCCCTTAGCATTTAATTTGGGTCACTGTCTGTGTCTTTCTTTTCTTTTTCCTTTCAACTGGTTGGGGCATTTCTTTTTACTGATGTGAATTTTAATTCTGTTCTTAATCTGTTCCCCCCCCCCCCATTGTATTTTTGCTTGCATTTTGCTATTACTAGTTACTGTTTGGCAAAAAGAATATACATTTAATAAACAAAGAGGTGCTGTGGGTGTGTGAAGATGAATGTTGGAAAGAATTGAAGAGAAAGAGATGGGAGGAATGGGAGAAGAGACAAAAAGAGAAAGAGAAAAAAAAACATGGAGAAAGGAGAGAATGAGAGGAGAGGATGAGGCACAGTGCAGAAATAATCCAGCTTGACACTACTTTAATAACTGCCATGGCTCAGTGCTAGGGAGATCTGGGAATTGTGGTTTGTTGTGGCACCAGAGCTCTCTGACAGAGAAAACTAAATGCTTCACAAAACTACAATTTCCATAATTAAAGTGTTAAAGTGTCAACCTGGATTATTTCTGCAGTGCATATGCAGCCTATGATACACAGAGCTATTAAATGGAAAGTAGAGAAGGAGGATTAAGGAAAACAGGACATGGAAGAATGTATTGCAACAATAACATGGGCACAGCTGGCAATATGGGAGACAAAGAAGATTTTCATAGATGTAAGAAGTAATGCAGGCACAACTCCATGCTGCCTAGGCCCAGCAACTGATGATCAGTCTTCCCTCCATCCCAACTGCCACTGCTCTGGCCTCAGAAGGAGAGAGGGACTGGCAGTATCTTCTGGGCATAGGGGGGTTACGGACTGCCAGAAATAGTGCAAATTGAGTCCACTTTAAGGGTTAGGTTTAGGTTTAGGGAATCATGGAAACTGTGTTTTATTGTGGCACCAGAGCTCTCTGACAGATGTCTAAAAAAATGTCTCAAAAAAAAAAAAACAATTCCCATGATAACCCTAACCCTAAAAGTGGACTCAATTTGCACTATTTCTGGCAGCCTGCAACCCCCCTTAGTCCCCTTCCCCACTGCCATTCCTTTTTCCTTGTATGTCTGCATCTACACTGCAGAATTAATGCAGTTTTCATACTCCTTTAACTGGCATGGCTCAGTGATACAGAATGCTGAGATTTGTAGCTTGTGAGATATTTAGCCTTCTCTGTCACAGAGCTCTGGCGCCACAACTAACTACAAATCCCAGGATTCCATAGGGCAGAAATATGGCAGTTACAGCGGTGTCAAAAAGGCATTAATTCTGCAGTGTGGCAGCAGCCTTAGACTATAAACCTGAGAGCAGGGAACTGTCAGATGAACAATTTGTAAATATCTCTGTGAAGTCTTTTTGGCTGAAGGGCAGGGTATAAATACTCTAAATAAATAAATAGGAGGATAAAAGAGACCATACAGCTAGAGAGAGAGGTGGACCTTTCAAAAATTCCCTGATAAAAAAAAGTAACAGGATTCATAACATCAGGAATACTGTACTTTTTTTAGGTAATATAAATATTTTTCAACATGCATTTTTGTCCAGAAACAAAGCATACTAGATTAAAATACTATGAAAAAATGATAGCTAATTTAATCATTTATTTAAAAAATTAATCATTTAAATCAAATTTAAAAAATAAATTTAATCATTTATATAGAAAAATTATCATCAGGTTTTTGGTTGTCTCTTATTTTGATCTTGTAAGCCACCTCAGGTCCATTGTCAGGAGTAAGATGAGATATACCTTATATAAAGCAAACAAACAAACACAGTTTAATAATATTGTTATAAATAGATATGTTCAGTTTGAAAGTTTTAAAAATAAATGCACAATGGTTAAAGTTCTTATTTCTGTAAGTGAAAGAGGATTTAAAAATAGTATTAATTATTTTGAATATAGCCCATCCCACCTACTGTGTGCTTACTGGAGATGAGGACAGAGGATGATTCCCCCAACTTCTTCCTCACAATTATGGGGAAGGGTTCATTGTATGAGTCTGAGAGGGTGAGGGACACCCTGATGGCCCTCCACTGTCCTCAGTTCAGTCCTACTAAAGAGATCCAGGATGGCATAGTGATTTGAATGTTGGACTATGATTCTGGAGACCAGGGTTCGAATTGCCTCTGAGCCATGAACCCCACTGGGTGACCTTGGGCAAGTCACACTCTCTCAGGGCCTTTGCAGACTGCCAGAAATAGTGCACATTAAATTGAGGCACTGCCCTGGCTCAGTGCTAGGGAGTCATGGGAATTGTATTTTTTTCTGAGACATTGAGCCTTCTCTGTCAGAGAGCTCTGGTGCCACAATAAACTACAGTTCCCATGATTCCCTAGCACTGAGCCAGGGCAGTGCCTCAATTTAAGGTGCACTATTTCTGGCAGTCTGCAAAGGCGCTCAGTCTCAGAGACCTCCTCTGAAGAAACTTGCCAAGAAAACCCCATGATAGGTTCACCTTAGAGTTGCCATAGGTTGGAAACAACAAAGCAGTTTAAACCTGAGAGTTGTGCCAATGCAAGGGGTTGGTGGGGAGCCACTCTTGTCCCCATGAGGTGTGCCTCTGCCAGACTCTCTTGGACTTTTAGGAAAGCTGGACCAAGATATTCTGCTTCCTGAGGTAGAATAGCTGCATTATTTTAACTTGGGAGGCTGAGGAGCCCACACCAACCCCCTTCATTCCATTGCAGGTGCCAAATATGCTAGGTATGCCACACGTAACAGAAATGCCAAGTTAGAATGAAAATGTAATAAACAGACCATTTTGTTGTATGATTTTTAGTGTAAATGTTGCATGTTTCCACTAATTTTCCTGTCTCTGGTTTGAACTTGAATTATTTTTTTGTGTGAGGGGGTATTTTCCATTGTTTATTTTAGATATGTAAAGGTCTAAAATCTAATTGTTGGCTGTCAAAATACCCTAAAGGCACCAGATCTCATCAGATCTTGGAAGCTAAGCAAGAGTCAGCCCTGGTTGGTACTTGGATGGGAGACTGCCAATGAATACCAAGTGCTGTAGGCTATATTTCAGAAGAGGGAAGAAGAAAGCCTAAGAAAGCCCTGTGAAATTCATAGGGTTGCTGTATGTCCATAGGTGACTTGAAGGCACATACACATATACCAGGGCTGCATCTACACTGCAAAATTAATGTGGTACCACTTTGATACCACTTTAACTGCCATGGCTCAATACTCTGGAATTCTGGGCCCTGTAGTTTTGTGAGATAATTAGCCTTCTCTGTCAGGGAGCTCTGGTGCCACATCAAACTACAAATCCACAGGAGGGAGCCATGATAGTTAAAGTGGTGCCAAAATGTTGGCTCATCATAGAATCATAGAGTTGGAAGAGACCACAAGGGCCATTCAGTCCAACCCTTTGCCATGCAGGAACTCAAAATCAAACCATCCCCGACAGATGGCCATCCAGCCTCTGTTTAAAGACCTCATCTACACCTTCCAGAGTACTCTGGGGTGTATCCATGCAGAACTTCATGCACAAAATAATCAAAAATTTTAGGTATCAAAATTACCTTTAGGCTATATGTTTAAAGTGTATATGAAACATAAATGAATTTCAGGTTTAGATTTGGGTACCCTAAAGGCATCGGATCCTGTCTGATCTTGGAAGCCAAGCAGAGACAACAGTCCTTTACCCCTGGGACAAACTTAAAAGGAAGAGGCTCAAATATTCATTGGAAGTTCATTGCAATGAGTGAGCTGCCCTTCTGCCTTGGTGTGGCTATGGACTTACAATGCTAGGAATGCAGGTCAAAATGTGGCTCCCACTAATTCATGGTCTTCGCTAGCCTGACAGCAACATATTTTTGTTATTGACGGAGAGATTGTGGTACTTTTTGAGCCCATCCTGAACTGTTCTCTACAATTTACCTGCTTTACTTATCTGTATACTTCCAGGGTGACCAGAGAGGTCCTCCTTTTCTAGGACACAGCCTACACTTCAATTTTATGCCCAGGAGGAATGTCAAAATGCCCTCCATTCTGAGCAGGACTAAGAAGCATGCATTGACTTTTATATTAGTGTTCCTAGCTTTTAGTTTGTAGTGTCCTACATTCCCCCTGAATGCCCTCCATTTTGCAGTGCCTTGTCCTCCTTTGTGGTGAGGACATCTGCTCACCCTGCATCCTTCATACCTTGTGTTAAGTCTGGCCAGCGAAAGCCAGGAATTATTTGAAACTGCAGAAAGTTTAACAGAGTTGAAGAAACGAGGAAGGAGGGCATCCTAGTTACCAAACAGGAAAGATGGCATCATAGTAACCAAACAGAATTGTAACAGAATTTTAAACTACTTGCAATGCCTGATGCTTTTTTTTTTTTTTTTTTTTAAGGAGAAAGAATCAGAGCTCTGGTGCCTCAAGAAACGACAACCCCCAGAATTCCATAGCACTGAGCCATGGTAGTTAAAGTGGTATCAAACCGGATTATTTCTGCAGTGCGGATGGGGGATAAATTTCCTTTTATGGACTGATCACCAAGGGAGGAATAAAACGGGGGGGATCACTTTTGGTTACACACACACACACACACACATACATTATTTCTTAAAAGTGCAACTAGGAACCAAGGGATGACTTTTCTTGTTTGCTATCTATTACAAAACACATCTGGAGGGGAAAAATAATGAATAAACGCAAACAAAAAGTCCCAAACTCACCGCTTTTTCCTCCTCCCCAATGCAGCTTCGATCAGCAGAGGCATTCAGAAGAAGACAAGCAATTTAGCCACAAGAAGATGCTGCCTCTTGGGTTCCCCCCCCCCTCCCAGTTTTCCGCCCAGGGTATAGAAGCCGCTTAGCCTTCTGGGATTTGTAGTCAACGCCTCTGGGAAGGCTTAGCCTCAGGTTGTGAGGGGGAGGGAGAGGGTGGACTCTCTATCCCAGCATGCCCCGCGTTGGAAAGCTGCCCAATGCCAGGGTGCGACGATGGAGGCTGGTTTTGATGGGTGGAAGGATGGCAGGAGCTGCTGAGGAGCAAATCACCTCAGAATAAAATGCATGGGTGGCAATGGGCAAACCCTTTCATCTTGGTTGAGCAAGAGACCTACCAAAAAGACCTTTCTTTCTTTCTTTCTTTCTTTCTTTCTTTCTTTCTTT
>CM034701.1:115293026-115307942 GCA_020142125.1 Phrynosoma platyrhinos | reverse complement strand
CATGACAATGCGGAGGTACTTACCACCTCCGCCCACGGATATTCCTGTCCCGTACTAAAAACCGCATCGAGTGTATGACCTGCACAATGCGTGGGCCTGTTGACCAATTGGGATAGGCCCATGTTTGTCATGGTCTCCATGAACTCCCGAGCCGCACCTGTTAAACTGGTCTCGAGCGGAATGTTGAAGTCCCCCAAAACTATGAGTCTGGGGGTCTCCAACAACAGCTCAGATACCAGCTGTGTCAGCTCGGTCAGGGAGTCTGCTAGACAACGGGGTGGTCAGTAGACTAGCAGAATCCCTAAACTATCCCTGGTCTTCAGGCTGAGGTACATACACTCAAAGTGAGTCGTGTTCCAGACAGGTATCCTGGTCAAGGTCAGTGTATTCTTATGGACTAGAGCCACTCTGCCCCCCCCCGCCCACTTCCTCTCACCTGCTCACTCACTGAGTACCCGGCTGGGAGGATCTGCGCCCAAATAGCAGCGCTATCCTCCCCCAGCCAGGTCTCCGTGAAGCAAGCCAGATCGGCGTCCTCATCCAGAAGAAGATCTTGGATGATACAGGTTTTATTTTTGACTGACCTGGCATTGCAAAGTGAGGTTCTGTGGCCTGGTTGGTCTGCTCTCCAAGCCATTCAGAGCAACAGAGGGAACTGAAGATGGGATAGCTTTCAGGCAGAGGTCCCGTCTTCTTTTGTAACAAAGATGAGTGCTCTGGCTGAGGATTCTAAATACCTCTCCCTAAACTACAAATCCCAATACTCCATAGATTGTTGTCATGGTAGTTAAGGAAGAATCTTAGTGGTATAACTGTGTAATATGAAAGGGCTCCTGGTAGGCGCTGATGTTTTTGGCAGAGATTTTTCCTATAATCTGTTTGCTTCTTTAAACTGCAGATATGAGGAACTTCTAGAGCAGCGATTCTCAAACTTTGGTCCTCCAGGTGTTTTGGCCTTCAGCTCCCAGATGCTCCAGGCAGCTTGGCCAATAGTTGGGAATTCTGAGAGCTGAAGTCCAAAACAGCTGGAAGACCAAAGTTTGGGAATCTGAGGCTCTGTCATTGAGCTACTATGCTCTGTTCCTACTGAAGCTTTGGCTGTACCAGAAAGCAAACACTGATGTCATGGGAACTACTGACTTCCCATGTATATTTCAATTCATATGAAAACATTTGCACTTGTGAATGCCTGAGCCACAGGATTGTCATGTGGAGACATTGGTGGCACCACCAGGAGTGTGAATCCTACTTTAGACTTGAATGGGAAATTGGTAGCACTTGTCTTTCTCATACCAGGTGCATTTCTTGATGCTTTTCTGTTTATCTGAACTTAATCTTATGGAAAGTTGAACTGCCTATAGTACTGATACAACTGAAGAAAACATTCTGTGCTTGGCTTTTCTGAAAATCATTTCCTATAGCTGCTCTCAGGATGTCAATTATCAAAGGGTGTGCCTCATGTAAGGAGTATTGTGGTAGGAATTAATGATTAAACTGCTCTTTTTTTGGTAACAGGCTTTGTCCCTTTACTTTGCACATGGAAAGTCAGCCATGGGATGGAACATTATAAAGGGACACATTTGAAAAAGAAACTGGCTGACATATATTCAACATTCCATTTCTCTGCACCAGGGAGATATGTCCAATATCTTGTGACTCATACTTTCATTTTGCCAGGAGCACTTTGCTGGACAGAATCTTGGTGTTATTTCACATGTGCATATTCAATATTCAGTGAATGCAACATTAGACAATGGTTTGCAAATCTCAAAGCAACCTTAGATATGGTGAAATGGCTTTTCTATTACTTTATACTGGACCCTTCCAGATTATCCAGTTACAGCACTGTGATTTCATTTTAACTGCCATGGTTACATCATATAGAATCATGGGATTTGCAGTTTTTGTTGTTGTGTTTAACATGGACGTATCAGCCCAAACCTTAGCGGATATCAAGGACCTATTGTACAATCAGTAAACACAATTTTTTAAAATTTTCCACTAAAATGGATAGTTAAAAGCAGCAGATGCTAAAGGAGGTATCAATTTTTTTAAATACAAAAAGATACAGCAGATTAAAAGGCCCTAGGAGAATAGGTGCCAGGCAAAACGGACCATGCAAAGTATGCCTACCTATTGTTTTTCCAAACAGGGTCTCATTTTATGAATCCATTGTAAATGGGACAGGATTTTTTGAGACCTAATTATTTAACCCATTCTCTTTTTTTAAAAAAACAAAGACTTTTGACAGGTGTCAAGCAAAAGCAATGGGAGGAAAAAGAAGTTGGAAACCTTAAAATAACTTTGCTCCAGCAAGAGGCCCAGTCCAATGGACACAAAGTGGCACATTAATGCAGATATCCATTGACTTGAGTTGAGTTGCTGAGGGATTTTTCTGCAGTCTGTTAGCTTTTTCAAAGAGCATATAAGCCACATCGTATTGGGAGTGTCCACCAAGTTGTTTTGTGTGGGTCTGTGTATAAAGGTTCACAACGTAAGAACCAAGGTGGGGCCAATCAGGGCCATTCCCTTTAGTCTGGTTTCTCAGCTCACAAAGAAGAATTTCCAGTTTAGTGTCTGCTTTACATGAAAAAGGCAGTCAATTCTTGCCACTGGGGATTGAATTCAGCATATTGGCTTAGTGTCAGCAGGTTTAACAATGATGTGCTCCACTCAAGGAAGTGGAACTGTTCATAACCAGGAAGAAGGCTTCTGTTGAAAGATATGATGAAGAGAAACTAAAGAAGTAAGTGGTCTTGCTAACAGTTCCACTTAACACTTGGATTACTATTTTTTTTTTTAAAAAAAAATACCTTTTCAATTTTGTTAGTTGTTATAGAAGCTATTACATGGTACTTTAAATATATTACAAATTACATTTTAAAAAGCAAAATAAATATATAAAGATGAGAAGGGAAGCAAAATATATTAACACTGGTTTTCAAAACTGCTCATGGGTAACAGGTTTTTAGAAATGTGCTGTATTATTCATATTTGTTGGTTTTCTTTTTAAAAATGGACACATGTTTAGTGGCTATCAATTCTATGGATAGTTTAATTATATTTTAACAGTATGATGTGGACTTTGTATGTGTTTTAATGTGTATAAGCTGCTTTGAATCCTTGGGCTGGGAAAAAGGCAGGATACAAATAAATAAATGAATATACAATATAAATATGAATCTATTTGTATGTGTTGATCATTATATGTATCTCTAATCTCTTTCCCATAAGCCTAAATTAGCATTGTCTCTGTATAGAAAAATATTAATTATTTTTAATGAGCTCAATGCGCTTGTTAATGGCTTGGACAAATGAATAAATCTTTTAAAATAACTGTTGCCATTGTTCATTATGTTTAGGAGCTGCTAAATTTGTATGACAGCTAAATTTCTGCTCCTGGTTGTTCTTTCTTCCTTTGACATATCCCCCCCCCCTAATATATATTACAACCCCTGTGGTTTATCTCAGGGTGCTTCAAGAGTTCAGGAGCTATTTTCAGTTCCTCTTCCACATTGCTGACATTTGGGGAGGGAGGGAATGGTAGTGCTGTTCTGTAAACTGGAAATCACTGGTTTTCTTTTTGGAGCAGTTCTCTGCTGTTTAAGAATGGGGTGGGGCAAACCAAGGATAAAATGCTACATCATACACTCTGGAATAACATTACAGTCAACATTTACATTTTGTGGCCCCAGATTACATTTTTAATATTTGAATTTGGGAATTTGAAGGGGTTGATGGAGGTGAGGAGGGGATGTTTTGCATAGCACTACACTTTAGGATTACAATGGCACTCTTGTTTTATGTGCACTTAACTATTTATGTGCACATTCATTTCCCACCTTTTAAAGTTGGATTGGGAAGGTGTTCTGATTGATTCAAATTGTTCAAAAAGTCATAAAATCTCAGAGTAGTTGGCTGCATAGGGTCTAAAATCTTGTTAGTTAATCTTAATTAGAATAGACCAGGGGTAGGCAACCTTTCCCCTTTAAGGGCCGAGGGACGTCAGCTCCCAGAAGCCTCAGCCATGTTGGCCAATAGTCCCATTTTGGCCAATAGCTCCTGGTATTCTGGGAGCTGAAGTCCCTTGGCCCTTAAAGGGGAAAGGTTGCCTACCCCTGGAATAGACCCATTGGATGACATATTGTTTTGTAAGTCAAAACATAGGTAAATGTAATGGATTTAATGGATATGGTTGGGAATTACAATAGGATTCAGGTCAGGATTTAGGACATGAAATCTCATGAGATTTCATTTAATTGGTCAGGTAGGAATTGTTGAGTTATGGACTCACTGTTACACCATGCATTCAAGTCATTTCCAATTTGTGACAATCCTAAGGAGAGCCTATCGTAGGGTTTTCTTGGGAAAAATTGTTCAAAGGGGGTATGCCATTTCCTTTCTCTGAGTTTGACTTGCCTAAGGTCACTCAGTGGGTTTCCATAGCTGAGTGGGGTTTCAAACCCTAGTTTCCTGGAGTCTTTGATACTTAGGCCACTACACCACACTGGCTTTTATCCTGCTGCCCTTTCTGCATCATGAATGGGCACAACCAAAGAAACATTCCAGTTATCATAGCAGTTTATCACATTTTATTTAAAGCAACGTATCCCCAACAGGATACAGTCGCATTTAATTTTAAAGACAGGTGTTATCACATGCATGCAGCCATGGCTTGGCAAATGCAACCTGTATGCAGCCTGGATCCCAGCTGCACTTATTCAGTGGCTTTTCACAAATGGCAAGTTCCCATTTTTGAAAAGCCACAGGATAAGCGCAGCTGGGATCTGGGCTGCATACGGGTTGCACTTTCCTGGCTGTGGCTGAGTGTGATAACACCCAATTTCAAAATTAAACACAACTGTATTCTGTTGGGGATAAGCCACTTTAAATATAATGTGATAAGCTCCTTAGTCCACTTCATTACTATATTTTAAAATGTGATGAGAAGGAGAAATGGAGTCTCATTATGTAAACAAAAAAGGGTCTTATTCCAAGGCGGTTTTCTGGCCAGTGAATATTGTATGGCCTTTCTTCTTCAGGGGCTGTTAAAAAAGAGGAGAGAGAGAGACAATATACTTTCATTAATAAGCAAGGCATAACCCACCCCAAATGTATGCCCATATGATCCATATTAAATCTTAATAATCTTAATCATATTCATACTTACCTATAGTAACCCTGATGGTTATACAGAAAACCTGGTGGAGTCACATATATATAAATTAGGGGTCTACTGAAAATCATCCTGTAGGGATTTTGGAGCAGTGCATCTCAAAAACATGACAACTCATAGGGGTAAGAGGTGGAACATCGATTCTTAACACAAGAAGGCAAATACAATTTAATAGGGATCACTGGTACCTGATGGGATGAGTTTTGCAATTGGCATGTAATGGAAGGGTATAACCTAATACGAAGAAATAGGCCAAACAGGGAAGGAGGAGAGTAGCATTATATTTCAACAATGTGTACACCTATGAGGAGAACCATAACCTGGAGCAGTGGTCCTTAAACTTTTTCTTCTTGGGTGACAAATGTAGCCCCCACCCCAGCCAATCTCAGGGCCTCGGCAGACGGCTAATTGCGCCGTCTCCGAGGCCCGGAAGAGGAGGAGCCGCCGCACGTTCGGCGGCTCTTCCTCTTCCTGAGGGCGCACCCGGAAGCGCCGGCCGTCCGCACGGCCGGCGACTCCCGGTTGCCCTCACGCCGTGGCAGCCGAACGCGCCGCGGCGTTTGAGCCACCGAAAGTGCGCCCGCCGCTGTTAGGGCGCACTTTCGGCAGAATCTAAAAGGATCGCCATTTTGGCGGTCCTTTTAGATTCGCCGGGGATGCGCCGCCATCCGGAGGCTGAACTCTGGCGGCGGTCCGGACCAGGGCGTCTCCGACGCCCTCGTCTGCATCCCCCATCAGTCACTGCTCCCTTTGCTCCTAGTCCCCTTGGGAGCAGCAACCAAGTACCTGACTGAGCAGCAACCAAGAAGCCTTGTGCCCATGCTGGCCTTGCAGCAAGGACCTATGCAGGACTCATCCACACTATGGTCCTAAAGGCCACTGGTTTCCCTTGTCTTTCTTGCACACCAATACTTTGACTGAAGGCCCATCTGCCACACTCTTTCCCCATAACACCCTTGCCACCCCCTTTTCCCATCACCACCCCCTGGATCTTTCCACTGCCCCCAGGGGGTGTACTGCTTACACTGGGAACCACTGACTTAGAGTATGGAGAACAGTTTGTGAACTTTGGGTAAACATTAAAGAAGAAAGAAACAACAGTAACCTCACTGTTAGTGTCTACTAAAGCTCTCCCAGCCAGCCAGACTGAAATGTTGGAAGACACCTTCCCAAAACAAACGACCAAATACTCAAACAGGAGAGAGAGAGAGAGTAGTAATGTGAGACTTCAGCCACCCTGATATTTGTTGGAAATCACACTCTGCCAAGAATATAAGAACCAATAAATTCCTCACTTGTACAAAAGATGGAGGAAACAACAAGGGGATCAGCTGTTTTGGATTTGACCTGGAAGGTCCCAGTGGTATAAAACTGGCCCTCAGAACTGCCAGAGATGCCTGTCTGTGACCCTGTGCTTCACCTCCTGCTGTTAAAGGTAAAAGGAGATATGGAACAAGTATTACAGTAGAAAACCATTTTCTGTCTTGTGTCAGAATGGGGTGGTTAACAGGTGGCATACCCATTTCTGGTCTGTCACAGCATCTGATAACTATTTCAGTTGCATTTAATTAGTTCATTTCAGTTAATAACAAGGAGTGAATGAATATTTTCAGGGACATATAATCAATTATCATCAGATATGCATCTATTAACATTTTGATAGTGTCCAGGGACTGAAATAGTGCAATAGAAATCTCTGAGCTTCAACAGATAAAGCAGCATCTCATCAAGAAAGAAAGGCCTGACAAGCCAGATATACCTCTTTCTAGCCTCTAACTATAATGTACCCTTTTCACTCTGATGTAATCTAAGAAAAGAATGTATGAGGTGTGTCAGAACATCAGGAGCAAACTAAAATACAGTGCCTTTCTGTTGAACTAAATTAAAGTTGCTTTCCTCATGTATATATTATTATTGTGATTGTTATTATAAATATCCTGCCTTTTCCACAAGACTGGGGCTGAAGGTGGGTTCACAGCATGATTAAAAGCTGGATACAACCAAAACAAAACAAGAAAGCATTAAAATACAAACCCATCATAATAATAGGACAGCTGCTAGTTTGAAAATAACCTAAAACCACACCACCACCACCATCATCCAGCAGACATGCAAACACACACATTAAAAACATCTTCTTAAGCAGACAGTGGCCAAAAGCCTCCCTAAATAAAAGGATCTTTCCCTGTCAGCAGAAGGACACCAGAGAAAAGTGCAGTCTTGGAAAGGAATTCCACAGCTTGGGAGCAGATATTGAGAAGGTCCTCACAAGTGTGCCTGAGAATTTCAGTGCATCCCACAAACAGGCATGGTACTGGACAAACAGACAGGGAACAAGAAACTGTTCTTCAAAATACAGAACAATTGGCAAGTCTGGGTGGTGGGACTGGACAAGTTGCTCTGTGGGATCTGTTGTGTGGTTTTAGGAATCTGCTGGTTTGTAGCTAGGTTCCTTTTTCTTATTTGAAGGATTGGTATTTTTTTTCAAGGTATTATTCCTTAAAATAAAGAATAAGTGGCCGTCAAAATTTCAGCAGGGTCTGGATAGTAAACGTATAAATAAGATCAAGTTTATGATAACACTACAAATCTTCAGTGCTCTCTCATCCAGGAAACTAAATCTGGCAGTGGTCCCATGACTGGGACACTGGGGAGTCTACTGCATTGGTGTGTAACTAAAGGGGGTTGCAGACTGCCAGAAATAGTGCAAATTGAGTCCACTTTTAGGGTTAGGGTTAGGGAATCATGGGAACTGTATTTTATTGTGGCACCAGAGCTCTCTGACAGAGAAGGCTCAATGTCTCAGAAAAAAACCAATTCCCATGATTCCCTAGCACTAACCCTAACCCTAAAAGTGGACTCAATTTGCACTATTTCTGGCAGTCTGCAACCCACCTAAGATTGCATTTCATGTTCATAAATGGAAAGCTGATGTTCTTCAGTCAGGATGGAGCAAAGAACAGTAGCTTATTTAGCAGAAGTCAGAACATTTCAGCAGGGGAGAATGGAAACTGAAGGACGAGTATTATGGATGACTTTAGCATATTGATTCTTTTCAGGCTCTGGGAAAGAGCATTTTAGGATCTTTTCTCTGTCAGCTACAAAGTGTATTACTCTATCAGCATTGTGTCTACACAGTATTGACCATTCAAACTGTGAAGAACTTTATTCATATAGTCTCACACAGTCACCTCTTGGAGGCCCACAATAATTGGTTTGTTTCACATTATGGAGATAAATCCCTTCCTTTTGCAACTGCTTAGATACCACAATTATTTCAAAATCAGAAACAGAGCATTTAGGAAGCTACCTGATCATATTATTATGGATGCTTTCCAGCTTTTGCAGCCTCAGGAGATTGACAAGCTGCTCGATGGACTGAGAACTTCTGCCTGTTAAATTCCTGCACTCAAATGACTCATGACAGGAAATGGATGAGAATACAGCCCTGTTTGTTCTCCTGGATTCCTCCATCACGTTCAATAGTGTCCATCTGGTTCACACCTCTCTGTAGGATGGGACATAAGAGAATATTTAAAGTTCCTTTAAATGTTGCAAAAACCTGGAATGAATTCAGCACCACACTGACATGAGAATCACTAGCCCTATTGTATGCTAGGGAGAGTAAGAAACACTACCATCACGGAAGATGCTGACCATTTCTGTTCTGTGCAGTTCTTATACATACAGAAAGTGCCTCCTAAGAATTCTCATTGGTATTCTGGGATTTTGTCACCAAAGGGAGCTAGGTAGGGTGGAGAGTTGTTGTTTCCCCCCCCCCCCCCGCTCCACTGAGGTATATTAAAATGCCAATTGATTGCATTAGTTAAAAGTAGTCACCCATTATTTTCTATCCATGTTTGTGAATATTTTAAATTCTTACATCCTGGGAAAGAAGTTGAAGGGGCTCCCTCTGTTAAGGAAAACGTGTTGCTATTTTCAGCTGGATTTCGTGATTAAATTCAGGCATATTAACTCTCAGCATGTGGATACAGGACAGGAGCCAAGATAAATAAATGTTGTATCCACCACATTGATCTGGTGTGGCTCTTGTGAATCACAGGGAGGAGGCTAATCTTTACACCTTGTCCTGATTAAAAATGGGTAGTAAACCATAGGACTGCACGCAGAAGGAGATATACTGTTTTTCTCTGAGGATAATTCTACCTATGTTATGTATTCCTTTTTTTTTTTCTAGCAGCTTGATCAAAGCTTGGAAAAAATACTTTTTGATCTTGAATCCTATAGATAAGTCCCCAACTACAGCCAACCCATTGAATTAGTTGTTGGTGAGTCAATGCTTTGGTAAATCCCATTAATCCAGTGGCTCTCCTCTAGTTGGGATTGACAATATAATCCAAGCCTTTGAGTGCAATTTCCTCAATCCACCAACCAATGTGGAAGATTGGAAGATTCTGGGAGTTGTCCAAGGAAGCAACTTTTCCAATATCTCAGTTTTGTTAAGTAATTCGGAAAAAATAATCTGCCCCATATACAAAACACAAACATACTTCCAGATTTGGAAACACTTCCCCCGCCTTCTGCAATAGAGTTATCAATTGAGAGAGAGAGACATTTTGTTGATGGAATGCCATTTGGGAGATCTGTTAGAGAAAGGAAGAATTTTTCACAAGGGATTATTCCTCCTCTAATAAAACCCAGAATTATACCCTGTAGTCTGTCAACAGGTGTCTTGAAGGCACATACAGAGAGACACATTCTGTAGCTACCAAAGATTTTTTTTTTACCTGTTATTACTGCACAGTTTAAAAGTCTTGGTCCCGATACTAAAAATGGATTCTGAGATTCAATGCAGGCCCTTATTATAACATACAGTCTGCATATGTGAAGTTGGGATGGGCTGAGAATAATAAATAACTCAGTCTTTTTGTTCTTCCAGCTCACTTTTCTGGAGCCATGGCTAACACAACAACATCTGGCATCACTGTGGCTCCCAGCAGCCCCAGTAACTTCACCACTGGTGTCACCACAGCCCAGCCTAGCTTCATTGAAGGCCTTATTAACAAAATTCCATGTGAGTAAATTCAAAAGGTGATGGAAATGAATTCAAATGGAAATCTCATAATGGGTACAGCCAAACAGATTGAAAAGTGCCAGAATTTCTCCCTGTTCTTTCTGATTTTTATACAGGGTTAAAATAAACAAAAGAGCCAGTGCAATGCAGAGATTTGGGTGTTGGAGTACTACTTTGGAGACCAGGGTTCAAATCTCCACTCGTCCATAGAAACCCACTGGGTGACCTTGGGCAAGTCACACACTCTCAGCCTCAGAGAAAGGCAAAGGCAACCCCCCTGAACAAAAATTTGCCAATAAAACCCCATGGTATGGTTGCCATAAGTCAGAAACAACTTGAAAGTTCACAACAATAACAACAACATGAATTGATGTGGGAGGCTGGGTATAAAAAGTGTCTGATTATACCAGGAGCTGACCTAAAATATTATGGAATAAACAAGACATGCATGGATCTCCAAAATCAAATCAGAAAGAACAGGAATACAATCTGGGATTTTCTGATCTTTTTAATCAGTCTGTACATGCCTAATGTTATGCTCAGTCCACTGAGTGGTGAAAAGTTCCAGGGGCTCAGTGCTTATCTGTTTGGTTCCCTCTAAATGGAATTGGTGGAGACTTATTGGCATTTTGTTTTATTTGTGTTTATTTACAAATGCACAGGTTCAGCATAGTCAGAGACACACACTAGTCTAGTCTAGTCTAAACACTACCTAATAGACAGCTGAAGTCCACTGGGTGCCCATTTTAGTGAACCTAAGCTCACACTGCAGCTCTCTTTACAGACCCCTAAATCACAATGTTTTTAGCATGATTCCTAAGGGTGAGGTGTGCCTTAAACATTGATCAGTATGGAAAGAGATCTTGTAGTAGTACCTTTGAGACTTTTAACTGAAAGAAGTTGGCAGCATGAGCTTTTGTTGACAATGATTTTCTCATTCCAAACATAACAGAAAATGGTTCTGTTCTTTTCATGAATCAATTGGTCAACTATTTGCCCGAGGCAAGAGATGTACCACCTCTGCTGCCTTGCCCTGTGCCCTAGGTGATCACCCAGAAATCCCACCAACAATACCTGGTTGTAGGGGCCTCTCAGAGCTGGGCATTTTTGTTTGGCCCTATGGAGAGCAATGTTGTTCAATTTATGCAGAAAATACTATGCCTTATGTCTTTGGCTGCATCCTATGCAGTTTGACATTGCTTTATCTGTCATGGCTGCATCCTATGGAATCCTGGGATTTGTAGTTTGCAGTGGCAGCAGAACTCTCTGACAGATAAGGCTATATATCTCATAAAACTACAAATACCAGAATTCTATAGCATTGAGCCATGGTTGTTAAAGCAGTGTCAAACTGCATTATTTCTGCAGTGCCAGATTAGACCCATGTTGCTCTATATAGAGTTTAGACCAGGGGTAGGTAAACTAAGGCCCGGGGGCTGTATGCACCCCCCCTGAGGCCTTTGGACCAGCCCCAGGCCAGTCCTGCTGCCGCCGCCCCCCGCCACCGCCACCACCCACCATGATGATATTGATTATTGTTGTTATTACTTGTTCTTGGGGTTTTCTTGGCAAAATCTCCACAGGGGCTTTGCCATGGCTTTTCTGGGGCTGAGAGAGTGTTCATGCATTTGTTTTTAATTTTTTTATTTTTTTAAAAAAATATTTATTTATTTTGGTGCTTCACCCCTTCCCCCCAATTTTCTGAGGGACAGCAACCCTGCCCCCGGCTCAAAAAGGTTGCTTATCCCTGGTCTAGACAGAAAGGGTTGCCATATTCTACTTTCTCAAATCCAGGCATCTAATTGATATATGTAATTCTGCAAATCCCTCTGATTTACATTCTAACTAAGCAAATTAAGCACATTAATTGATGCATTTTACATCCATTGTGATTCAGTCTTCATATCATTTTTTTTTTTTTTGCAGTTACAGCTGCTCTGAGAAAATTAGTATAGAATAATATTTCAAATGCAGGACTTGGAACAGGAAAGCCCAAGTTCAAATTTCTGCCTGGCCATGGACCAGGTAAACTTAGGCCACCACTACTTTTCAGCAAACCTACTTTACAAGGTAGTTGTAGAGGTTAATATGCATAGGGGAACCATGTAAAGTATGCATGTAAATTCTTAGTAGAGTAAAAATAAAAGAACAGCAATATCAGCATTTTATCATACAGATGCATTTCCAGTAGTAGTCTCATTGCTATTTTTTTCATGGATGGCAAACTGTTACAGATCCACGAAAATACCAGAGCAGGCTCCTAAGAGTGACTTCCATCTGATTCTTGGGGCAAGATGCTAAATAAAAAGTAAAAACAAACCATAGTAACCTGAAGGAAAGAAACATGGTGTGATTTCCTTGAGGAAGAAATGAAATATTTAATTATAACCAGAAAGATGTTTAGTTTAACATTTTTCAACCCATTTGACCTTTCATTATAATGTACATGATAAGTAGCTCATTGATGCTAAGATGTCTGTGCTCCCACCCAAATCTTGTTTGTTAATGACAATTAAAGGGACAACACATATATTTACTTATTAAATTTTAATTCCCTTGACATTATCAAGGCTGGCCATTTACATAATAAGTGTTGGAAGATCACAGACAGTCTTGTATCAGCAAACTGATGAGCACATATGTCTAGTGTTTACAATTGCCTCACCCAGCCCTGGGCATACACAACCATGCACACATGGACATGCACACAGACACACCCTTACATGCAATGGAGGCTAAACAATATATGCAACTGATTAAGTGGGTACAAGCTGCATCTCTAGGGGGTGCAGGGGGTGGGTGGGTGGGTGGGTTTCAGGCTACCCCAGGTGGCACCCTAAGGAAGTGTATGTTACCACTGCTGCTCAAATATCTGCCTTTTGGCAGAAATGGCCTGTGGCATTCACTGTGTCCCTTTAAAATGTTGAAGAGATGGCATGACTGGGGCAAGGCCTCAGTGAAGAAAGGACAGGCTCAAGTTAAAAAAAAATGTTTTTTAATGTTAAAATTTTTATTTTAAAAAAAATGTTTTTAAAAACATCACATCTTACCAAAATTTCACTTTAACCACATGAAACGACATGTAAATACATTTAGGCTGTGCATATGATATTGTAAATTAAAGGTATAATTTTAATATACTAGTTGTTTACTTCACAATTATTACCATTACATTCACGGATATACAGCTATTACAATTTATGAGTAACATTAGTACAAAGACATGACATAAGATTCTGTAGGGTGTGGTATGGAAGGAGGTCAATGGAAGAGGCTGAAACTATGAATTGCTGTAACAGGTGATGCCAAGCCTAGTGACTCCACTGGTGGGTGTCAGAATTATTTTGAGCTGAGAGCATAAGCCCCCTCCTACTCCAAGGGTTTTATGAGGGTTTTATCATTCAGACTGCCATTCACTGCTTTCATAGGTGTTGCACTATTTCTGACAGCTTTTCAGAGCAGTTAAGAGTATTCACAACAGACACTCAGGACAAAATGATCTAGTGTGACATGCATCTGTTTAGAGTTCCAGTCAGCCAGCCAGCCATGCTCTTATCCAGGTTACTCCATTCCATCTCTCACCCCTATTGCTGACCTCTCCCTCTTGTGCAAGGATGGTTATGTTTTTAAAGCTATACGAGGATTCACACTTGTTCACACTTTGCTATTAGTCTATGAGAGAAACATCAGATGACATTGCAATAGCTCTAGTAACAGGAAAGGATGTGATGGGAGCTCATACACACTCAAATGACAGGCAGTACTTTGATAGTTGTTATCTGTAAGTACATAAAAATAGAGTGGAATTTTGTAGAGGTTTATATCAAGAAAGTGTGACATCCTAGAAACACCCAACAACTAGCCGACCCAGATTGCACTGGCAAAATAGTGTCTTCCAGGTGTACAATTCTGCCTTAAAGGCATGGGCTCTCCTCCACCTCTTGTTTTTAAAGAAATATACAGTGTACCCTCCACATTCACAGAGGTAGGAGCACATGACCCCTGTGAAAGGGGTGGGTGGGAAATGCAAATAAAAACTACTCTTTTATTACCTAAGAGAACATCTCTCTAGAAATCTCTAGGTCAGGGGTCGTCAACTTTTTGTTGCTGCGACCGGGGGGGGGGGGAATGGCTCCAAGGGCTGGCTTGTGCACGCTTGCGCGCACGCTTGCCCCTGCGTGCATGCATGCACACAACACCCACCATTGTGTGTTCAAAAATGGTGCTCTGCATCGCGTGCACATGCGCATGACATGAGGCTCCATTTCGGAAGGCCCAACAGCGCTGGTGCCATGCAAATTCACACAGCGCTGGCGCTGTTGGGCCTTCTGAAATGGCACTCTGCGGTGGTGGCGGCGATGGCAGCAGGACTGGCCATGGCCGATCCCAAGGCCTCTGTGGGCCGGATTTGGCCTGCGGGCCATAGGTTGCCAACCCCGCTCTAGGTCCTTCAGTGCAACTCTGTGGCCAACATCTGGGAGAAATTGGCCACAGAATTGGACTGAAGGATCTACAAATGCCTAAAAAAGTGTTTTCACTCAGAATCTCTAGGTCTTCCAGTGTCACTCTATGATCAACTTCTGGCAGTCATGCTGGAACATCTAGAGATTCCTAGAGATAACATTAATCAAATCCGCTAAAGTCAAAGCCATAAATGTGGAGGGCCAACTGTATTCTCTATCTCTCTCCCTCTTCCCCCCCCCCC
>CM034701.1:115270336-115292884 GCA_020142125.1 Phrynosoma platyrhinos | reverse complement strand
ACTTGGGAGAATGCAAGCATGGTATGCTTTGAAAAGGGCAACATTGAGGAAACACCTTTAAAATGCATGGGAATCAGTCATAGTGTTCTTCAGCAATTCCCATCCTTTCAATAGACCTTGGATGCATCTAAACTGTAGAATGAATGCTGTTCAATGCTATGGAATTCTGGGATTTAAAGTTTTGTGAGCTATTTAGCCTTCTCTGCCAGAGAACTCTGATGCCACAGCAAACTACAAATCCTAGGATTCCACAGAATGGAGTCATGACAGTGAAAGTGGTGTCAAACTGCATTCATTCTGCAGTGTGGCAGCAGCCCTTGTGCCCCAGGTGTTTTGCTCAGCTTGATTCCTTTTCTTACCTGCCTCTTCAGTCTTTTCACTTAGATCTCTTCCCTCATACTTTTCACTTTAAAATGGGGATGGGCAACTGCGCAGGAGACCTATGGATCAATTTTTAGCTCATTTGACCTTTAGGGCACTGCATGGACTACCAGAAAATGCCAAAAATAAACTCCCAAGAACACCCTTCCTGACATGGCCAGAAGTCCACCTCTGATTTGAAAAAATGATCTTTAAAAAATGTTAAACAGTGAAAGATCTCTGGGCAATCTATTTAAAAGGTATACTGTTCCTCTTCATTTTTGTTGCTCTTGAGTCAAGAGATTGGTCTGTGGATTCTGTATAGTTAAAGGCTGAAAAAGAAACTGAGGGGGTGTTCTTTGCTAATCTCAGCAATAAAAGTGGGGGGTGGGATAAGAAAAATGGCTATGTTAGGATATTTATGAAGTGGACTTTCACCTAGAATGAGAAATTGAGAACATTTTGAAAACAAGAAAGGGGCACAGTAATGTTTTACACACAAATCTGAGCCATTATCAGCAAAGTGTGATCATTGATGTGTTTCCTTTTTTCTTTTAATATCGTACAAATTATCTTTGGTAAGAGAAAGCAATTGCTTATTTGACTGTTTGCATGGGGATATTTGCCCTACATCAGTTGTTCCCAAACTCTTGTCCTCCAGATGTTTTGGATATCATCTCCTATCATTCCTGATTTTTATTTGGCTGTTTGCATGGGTAGACTTGCTCTACATTAGTTGTTCCCAAACTCTTGTCATCCAGATGTTTTAGACATCATCTCCTACCATTCCTGACTTTTGGCCAAGCTGGGTGAGGCTTCTGGGAGTTGAAGTCCAAAATGCCTGGAGGACAAAAGTGTGGGAACTACTGCCCTACATGTTTTTAAACTGATGTGCCCTTCCTACATTCCCTCGAGCAGATACTCTTCAAGGTAAAAGAGAACTGACACTGTGACTAGCTCTGTCATCTGGCAGAAGTCATTGCGATAATAATACAAGTTCTATGAAGGAAAATGCCACTGGTTACTTCTGTAGGCTGTATGATAAGCACATTCAATTGGCTTTCTTTTCATGTTGCAGTGGTGTGGCAGAACTTGGTGGCAGCGGCGGTGGGGGGGTACTTCTGGGGCCTAGATCTGCCAGAAACTCTCAACCATCATGTTCAGTGGAAATGTAGTCCAGAGGAGTAACAGTTCATAGTTCTTGTAGGGATAGAAACAGTCTCTTGTGACTGAAATAAAAACTGTATGGAAAATACCCAGCAGTTTTAAAAAGAAAGTAATTAGTTGTTCTAGTCTAAGCCCTCAGAGTACTTGTTTACCGCTATAGTTACAATCTCAATAGGTAACCCATTGTTTACCTATTTCTCAAAAGTAGTTAAGGGTTTTTTTAAAATTTAAAAAAATTTAAAATTAAAAAACCTTGAATGCTTCAAGCTGCTGCCCTTTTAAAGTCCTTTTATAGTCTCTTTTAAAGTACCTCATTGTTGTTTCACCACACACACCAGAGCACTAGAGACAGCATAAGCCAGCATTTCAGTCTTGCTCTGTTCCTCCTCCTCTTGAAGCCACACCTTTATAAATATGAAAGTAACTCAAATTACAGTTATAGTGCTGTTATGCCTCAGTGAGTTACAACCATAAGTTGGAATCTCATTGTGCATTATGTTTGTGTGAAACACTTTTTGGAGCAATGTGTAGTGGTTGGAAAGGGACAGGAGATAAAGTTGTCTGTGGGACTAAGCAAACGGGTGGCCTTGGGCTGCCCCGGGAAGCTGCGCCACGGGGCCGAGATATCCCCACACCTCGGCCCCGCGGTGCAGCTTCGCCGCCTTTGGAAGGAGCGCTAAAATAGTGCTCCTTCCACAAGTCGCCAAAGGTGCACTGCAAAAGGCAACTGTTCCGCCACAGCGTTTGCAAACGCTGCAGCAGGAAGTCATCCTCGGAGAGCCAGCTGTGCGGAGGGGCCGACACTCCGATTATGACTTCGGGAAGGCTGCAGCTGTCCCTCCCCTTCCTTGCCCCCAAGACGGCCCTTTTAGCAGTTGCCTTGAAAAGCTGCCTTGTTAAAGCTTGGGAACACAGTCAGATCAACATTCTCTCCAGACAGAGACATTTTCACTGCCACCAAACATGTATTATACACCAACATAGACTATATGCCAACTATTAGTAGCCAACAGGATCACAACCAATGAGCCAGCATGGTGTAGTGCTTTCAGCAATGGACTATGACTCTGGAGAGCAGGGTTCAAATCCCCACTCAGCCATGAAAACTCACTTGGGAAAGTCACACTCTCTCAGCCTCAGAAGATGGCAATGGCAAAACCCCTTTGAAGAAACTTGCCAAGAAAACCCTGGATAGGTCTACCTTAGGGTCATCATAAGTTGGAAATGAATTGAAGGCAAACAACACAACACATAAATACCTTTGTTACTGAAGAAAGGAATTTATCACAAAGCAGTTACTCATAACTAGTTACTTCCATGCTTTGAAATTGCCAGTAGAGCAACAGCGGGTAATTTTTGACATTACTCTCTGGGGTTTTTTTTAAATGATCTTCTTGGTGCCAAGAGGTGATACCAGAAAACCCAATAGTATCAATTAGCTTTGAGCAGTGGTGCTTCTATAAAGACTATGAATGAGCACCTTGTCTCCTTTTGATTTTGTCTCCTAACACTTTAACAGTACCGAGATGGGCTCTCATAGCCATTGCAGTCGCAGTAGGCCTAGTCCTCCTCCTCATAATCATCTGCATCATCAAATGTTGTTGTTGTAAGAAGAAACGCAAGAAGAAGGAAAAACTCAATTTGGGTAGCATCAATGGCTCCTCCACCACAGTCAGTCTGGTAAGTTTGTCTCGTTGCTCCCTTCCCTATGGTCAAGCAAGGGCAGGGATATCACCAAGGAATACTATGAGTTTTGACGCAAAACTTGAAAAAAGATTTTACCAAGTGATGGATTTTCCGTGGATTGTTAGTAGCTTTTCTTGCATATTTCACCCTATGTTTATGTGTTTTATAATGGTCAGTGACTTTAATCTATGTTGTACCCCACCACAAACCTTGTGGAGAGGGCGGATCAATAACAATGACAATGACAATAACAACAACAATAATAATTTCATTATTATTCAACACAGTCTGGAGATAATCAATAGAATAAAGTATCATGGATTTAGCAATAGGATGGGGTAGGAAGACACATTTATACAATCCAGCTGATCTCAGCAAAGGCTAAGATTGGTAGCTGACTTGGATAAACTTGTAATGCTTCCTGCTTCTGACAAAAACAAGGAAATACAAGTTATTGAATCTATTCAACAAGAGTCTGGCAAAGTGTGATCAATGGGAATGACCACACCTTAAATAGTTCCTGGATTCTGGTGCCATGTTTACAATGAGTACAAACAATGGTATAGGATTGTGCCCTGGTGGGATATGTTATGCGCCAAAGTGAAAATATTTGGAGGAGGACTGGTCTGTGTGTGCATGTGTGTGAGAGAGAAATGCTCCTAAACCTGGGGCCCTTTCATACTACACATTCATAGCACTAGAATGTCACTTTAAACATACATGGCTCAATTCCAAAAACTTGATCCCCAAACTGCCAATACCAGGATTCCATATGATCAAAGAATAGCAGTTAAAGTGGAATAATAGTCATATAACTATTTAGTGTGAAAGGATCCCTAGTAGTATATTTACATATTGTTTTCTATACCAAAAAAAATCTAGTATGAGAAAGACAAATTCAGATATCTAGTGGGGCTTGTTTTGGAAGCAACTGATATGAGAGAGCCTAATTTTTAATGCATGCCCATTTCTTTGTTTTGCCTTTGGTGTTCACTGATGGCATGCTAATGGGTGTGATTTTCCCAGCTTGATTCCAAAATGGCTCCTCATTAATATCTCACTTGCAGTGTGCTCACTGCCACTGATGAACCTACTGTGGATTTTGAGCTAATATTTTGTCTCTGAAAGAGCAAGCAATCTGTCGATCTGACTTAGAGCTGTGATGCAGTTAGCAAGCTCACTCTTCTATCTTAATTATCGAGATTTAACATTACTATAACAAGAGGGTGCTACTCTCTTGATATAGGTCCAGCCTGAGATGGATGACATCGAGTGTGGACTTGAGGAAGAGAAACGAGGACGGCTGCAATATTCCCTGGAATATGACTTCCGTAGTCAAGAGGTATTGATTTACTAACCCTAGACTGAAAATGTGTATTCCTCTTTTTATTACCAAACTTATATTATCCCAAAAATGTTTTTTTCTCTTCCTCCCAGCCTTTCAGAGCCTTTGTTTTGATGTAACCACCTCAGTGCTTTTTCTCTTACTCCACTTAGTAAGAACTTGAGCTTGAGCTTGAAAAACTTCCTTTTTAGGATGCCACCTCCCATCATTTTGGAAATTGTGGTTTTTTTTAAAAAAGGTAATGTTTCCAAGCTCGACCAATCCCTGCAATAGCTTTCCTGCTGGCAGGGGTGGCAGGGAGCTTCCATGACACTGGGGTAGTGAAAACACAGAGTTTTAGATCACACTTAAAGGAGATGGCCAAAGTCCTGAACTCTGTCCCCAGATCAGCACCTTAGGTGGATCCTTTAAAGTTCAGAGTAAATCCAGAGAAGATTTGTTACCCCATTGACATGGAAGCAATTAGAATCACTGCCTAATGGTTTTCCATTATCTCCACCTACCTCTTAGCTATGTTGGTTTCCAGTTCAACAAACAGGTGAAGATCTTTCTGTTTCAGCCCTTGTCTGGGGACTGACTGTTTCACATGTAAAGGGCTTTCTGTGTTAAAGGGCTGCACTACATCCTAAACATTAGGAAGAATTTCCTGATGGTAAGAGCTGTTTGACAGTGGAATATGCTGCTTCGGATAGTGGTGGAATCTCCATCTTTGGAGGTTTTTAAACAGAGTATGGAGGGTCATCTGTTGGGGTGCTTTGATTTTGTGTTCCTGCATGGCAGGGTGTGAATGGGATTGCCCTTCTGGTCTCTTCAAACTCTGTGATTCTACTTTTATTCTATACTTTTAATATTTTAAATGGTTTTCAGTTTACAGTCAGTTTAAGACTATTTTAGTGTTGATTTTTTTTGTATTTTAAACTATACATGGTTTTATTTGCATTTCTTTTAGAATGTAAACTACCTTGAGCAATCTTAGGGGGAAAAGTGTGGTATAAATAAAATGGCTGACTGATTGAAATACTTTATATATGTCTGGCTTTGAGGCTATTCATCTGATTCCATTCATGCTTTGCTGTTCCAAACTGCTTTAAAAAAAAAAAGAAAGGAAAGAAGCTATCTCCTTTTGCTTATTCATATTGATTTTTTTACTCTGTTGGTAGTCCATTTCTGTCATATCTGGCAGTATCCAAACTGAATACACATTGCCATCTGACGATGTTAATATTTGGGCACTGATTCTCTTTTAAGATGAAGGTTGGTGTGAAGCAGGCAGCAGATCTGAAGGCCATGGACAGTGGAGGTACTTCTGACCCTTATGTGATTGTCTATCTGACGTCTGATGTAAGGAAAAAATACGAAACAAAGGTTTACCGTAAGACACTCAACCCAGTTTTCAATGAAAGCTTCATTTTTCAGGTAGGAAGCTCCTTGTGTGTGGATTGCTTTACTTCTGTGTTCAGAGTTGCAACAAGTATATTTGTTTACATCATACAGGAAATACATTAAAGGCTTTAGGTGAACTTTTCAATACTATCCAGTGAATATTGTAGTTTAACTGACTCTTGCAAGATGATGTCCATGTAAATTGCCAGAGAATTGCCATGTTGAATCTAATTTGGCTATCTTAAGCCAAATTAATAAAATCAATGGGGCAACTTCCATATTATGTATTTGGAATCAGACCTGTGCATTTGCCATTATGTAATCAAAACAGCCTGCATTGATGAGCACTTTGTGTGAAATGTTCATAGCGATGCATAATTAACCATTTGTAAGCCACTCTGATAGCCTGTTGGCTGAAGAGTGGGGTATAAATACTCCAAATAAAATAAATAATAATTATTGATTCTGAAAATAAGAAAAAACTTTATATGAAAGCATGAATAATGATAACACAGTATTGCTCCATCTCCAAAAGCAAATGGTATTGCTGGCAGAGGTATAAAGAAAGAGACCTAAAATTATTAAAAGAACTTCCTTTTAAAGAAAAGCTTTAAGATGCTGAGGCTTTTTAATTTGGTAAAAGACAAAATGAAGGAGCATTGATACAAGGATTTACAAACTGATGACTGAAATAAAAGTTTTATTTTTTTTTAATAGTTAGAATAATTCAACTGAATTGATTAGGACAAACAAGAATTCCCATGCTCAGTGCAATAAATTCTACAATTCACTGATGCAAGATGTGGTAACAGACACTCAGTTTTAATTCTCAGATTACAAGATGAAGTCATAATAGATGAAAATGGAACATTCCTATCCATAGGCAGCATATCTATGTAATAGTTGGTGGGAGACAAATAGCAAAGCACGACTATTGCAACCATGCCATCCCTTCTTTATGTATCTTTCTGTCCAGTGCTGGAGACTTGTTGAACAAGAGGGACCTTGGGTCCTATCCTATGAGGCAAATTTTAGATTCTTATGTTGAAGGTTTTATTCTTGCATAAGACAGATCAGTTATTGCATCAAAGTAATGTAACTTCAGAAAGTTACCCCACCCTAACATAAAAAGAACTGCCCAAAGTGCCGGACTCTTTACCCAAAAGATAGGTATAGCATCTTGGATGGTTCTTTTACAGTTCAATCTGAAACCTGGAGTAGATTCGCCACCACAATGACATGGCCATCATTGAACCCCACTAAAGAAGGCTGCAAATCAGATTGCTTTCTCCTTCTCTCCAGATACCCCAGGCAGAAGTAGCTGAAAATACACTGGTGATGCAGGTGTATGATTTCAACCGCTTTTCCAAGCATGACATCATTGGTGAGATGCGCTTGCCTCTGGGTGATGTGGACCTACAGCATGTCATGGAGCAATGGCATGAGCTCACTCCAGCTAGCAAGATTGAGGTTAGTAACTTGGAAAGGTGAGGGACAAATTATTTCATGAAGTACCCACATATTTATAACTGTCTGTAGATTTCACCATTATCCCCATCAAATATCAACTCCTGTATAATTCAGTTCAGTTCATTGCTTGTATTCTTAGGTCATTACAATGTAAAATGGGAAATTAAATTTTCCCAAATAAAATAAAGATGAGAGAAAATTAATTAAATATAAATCAAATAGAAATGACTTTGGCCCTGAGCAGAGAGGCCAGGATAGCACAGGCCAAGCCCCTGCTATTCTGGCCTTGTGTTCTGTTTTGCCCTTGGGAGGCTTGCCAAACCCTTAGTCCAGAGTTACAGCACACAGTTGCACTATTACATGTTTAAGGTTGTAGTCCTAGACATACGCAGCGAGTCAGCCCTTAAGTATGTTTCATTGGGATTATTTTGGTTGGAACTAACAACTGAATGTGTGCCTTGAAGCAGAAGTAGGTATATACAGAGGCAAGTAATATTTCAAGAACTCTGCTCCTATGCCATGATGGCTTCAAAGATCAAAGTCATACCATTTAAATGAATCGTGAAATGAACTTCCAACACAAAACAGGTAAAATATGACCTTAGCTGCCAGTCATGGCCATGATTAGTAATCTTGTTTTTACATACTAAGTTAGAGTTGTCATCCCTCCAGTTTGGTGAGCAGGTCTCCTGGTGTCGGTTTGGACCATAATCTGGCCCAGATTCTAAGTGTTCTTTTTTGTCCCTACTCCCTGTAAAAGCCAAAAGTACTCTTCAGCTTGTTGTATAGGCAATTGGGGGAGGGGAGAGAAAGGTATGGAAGGGAGGGAGTGGGGAGGTGACCAGGCAGCATCCATCCAAGATGCAGTCCTGCAGTTGCAGGCAAGAAGAATGAAGCCAATCTCCTGGATCTTGCTGGAAATCTAGAAGAGCAACCTCATTTCTCTTCCCCTCCTGACCAGTAAACAGCAATGGCAATATCACTGGAGTTGACATCTGCTGAGGCTGGTAGCTGTAGAGCTGCACATCTGGAGCATTACACTCTTTATGCCTCTGTGCGAACTCTTGCCCATTACGTATTTATTTATAACATTAGTATGTCACTTTTCTTTCGGTGAGGTGTACATGGCTTCCCTATTCCCCACTTTATCCACATAACAACCATTTGAGGTAGATCAAGCTAAGAGGAAGATGACCCAAGGTGGAAATTTGCCCAGCAGAGAAGCGGCATATAAATTATTATTATTATTATTATTATTATTATTATTATTATTATTATTATTATTATTATTATATGCTGCACAGAATAAATAAAGAGGAAGTACAGGAATACCTGGTTAATCTAAATGAATGTAAGTCTCCAGAACCAGGTGAACTATATCCAAAGGTATTAAAAGAACTGGAAAATGTAATCTCAGAGCCATTAGCAATAATTTTTGAGAACTGGAGAACAGGAGTAGTCCTAGTAGACTGGAGGAGGGCAAATGTTGTCCCCATTTTCAAAAAGGGAAAAAAAGAGGATCCCAACAACTATCGTCCAATTATGAGGAAAGATTCTAGAGCAGATCATTAAACAGAGAGTCTGTGGACATTTAGAAAGCAATGCTATTATCACAAAAGGTCAACATGGCTTTCTAAGAAACAAGTCATGCCAGACTTATCTGTTCTCTTTTTTAAATAAAATTACCAATTACAAAATTACAAAATGAATTTCAACACAGAGAAATGTAAGGTATTGCACTTAAGGCAGAAAAATGAAATGCATAGATATAAGATGGGGGATACCTGGCTGAATGAAACTACGTGTGAAAGGGATCTAGGAGTCCTAGTAGACCATAAGTTGAACATGAGATAATAGTGTGATGCAGCAGCTAAAAAGGCCAAATGTGATTTTAGGCTGCATCAATAGAGGTATAGTGTCTAGGTCAAGGGAAGTAATAGTGCCACTCTATTCTGCTTTGGTCAGGCCTCACCTGGAATACTGTGTCCAGTTCTGGGCACCACAATTTAAAAAGGATGTTGACAAATTAGAGTGTGTCCAGAGGAGGGCGCCCAAAATGGTGAAGGGTCTGGAAACCATGCCTTATGAGGAAAGACTTATGGGGAGCTGGGTATGCTTAGCCTGGAGAAGAGACAGTTAAGAGGTGATATAATAGTCCTGTTTAAGTTTTTGAAGGGGTGTCACACTAAGGATGGAGCAAGCTTGTTTTCTGCTGCTCCAGAGACTAGGACCCGGAACAATGGATGCAAGCTTCAGGAAAAGAGATTCTAGCTCAACATTAGGAGGAACGTCTTGACAGTAGGAGTTGTTCGATAGTGGAACACACTCCCTTGGAGTGTGGTGGAGTCTCCTTCCTTGGAGGTCTTTAAAAAGAAGCAGGATAGCCATCTGTTGGGGGTGCTTTGATTTTGAGTACCTACATGGCAGGGGGTTGGACTGGATGGCTTTTGTGGTCTCTTCCAACTCTATGATTCTATGATTCTATGATTGCTCGAGGGGCTCTCCCAAGGCCTAGTCAAGCACCGTAACCACCACACTACACTGTTTCTCTTGAGTACATACTTCCCAAACAGTGGGAAAGTAAAAACTTGGAAAGCTTTTAACAGGTAGTGAATTCTATCCACCATAGTGTCATCATAGTTTTCTAGCTTGGGGAAATTCTGTAGTTCATGAAAAAGGTAAAGGTATTCCCCGTTGACAAGGTTGTCAAATTGTGTCCGACCGTAGGGGGTGGTGCTCATCTCCGTTCCTAAGCCAAAGAGCCAGTGTTGTCAGAGACCACTCTGTGATCATGTGGCCAGCATGACTGCACAGAACACTGTTTACTTTCCTACTGAAATGGTACCTATTTATCTACTTGCATTTCTATGCTTTTGAACTGCTAGGTTGGCAGAAGCTGGAACTAGTGATGGGAGCTCACCCCATCATGCAGCACCCGGGCCTCGAACTGCCAATCTGCCGATATTGCAATTAACAGAGTCGGTGTCTTAACCACTTGAACTACTGCATCCCAAGTTCATGCAAACAAGTTATCTAAAAGAATCTCAGCTAATGACAGCAAAAGTCAATATGCTATCAGAGTGTATATGTGAGGTGGTGATGAAGATTTTTTTAAAAAATCTTCCCAATTCTATTTTGATCTACCAAATGTATATGAACAGCAGTTTTCAGGGGGGGGGGGAGAAACAGAAACACATTTTTATTCTCCAGACACTCTTAGGGAAAGCCCAATGGAGCTGGGGATATTAACAAAATGAGTGTGTCTAGGCTGCGGGTTTTCCATGGTGTTGAGCTGTACATCATGATAGACAGAAAGTGGGAATTCTTAATATGTTAGTCCCAGAGCAAGGCAGTTCTTGTGATCTTCTTGTTGTTATATGCTTTCAAGTGAACTCCAGTTTATCCTAAGCTTTCCTTGGCAATATTTGTTTAGTAGAGGTTTGTCATTGCTTTCCTCTAAGGCTGAGAGGATGTGACTTACCAAAGCTCACCACCCAGTGGTATTTCCATGGCAGAGCAGGTATTCAAATTCTTGGCTCCAAGAGTCCTCATCCAACATTTAAATCACTATACCCCACTGGCTCATTACTTATTACTGGCTTATTGCTCATGCAGAATTTGAATGCTCCCCTAGAGGGCACTATCTGGCCATAATGATGGCAAATAGGACATAAAAGACAGTGGTTTGTGTAAAAACATACAACAGTTTGAGAACTGGAGGCAATGTGGGAGTATACTCACCACTTTTTATACAAGCAAACCTCCATTTCATCAGAATTAAGCTCAGGGAACACTGATTTTATTTGTTTGCAGCACAAGCTGTCTGTGAACAGTGGTGACTGGTTGATGTCAAAGACATCACCAACCCATTTTAAGAAGATGGAACTGTTTCAGTTTCTTAAAATGTGCTTTTAAAAGCCACTAAAGCAGTCGGGTGGGAAAATTTAGTCAAATGAATCTGTAAGTTGCTCTGTCTGGGCAGTGGCCTGAAACACGGAGAAAATGACAAATTTGTACAGAGTTTGGAAAACTTACTTTTTTTTGGATTCCTGTGTAGTGGATTCCAGGAGCTCAGGTTTTTAAAAAATGTTCCCAAACTTTGTATTTAGCATACCCCTAAAATAGATGCAATATCATCAATACTGTCCATGTCTTAAATGCTCCCAGAGAACAGTGTTTTCAGTTAGTAAGGCTGGGATTATCAGATCTCCCAAAAAGTTTGTGTGGTTTAAAATTAAAAAAATTAAATAGGGCTGATTGAGACTGGAGCAGAAGTGTTGTGAGAAGGGTCTGTAAGCTGTTCCAGTACCATTTTCCTATTCTAAATTAACTTCTTCTCCACAAGCTTCAATTGACCCTATTATTGCAGGGGGAAAAAAAATACTTGCATAGTTTCTGCATGTTTCTCTTCCAGTGGACTAATAACAGCTTCATGACAGGGGAATTTTAGACTGGTGTAAATGATATGGGGAGAGGGTTAAAACACCCCTCTATTGTCATTGCTCCCATTAAAATTGGAGCACCCATATGTGCTTTAAAGTTTGTCTCTTCAAGTCTAGAAATCTGTTCAGAGATACATCTTTCTCATGTCTCATCCCTTGAGCGTTGGGCAGCGGGATCCCCTCCCCAAAGGGAAAGCCATCTTCTGCCACCATCAGGCTGAATACTTCTGTGTATATATGGCTTGTCCTTCTTTCACTGCTGTGTCATTTTGTTCTCTCCCCACCTTCTTCTGGGATGAGAAGAAAGACATCTGAAACAGGAAGAATTGCTTCCATTCAGTTAAGCCTTTAGCATCAGGAACCTCAGGCCTTTTGGTTTTCCTCCTTTTGGCAGTTTGTTACTGAATAAGATTAATCCTTCTCCCTTCTCTTGTCTTTTTTCTTTCTCAAATAATAGCAAGAGCACCTGGGGGAGATTTGCTTTTCACTCCGTTATGTCCCCAGCACTAGCAAATTAACCGTGGTCATCTTGGAGGCCAAAAAGCTCAAGCGGATGGATCCAAATGGATTGTCAGGTAACGGGGAAGGCTCATGGTGCAGAATAAAAGACTAGAACAGATGTAGAGACCATTCATGTTTATTGTTCAGAATTAATCCAGAATTCTAGGATCCTCTTCACCCTAATGCCTCATATATGAGTTATCGTGAACTGAGTTATCTTTGGAAAAAGGAAAAACAGATCTTCACCACATTGGCTCATCATATGAGTTATTGTGAATTGACTTCAAACCATCTTTGGAAAAAGGAAAAACAGATCTTAGGCCCCACTTATAAGAACTGCAAGGCTCTCTGGTCTGTCATGAAAGGGAATGTTTCTGTAGCTGCTAGTATTTATAGCCACCATTTGTTATATTTTGGACCAGAACGTACAGAACGCTGCAACCAGCAGGATGTTGGCTGCATTGCCTGGGGATTTTTGGTGTTGTCACTCTAAAAGTAACACTTCAAGATGCTGTTTATATCACAGTGGTTTGGGACAAAGGAATATTTATTTATGTAATACTTGTTATTTAAAAAAATTAGCTACATTTAAAACATACAATAAACAAAGCAAGAAACAACGAACAGAAAGAACCAACAAGAAAGAAAAAATGAATAATCACAGAAAAAAAAGAGACTAGAAGTTTATATAGTAATCTTTTAGTAATGGCCTTGGATATTAAGAATTATAACCATGGTAAGGAATGCTGGAAGTCAAATGTAAATATTTGTCTCTTTGGACGAAGAGATATTTATGACATTCATCTTGGAAAATGGGTAGATAACCTGGTAAGGACTGATCTTATCCTTTTCCAAAGAATTCAAATCAGCATTTGAATCTCACAATAGTTCTTTCATGGAGGACAAGGTGCAATCTGAATCTACATGTGGAGCTTGATGGACATGAAATCTGAAACTGGAATTCCCCCATAAATATTCTGCTTCATAAATAACATTTTCATTTACTTTCCAAATTTATAGGATTGCATTAACATAAAAATTCAATTAGGCATTTAGAAATACAGTTGAGGCATCCAAAGGAAGGGGGCAAGCAAAGTTTCCGTGTCTCACTCTCTTCCAGTACTATAAATTTGAGGACTGAATTCATTGGTGGGGCAGGATTCTTATGAGGGGATAGTGTCCTTTTTTGCTCCCACCCCCCATAGCAAAACTTCAGTAGATTCTCTCTTCAAACATAACATTAAGGCCAAGATCATATACACTTTCAGTGCAGTGTAAATCTTATTGTTGTCATGTGGCTTCAGGTCTCCAGAGTAGTAGTCCAATGCTTAAACCACTACACCATGCTGGCTCTGTGGTGTAAATCTATACTGGCATAATTATACAGTTGTGCAATGCATTGTGTAATGGGTGCCACAAGCTCAAGATCACCCATTATTCAATGGTCAGGTCCACAGTAAAAGAGAGGCCTATGTGTCAGCTTGCTGTACTAGTTATTATGTGAATGCAGTCTAAGAAAGTGCAGCCACTTGCACGTGCTGTTTACACTAGTGTAGTGCCTAAACAGGATTCTGGTCCAGGTTACTCTACCACAGACTGCTAGAAAAGCTCTGTGTCAGTAATAAGAAATCTGGGGCCTTCCAGGGGCGCTTTCACACTACATAATTATATCACTCCAATTCCATTTTAATTGCAGTTGTTACATCCTGTGGAATCTTGGGGGTTGTAGTTTGGTGCAGCATTAGCACTCTCTGGCTGACATTTCTAAATACCTCTCCTTGAACTGCCAAGTCCAGACCACTGGCCCTCCTAGCTGGAGATTGTGGGGGATGTAGCCTAAATTATCTCAAGGTCCTCAACTTGCCTGCCCATGCTTTTGGGGGACAAAGGGACTAAGATTTGTCATGGTTATCAAAGAGACTAGATTGTGATATGAGAAATCTCTTGTAGAAGGTTGGTGTTCATTTGGGCCGAGGAGATAATCTTATTCTGAATTAAATTATTTTATTAAAAAACTCACAAAGGGGGATAAAGTAAAACTCAGGATCACCTCCATAACACTATAAATCTATTCAGATTTCTTCTTCATACCTTTATTTCTTCTAAACAACCCAGATCCCTATGTCAAAGTGCAACTAATTTTGAACAAAAAGAAGTGGAAGAAAAAAAGGACGAGTGTAAAGAAAAATACTTTAAGCCCCTACTTCAATGAAGCATTTGTTTTTGATGTGCCTTTCAACTTGATCCAGGTATGTCCTCTATTTCTCTAGTGGATACTCTATACTAGGGAATTATTATTCATCATGAGATTTTAGCTTATTGCCTTTGCAGAGGATCTTCTACAGAGCTCAGGCCTGCTAACAAGGACATCTCTGTTTAAACTGAATTAGACTTGGATGCAGAAACTTAGGTTACTTTTTAACATGATAAACATAATGGCATGCTCAGCTGTGGTAGGATGATGCTCAGGAATCCTACTACAAGTCTTACCCCTGTTCTGTCATGGTTGGTGTCGGTACATGCCATTCAATTCATTCTTCTTAAAAGTAACTTTCCAAGCTCTGCTCAGATAACCAGAACTGCCTTCTGCATTTATATTAGCTTTGCCTTTTGCTCACTGCCACATGCACCACATTTTGTGCATTTTTAAAAAAAGGAACACAAAAGCTTAAAAAATAAAGTTGCAACAGCATACTTAGCACTGACCATAGTTATATTTCTGCAAATCATGGGAGTTGCTTTTCCCTGGGATCATCCAGTGGGCATTACTATAAAGTTTAAGGGTCTGCCACCATGAAAGTCAGAGCCCATTATAAAAGCTTTTACCATGTGATATTTGCTTGGTGGAGACTGTTAGATTTACCACACTACATTGTTATTATAGTGATAAATTCTATTTTAACTGCCAGGGCAACATCCAGTGGAATTCTGGGGTTTGTAGTTTTGTGAGTCCCAAGAGTTCTTTGGCCAAGAATTCTAAATGCCCCAGCCCAAACTGCAAATCCCAGGATTCCTCAGGATGTTATCATGGCAGCTAAAGTGGATATAGCTCTATAACGGTGTAGTGTTGAGGGCTGGGACAAACAATTTGTTTATGTGATTGTTTGATTATGTTCTGTCTTTCCCTTAGTTTGGGACCCAAAGTGGTTTTCAATACAAATTAAAACAAATTAGTTAAAACTATATATAGTACAAAGGTTTAAAGATCCAATCCAACAAAAAACAAACAATTAAAATACATTCAAAACATAGTAAAAGATACAGCAGATCCATTAACCATTTTTTTGCTCCACTCAGTATGCGTGTGTGTGCATGCATGCATGTGTGTGTATGTATGTGTATGTGTGTATGGATGTATTTATTTATGTGTAGGATTGCTATGAACCAGGATAGAAAACTATTGGCCTTTGCAGACTGCCAGAAATAGTGCAAACTGAGTCCACTTTAACTGCCCTGACTCAGTGCTAGGGAATCATGGGAACTGTAGTTTATTGTGGCTCCAGAGCTCTCTGACAGAGAAGGCTCAATGTCTCAGAAAAAAATACAATTCCCGTGATTCCCTAGCACTGAGCCAGGGCAGTTAAAGTGGACTCAATTTGTACTATTTCTAGCAGTCTGCAAAGGCCCTATGTTCCTTCAAATATTGTTGGATGCAATTCCCATAACTCCTCATCACTGCTACCTCTGACTAAAAGGCTTGTGAGAGTTGGAACCCAACAACATGTGGAGGGACCCAGCTGCCTACTAACCATGCACATTCTTTGATATCAGCCAGGGGTAGGCAACTGCAGCCTTTCTCACCACCACCAGTGGTAAGAAATTATGCGGGTTGCAATCCAACAATATTTGGAGGGTCATACACTTGGTAACAATATGATGATGACTCAAATTTCAGCAAGCACTGGGTGAAACCACACCCCAAATCTGCTGTGCAGGAATGCCATTATGCACAACTAATTTTGTGGGAGAAGGATACACAATAAGCTTATCATACCTGTTCTGTAAAAAACCTCTTTCTTTGAACTTAAACCTTCACCTGGTTTTTCTTCCTTTGTATCCTCTTACCATTCCACTTCTTTGTGTCTTCTTTCTAGAATGTTGACCTGGTGATATCCATCTGGGATCATGACAAAATGTCCAAGAATGATCAGATTGGAAAACTGTTTCTTGGCTGTCGAGCGACAGGCAACCAGTTGCGCCACTGGTCAGATATGTTGGCCAATCCCCGCAGGCCTGTGGCACAGTGGCACAGCTTGCAGCCTGTGGAAGACATTGACAAAACCTTAGGACTGAAGACACGCTTCAAACTGCCACTACCCAACAGCTAAGACAACCCAAATCATATCAAAGAGGTTGTCCCTATCCCTCTTTGCTTGAAAACAGCACTTTCTTCTTCTTGGATGTAAGACCTGGTGGTACAAGTCACTATATAACAACAGGATCAATTAGAATGTAACTAAAAAGTATACTGTAGAAGAGAATCAAATATCTCTGAGTCCCAGACCAAGCAAAGAGCAGTTACCTTAGAAATCCAAATGTGCCACACCAATCTTGAATACCAATCCTGGTGTTCACAATCTGATCTGTTGTAATGAACCTATCCTTTCATCTCGATGGAGAGAAGTACACAAGACCGAGAAGTTTATGCAAGCCTGAATTTAATGTGCTAACATGAGGTAGGGAGAGCAGCATATGGACTTGTGTGGGGTACATATTCCCACCAGGCTCAAGGGGAAGAGAGAAATAAACATAATTGCAGCCATAATTTCTTAATAATTAAGAAAAAAACTGCAGTTCAGGCTGTATAGACCAGAATTAGTACACTGCTTGTTCAATAAAACAAGTAAATCCTTCCTTTCACCTCACTACTATGCATTTTCGTAGTTTTAAAAACTGAAATGAGACAAAGGTAATTAAACACTACCAAATGTGTGCATGTGAAACAAACAAATTGTACTCCACAGATTAAAGGAAGTGCTTTAGTTTGTGTTTCTTTGTTTCAGGAGATGCTTCTAGGTGCTTGGGGTGTCAGTACCTCTCTCTTATGCCCAGTAATCATATACAGGAACAGTGTGAGTTCTTGTGGGTCCGAGCCCACACAGAAGACAACACACACACAAGCTCCATTTTCCAAAAACAAGACCATGAACCACTAATATCAAACATTAGAATAAGCCTAAAGAAGAGCACCTAAGCAACCAAAACACAACCTTGCTTGTAGAATTTTTAAAAACAAAAAGATCTGCACCATTAAGCCTAATTGAAGGGGAGCCAGAAGAACTCTGAACTGAACATTGTGTAGGGACATAGTGTAGGGAGAATGCAAAAAGATGCCAATCTACAGTGAAAAAGAAAGAAAAGCTTCACTGGATGACAAATGAAATTCTTCAAGCTGATAAAGACAGAGGAGAAGGAAAAGATGACAGAAATAGTATGGAGTGAGAAATGCCAGATTGTCCGAACTAGGTTCAGAAGAGGAAGAGGCATGCTGGATCATACTGCAAATATATGTTGGATAATGGAGCATACCAAAATTTTTAAGAAGAAAACCAGCCTCTCCTTTATAGATTATAGGAAAGCTTTTGACTGTGTAGATCATTTATACACAACTTTTGACTGTGTGGATCTCTCTTAAAGAAAGGAATGTATCACAATATTTACTTATCCTGATGCATAATCAGTACTCAGGACAAGAGGCCACTGTTAGGACAGAATACAGAGAAACAGTATGGTTTTTAATTTTCAAGAGGATTAGGAAGGCTGCATTTTATCACTGTATTTGTTTAACTTGTAAAATGAACCTATCATATGCAAAGCTGAGTTAGACCTGGAGGATGAAGGTATGAAAACTGGAGTAAGGAACATCAACAATATAAGATACATTGATGACACCATACTACTAGCAGAAAATTGCAGACTTGGAATGACTACTGAAGAATGTCAAGGAAGATAGTGCAAATGCAGTTTTACAGCTGAAAACAAAAATAATGATCATAGATGATTTACATAACTTTAAAACAGACAATGAAGACATCAATATAGTGAAAGATTTTCTGTATTTTGGTTCACTGATTAATCAAAATGGAGATCACAGTCAAGAAATAATAATAATAATAATAATAATAATAATAATAATAATAATATCATTTTATTTGTATCCCGCCCCTTTGAGATCAATCGGGACACTAGAAGAACACTAGGACTTGGAAGGGCAGCTATGAAGGAACAACATAAGAGCCTCAAATGTAAAGGGATATCATTGAATACCAAAGTCAGGAAAGTCCATGCCATTGTAATTCCCATTTTTATGTATGGCTGTGAAAGCCAAATGGTGAAGAAAACTGATAGGAAGAGAATTAATAAATTTGAGATGTGTTGCTGGAGGAAAGTTCCATGGATATCCTGCACAGCCAAAAAGACAAATATATGGTCTTAGAGTAAATCAGGCCTTGAGCTCTCCCTGGAAGCCACATGTTATGCACTTTGGATATAACATGAGATGACACGACTCACTAGAAAAGACAATTATGCCTGACAAGGTGGAAAGCAGTAGGAAAAGAGGAAGACCACAGTGGAGCTGTATGAACTCAGTCAATGAAGCCACAGCCTTGAGTATACAAGACCTGAGCAGGGCGATTGATAACAGGATGACTTGGAGGTCTCTCATTCATAGGGTTGCCACAAGTTGAAGTGAACTTGACAGCAGTTAACACTAATTCCAGAAAGCGATCTTTGAATATGATCCTAACTATAAGCTATGAGAAGTGAAGTACCCTACATTCTATGGGTCACAAGCAGTAACTTCAAAATTAGGGCCTTCTCAGTGTGAGAAATCACAGCATGAATGGAAGTGGGGAGCAACCACTCCTTCATCCTCTCTTGTTCTCCACTTTGTTTTCACAAAAACCCTTTGAGATAGGTCAGAATAAGAGTGCAACTGAACAGGGCCACCAGGTGACTTTCATGTCTGAGCAGACACTTAAAATAGGACCACCTTCCCCCCCCCCATTCCAGTCCAATATTCTAGCCGCTACAAGACACCCTTCCCATTACGTGAACCAATATTGCAGTAATGGAGAATCAATTCACACAAACACTTTGATTCCACTCTAACTCCCATGGATCCATCCTACTGAATCCTGGGACTTCCAATTTAGGGAGGGGTATTTAGAGTTCTCAGCCAGAGATCTCTAGTGTCCTCCCTTTGAACTACAAATCCTAGGATCCCACACACAGGATGGAACCATGGTAGATAAAGTGGAATCAAAGTGCTATAATTGTGGGGTGTAAAAGGACTGCAAATGAAGAGCTTGAGAGTCTTCCTATTATGACTAACACATTTAGAAATCAAGTGTAGTTTAGCTGTACCATGACCTAGAACTGTTTTGTTCAGTTACCCCAGCAGAGCGTATTGTCCACAAATTGCTTGGAAAGAGACTCAGTACACTCACTTCCTGTTCTTATTTGTGCAACAAACTTGTGAGGTACCTCTGTTTCTGGATCCTAAGTTGTGACGTGTGGCATCATATAGAAAACAGTATCTTGGAAACCCAGAGTCTGTCAGTGGTTAGCCAATTGCAGTGAGCTCGGTGGAGGAATAAACCCTTCATAAACGACGGAGTCTGCTTGCCTGTTTGATTTAGCCAAGCAGTCCAGCAACAGTAGCAACCTGGCAAGTGTCAGCAATAAGGAAGCAAAGCAAAAAGAAGGCTGATTGGTTCCAGGCATTCCCAATTTGAAAACTAGGTAAGTACTGTTCTGTGTACTGTATCTTCCTTTAGCAATTCTTGCTGGGGATCAAGGAGAAAAACCCTGTCAAACTTTAAAGAATCCCTGTGACCTACATCCTGATTAATAGCTACATTCTCCTGATGGTTATTAGACTTTGAAATATGTCAGAGGCCATATAGGATGCTGTGAGACAGAGACTGGGACATGAACCAGATTCAGATCACAAGAAAAGAGATCCACTTAAACATCAAAAGAAATGTGCCAGTAAGAGCTATTTAGCAATAGAATTGACTGCCTTTGTGGAGTTGTCTTCTTTTTAAAGAGCTTGGGTGGCCACATTTCAGGAGTGCTTTGGTTGTGTATTCCTGCATGGCAGGGGGTTGGAATAGATGGCTCAAGTGACCCCTTCCAACTCTGATTTGGTTGGGTTTCAACTTCGAGGTCTAGAATTTCTGTCAAAATGAAAGCACTGTTCAGGAATTTGTGGGTTCAGGCCAGCCAAAATGAAATTCTGGCCACAGTAAAACATGTATTTGTAATATCTTGTCCATATTATGATCCATGGAGGGATGAACACCGAAGCTGGGGTTAGTATAGAAAGGAGCAACAGCTTGCTATCTGTAACATCATATAGGAAACAAAAATTACATTTTAAAGGCTTTCAGGACACTTCTGGCCTGAGCTCAGGGTGTTAAGTGATGCTGTTAAGAACCCTAAACAAATAGAGATCTTAATATCTCCTTGCATACAGGATATGGAGGAATGAGAAGTTCACCCTGGCTATGGAATAATCTCACCTGAGAGGTTGTTGATGGTGGTCTCAGCTAGGCATCAATTTAGAGTTGTCTATTTACCCAGTCTTTTGTGTCTGAGGATGCATCTGCACTGCAGAATTAATGCAGTTTGACACCGCTTTAACTGCCATGGCTCCATGCTATGGAATTCTGGGATCTGTTGTTTTGTGAGCTATTTAGCCACAGAGCTCTGCTACCACAGCAAACAGCAAATCCCAGGGTTCCATAGCATGGTGGTTAAGGTGGTGTCAAAGTGCATTATTTCTTCAATGCAGATGCAGCCTGGGCAATCATAGCTAGATTTAGATCCACTGGATTCTGGGGTTTTATTGGGCTCTATGATTCTGTATTAAAGTACTTTTAAACTGTTTTATTGATTGTATCCTGACCTGAGATATTCCTGAATAGAAAACAGATTAGGAATATTTCCCTAAATAAATATTTTACCAAAAAAGAGGGACTGACCCTTTTATGGCTAAACAACAACAGAGTTTTGTTGTACCTTGAAGACTGAAGATATTAATAATTCTATGAAATTCCATGAACTACTGGAGTGTATTTCAGCAGAGGCATGAAGCAGTATCCTCCACTGGCAAAGAGAGACACAGGAGACACATATACACATAGAGAGCACACTAGTGTGTCGAAGGAGTAAAACCAAGGAGTCCACTTGGACTGGGATTACAATTATTTACATATAGCAGCATGGCATAGTGGTTTGAGTGCTGGACTATAACTTTTGTTAATCTGCTCTCCTACCCCTAGCTGCTATTGTTGTTGCTTTGTTTTATGATTTTATTGTTTGATGCTGTTTTTAATACCATTTTAGTTTAATCTATTTTTAAGGGGTGGGAGGGTTGGGGGGTATTTGGTGATGTGTTTTATCCTTGTATTGTATATGATCCATGGAGGGATGGACACAGAAGCTGGAGTTAGTATAGAAAGGAGCAACAGCTTGCTATCTGTAACATAATATAGGGGCAAAATTATATTAAAGGCTTTCAGGACAATCTGTTGTACGCTGCCCCGGTTGCTTTGCAGAGGGGTGGGTTAGAAATAAAACTTATTATTATTATTATTATTATTAACTTTGGAGACCAGGGTTCGATTCCTTGCTTGGCCGTGAAACCCACTGGGTTACCTGGGCCAAGTCACAGCCTCTGATTCTTAAAAGGAAACCTCTGAACAACTCTTGCCAAGAAAAATCCATGATAGGGTTGCCTTAGGGTTGCAATAAATCCAAAAAGACTCGAAGGCACACAACACACACACACACACAGGACCTATACAGACTGCCAGAAATAATCCAGTTTGAGGCCACTTTAACTGTCCTGGCTCAGTGCTAGGGAATCATGGGAATTGTAGTTTTTTTGAGACATTGAGCCTTCTCTGTTAGAGAACTTTGGTGCTACAATAAATTACAGTTCCCATGATTCCCTAGCACTGAGCCAGGGCAGTTAAAGTGGTCTCAAGATGGATTATTTCTGGCAGTTTGTATAGGACCATAGTTAATATAAGCAGTAGGAAAGTTGGGTTTTGGACAGCATCCCCCAGCCACATGACCACAGTAGCCATTCAGACCAGGATAGTCTTGGCGTTGTGGTAAAATAAAAATTATTTTTATATTTATTTCTTTATTTTTGGTGCTTCGGCCCCCCAATTGTCTGAG
>CM034701.1:115242570-115258879 GCA_020142125.1 Phrynosoma platyrhinos | reverse complement strand
GGCAGTTTCCCCCCAAACCTAGGGCTGGATGGGTTACGCTGCTCTGCCAATCCTCTGCCATAGTCCCTCCCCTCCAGTGCAGTGTGATTGAGACCCGTACGCCATTCACATTTGTTGAACACACTTTCAAATAGATTATTTTTAAAAGAACTACCAAATGATCCATCTTCTTTTGCATTTGCCTTGCTTCACCTCGATTCTCCACAATTCAAACCAAATGCAGTTGGGTCTGAAATTGTTTCCAGTGTGGACAAGGCACATATAAACCGATTTGCAAATCGGTTTAAATCATAGTGGGAATGAGCCCCTGGTGTGACATTTGTTCACTTCTCTTATCTAATGCTGTTTCTCCCAGGGGAACTGGGAATGAATTCAGGTAGTGCCTGAGTTTGGACCTTCATCAGAGCTTGGAAAAATACTTATGGGAATCAGAATATTCTGTGAAATTAATTCTGGGGGTTGTAAAAAGAAAAAAAAATACCCTTCACTTTTCTAAGCTCAGGTTTTCCTAAAAGAAACTGGGAGTGGTATACCAGAATGATAAATGGTAGCAGTGCATTCTAACACGCTTAAGACAGCTTGTATTTGGTATACCAAATAAGAGTGGAAAATGCATAGAATTTGGCATGTTACAATCAGTCTCCAAGCAATAGCAGTGGAGTTTTGTCAAAGGAATGCCACTTCCAAGAATAAGAGATCATAAGCTCACAAAAAACATCATATAGAGATCTTGGAATGATTACTTTTTGGATGACAATTCCATCAGGATTTCAGTGGTGTTGTCCAAAAAGAAAAAAATAATTTTTCCAAGCTCTGATCTGATACCTGTATTTAAAGTAGATATTTCATGAATACCCTTCTGGGTGGGACTGTTCTGTTCTTCCAGGTTCCTGCCCAAACTTGTGGATGAGCAGGAATGAAGCACTGGATCAACCAATCAGCAGGGAAGTCCCCTCCAGGGTCCAGTCAGCTATGAAGACTCACCGGGTACTGTGTTTATCGTTGTCCTCAGATGGTGTTAGACAGGATAACAGCCTAGTCTCTCCAGAGAATCTTGATGTTCAGGTGAGCAATGTTCTAGACATGCCTGTCACCTGTTTTTACCAAAAGGACTTGCCAGATGAGTATGTGGGGGCGGGGGTGAGGGTGGGAAAGAATTGACTCAAAAAATGAGTGATAGGGAGCAGACCATATTAGCTGATATGCCACTGGAACAGTTTGTGGATCCAGTAGCAATGGAGTGGAAATCACATGGAACACAGCCCCCCCCCCACTGCCCCTTCCTCTTGAAAGAAAATTGGCAGAAAGGACCTGGGGCGGGGGGGGGGGGGAGAGATATTTACCAAACCAGAAGTGGACATTTGCTCAGCTACAGTTTTATGGGGCAGGCTGGTGTAGCCATGATGCTCAAGGATGGGCCATTTTTGTGGCCCCTGGACCCCTGTAATGCCTGCCCCCTTCTACTAGAAAAAAAACTGGTGGAGAGAGAAGGGGGAGTGGGAGAGCATTTAGAAACCAGAAGCAGATTTCAATTTCAACAGTTTTATTGGTGAAGGGGGTTGGTGTGGCCTTGGTGGTTCATTGGGCCAAATATTGATTCTTGGATACCTGGCTCATTTCTGCCATAGTACATAACGCTGTAAAGCACCACAAAGACAACTGGTTTGTGCATTCTCTTTTCCTAGATGAAACAGGCTCACAGCAGTGGAACAGCTAGCAGCACAGGTTCTTTGGAACGAGCATCCTTATTCTGTGTCTCTGCATTGAGTTCTTCATCCAGATCCACCCTACCCAAGCAAGGGGAATCCCTGTCCAAGGCTAAGCGTTTTGTCAGATCCTCTTTCTTTACACCACTGCTACGGAACAACAGCTCTGAACGTGATACCAGTCTCCTCTCTATTTCTGGTTCCAAGAAGGATTATCATGGGAGTCTAAAATCAGGGGCAGACTGTGATGCTAAGGCAGGAGTGGTTCCTGGCTTTAACTTCTTAGAGCCACTAATCAGCAGGGTAACAGACTGCATATACGTGGGGAACCTCCGTGCAGGTTACAGTGGGCAGGCACTGTGCAAGAACAACATTGACAGTATCATTGACATGAGCAGCTTGCCCAGGGACTGCAAACTGAACTTAATTCCTTGCACCTGTCAACAAGGTCCACATCATAGCTGGTCCCGCCTTAAGGTGCACATCCAGGGGCCCTTGGAGACCGAATGTCTTTCTCTGCAGCAGCCATGCTTCCAGGAGATCAATGCCTGCATTGATGCCTCTCTAGAGAAAAGGAAGCGGGTTTTGATTCATTGCCGGGATGGCTATTCACTGGCTCCTACCTGTGTCATCCAGTACCTGATGGTGAAACATCGCATGAGACTGCTGGCTGCTTATGAGTTTGTCAGGGCAAAGTACCCAGTAAACATCACGGAGTGTCACCGTGATCTGTTGGTGGGTTTGGAGAGGTCTCTGTGGTCAGGAGAGATAGATATGGAGCGTTTCAAACAGGCCATGTCAAGGAAGATGGCATGGACGTAAGGCCAGACTAGAAGTTGGGGATGGGGATTTATGCACATAGATCTGCCTCAGTTATGTAGGAGGAGTGGTGAGCATGTGGGGATCAAACACTTCCTTTTGGTTGTACTTCTTTTCTTGGTATGTGTTTTTGTAGCCTGGATTACAAGAATGTGAAGAACACTCTTAAATTTTCTCATCCTTGTCAAAATACTTGGCTTAAAAAATGTGATCTTGGCAAGATTTTTTACATTTTGGGACTTTTTGTGAAAAGTTCATTTGCACAAAAAGGTGAATGTTTTGTGCAATCTTTTTTTTTTTTCTCTTCACAAAAAGGTCTCTTTTGCACAAAATATATTGTTTTCTCTGCAGGAATGTAATTTTTGTGCCAAAACCAGTCCCCTCCCTTGCAAAAACCAAGAGCTTTTTTTTTTTTAAAGGAGAAATAGTGTCTTTGGTAAACAAGTAACAAAATGTAAACAATTGTTGAAAAATACAGAAAAATACTGTTCTTAGCCACTGGGGAGAATTTTTTTGAAATGATTAATTCATGTGTGTATAAACTAATGTTATGAATGAAGATCTGCAGCTCTAGAAGGCAATAACAGGCAGAAAGCTTCTGTATTTTTTAATCCGTTTTTCCAAACTACATTTTCCCAAATCCCCTCAGCCAATATGGATACGCTGCAAGGGGGAATTCTGGAAATTAGTGCAAAAATGTGGTTTCCTGAATTTCTGACTCTCTTGCTTTTAATTTTGAACCCCCATTTTCACCTTCTCTGAGAAGTTCCATGTTCATACATATGGAACCACTGCCATCATAACTGGTTTAGACCTTGGAGAAGGTAATGCAAATAACAGGATATTGGAATGTCACATTGCTTTGAGTACTGAGGCGTAATCTGAGGTTCTTCCACAAAACTATTGCCACAATGAGGTCTTTAATACAAAGGAACTGTATTATCCTACGTCATAGCACTGGTTCATTCTCACCTGGCACGATCATTTGCAGATTGTCTTCCTGAGATTTTTCAGTGTCAGATGCCAAGGATTGGTCTTATGCATGTAAAGTTTGTGCTTTATCTCTGAGCCACACAGGGTTCTCTGTGTTTAAAGGCTATGCTTTGGGAAAGACTGCAGTTCTCTATCATGGGCCATGGCTGTGTTGGGTGGGGGATTCTATGAATTTGAATCTTTACAAATTAACTTTCACAAGCTTTCTTGATGATGTTTACTATTTTTAATTTTTAAGGAAATTGTGCTTTTCCTACTAAGGGAAGAGAAACTTCAGACTAATGAAGTTTCACTTCCCAAATACTGGAAATCTTAGTAACTCTACTGACTCCTTGAAGTTTAAGTGTTAGTCCACAGCTAACAGCTTGAAGTGTATTGGTAGCTGTGGAAAAAGCCAATAGTCTGGACAGAAGGAGAACTGAAGATATGGAAACATGGGGTGCATCTGCACTGCAGAAATAATGCAGTTTGACACCTCTTTAACTGCCACGTCTCAGTGCTGTGCTATTGTGGCATTTGTAGTTTGTTATTGCACCAGAGCTCTCTGACAAGACTACAAATCCCAGAATTCCATAGCACTGAGGCATGGCAGTTAAATTGGTGTCAGACTGCATTATTTATGCAGTGCAGATACAGCTGTGTTGACTTGAACAGGGATCCCTTTTATAATCCTTCCTGTCTAGGGTTGCCATAATTCTCTTCCCTAGAAATGGGACAAAATGTAGAACATTGAAGAATAAAGGCCAAAAACAGGGCCCCAGAAGGCCTACCCACTGTCCGCCTGCCCCGGGAAAGGCGGTGGTGGCCTTAAACCCCCCTCAAGTCCCCAGTGAGACCTTACCTAGCTCCCATGTTGCCCCAAAGGCCTGCTCCTTGTTGTCCTCTGCCTTTCCATCGCTGCCGCACCCCTCACATCCTGGCTGCTGTCTCCGCTCCTTCATCCACTAGACTGAGGGGGCAGTGGGGAGGTGGCCGAGACCTGGCTGCCCCCCCCATGATCACCAGGCCACCCCTGCAGGCCTGCCTGCCTTCCTGCTCACCCTCCCATGCTGGCAAAAGTGTGGGGACAGAGATGGGTGGTGGCTGTGGCCGTGAAGGAGGCCCTGAACCCCCCAGCCCTAAGCATGGCAGGAGGTGGCGGCAGCAGCCGAGCAGGGCTTGGACCCCCCTCCAGACCACAGCAATGCCCCAATGCCTTCTGAGGCCTAGACCTCACTGCTGGCTGCTGCCGCTGCACCAAAAGCATGGGCAGCAGCTGAAGAGGCCCCAACTCCCCTCCCCTGTCTGGTGGCCACTTATCAGGCTGCACCACCTCTTTCAGCTTTCCTCTCCTCTTCACCGCTCTCTCTTGGCTATGAATGGGAAAGTTCCTCTTCCTCTGGGGCACTGTGGGAGAGGCCGCAGGGCGCGGGCTTCCAGCTCCTCCATTCAGCGGCCAGGCCCAGAAGAGGAAGAGGTTTTTCACTCAACAGCCGAAAAAGCAGCGGAGGCAAGGGGAGAGTTCGGTCAGGGGTCATGTCGGCAGGACATCTTTAAATGAGCCGGGATATTTCCAGAGGCTAAAAAAATGGGAATGTCCCAGCTAAAATTGGGATATGGCAACCCTATTCCTGTCTAGTGGTACTAAAGACCAACCTAGGTGAGCAGGCAGTCCAGGGCTTCAGGTTACTTCACTGAGAAGCAGTCGCCTTGCTTTTCGATCATAAGGACTAGAACTTTGCCTTGTTATTACCATGAAAACTTGGGTTTCTCAGAAATCTAAATAGCATATTCCATACCAAAGCTTTGTTTTTTTTCTGTGCTATGGTATTTATTGGCCCTCACTTAGATGTTGGATATACTGATAAGCACTTTTAAAGTCCGTGAGAGGAATGACTTTTCTTTAGTTACTAAGCCTGTTTCCAGAACTCTGTAAACAGCCATTATAAGAGGCATGGTTGGTCCCTTTATTTGTCAAGGACATCTTGAAACTAGCATTAGACTAGAATGTGGAGCCTGTCTCAGCAGAACATTTTTTCTCTAACGAGGTATGAATTTATGAAATCCCAAAATCTGTGTAAAAGACTTTGTAAATCAGGGAGTGGCTTGTAGTGAGTAGTGGAATTTAAATATGGTGCTTAAGAATTTCAGATTCTACTTTGAATAAAGCAGATATTTATTGATTATTCCTCTACTGACAGCACTTTTTCTTGTTTCTTACTGAATATGATGTTTAAATTCAGATTCAACTGGAACAAGGTATATTTATTCCCCCACTGGCTGTACTTTTTCTTGTTTCCTTTCTTTCTTGAAACATTTTTGTTGGAAACACTACATCTGCAGGCCAATGCAAATGACTAGTTGTGTACTTAGGCCTAAATCAGGTCTGCACAACATATGGCCTGGGAGCCGCATGTGGCCTGCCAGAGGATTTCAGGTAGCCCATGAAGATGTGGAACAACTTCAAGGCTCCTCTGGTACTCAGCTTTCTCCCGAGGAGAGGGCCATGTGAAGGAGGAGGAGGGTGGGCAGATGCTCACCCTGCAAGGCTCCTCCTCTGCCAAACTTTCTTCTTAGGGCAGTGGAGGAGGAAGAGGGGCCAATGCTCATCCCATATGGCTCCTCTGTTGCTCGGCCTTCTCCTGATGAGAAGTCCAGATGGAGGAGAGAAGAATGGGCAAGGTTCCTCTACTGGTCAGCTTTCTCTTGAGGAGAGGGCAGGGCAGAGGAGGAGGATGGAATTAATAATATTAGTATTAATAATTATTTATTAATTAATATTTAACTAAAACCTATCTTTGGCCCGAAGATGCTCAGCCTATTTTAATTTTGGCCCCTTCCTACTGCCAAGTTGTGCAGGTCTGGCCTAAATGCTGTTGTTAGTCCTCACTAGAATAGACACTGAATCTGTGATTTACCTACACATTGACTTGCTGCTGTTGTGCGCCTTCAAGTTGTTTTTGCCTTACGGCAATCCTATCATGGGGTTTTCTTGACAAGATTTGTTCAGGGAAGGTTTGCCATTGCTTTCCCCTGAGGCTGAGAGAGTGTGGCTTGGCCAAGGTCACCCAGTGGGTTTCACAGCTGAGCAAATAATCAAACTGGTCTCCAGACTTGTAGTCCAACACTCAAACCACTATGCAATGCTAGCTCCTACATGTTGATTTACCTCTGAACAATTGATTGAATAGGTCTACTCTAGGTGGAATTACCCAACAGGATGTCAACCTAAACTTGTGTCAAGGAGAGGAAACAGCCTGCGTTGTCTAGGAATGGGAAGAAGAATGAGTTGGCCCTTGAATTGTACTTACTGTGTTACTTGCTTTCTCTAGTACAGTCAGCCCTCTGTATCAACAGATTTTTTTTTTATTGGTGGATTATATTCCCAAAAGCAAACCCTGATTTTGCCACTTTATATAAGGGATACCATTTTACTATGCCATTGCATTTAATGGGACTTGAGCACCCACAGATTCTGGGTATCCACGGGTGGGAAGGTGTCCTAGAACCAAACCCCAGCAGATACCAAGGGTCCACTGTATATGCAAAGGATTGTAGCCCTAGCCCCACTGAAGTCAGAGGGGTTTAGATTAGTTGTGCTGCTGAGTCCTGTTCCCATTCAGTTGGCTGCTTTCAAGAAGGCTTCCTAGTCCATTTGCTGTATTGCCCTTTAGCTGCTGTATTGACCACTTCTACCAGCAGGTGGCAAAATGAAACTGTCTTTCCCAGCATGACAAATGAGATAAAAGGGACTCCCAGAGGCAGATATAGCAAGGTCCCCTGTTCCAATGCAAACCGCCACACAGCCAGTGCAAAGACTCTCCCCAGTATCTGAGCTGCATCACATCCGCTGCTGAGTCAAGTTCCTCTTTGTACTGTGCTCTGCAGTGGCTTCCCTGTCACCATCTTGTAATCTCGTACTTCCCAAGGTCCTGTGGTAGGAGGGCTGCTGTCACACTCTGCCTATTTGCAGCTAACAGAGAGGCCCTGGTTGACTTTGACACTTCCTTTTCTAGACAGATTACAACAAGCACTGTTTATATGGAGATCAAGGGAAAAGTGGGCTTTTAACAGTCTGGTTTCAAATGCCTGGATCCTATTGATAACTCACATCCACACTGAAGAAATGATGCAGTTTGAAACAACTTTAACTGCCATGGTTCCATCCTACAGCATGCTGGTTTTTGTAGTTTTGTGAGACACCACCACTCTTTGACAGAGAAGGCTACAGACCTTGTAAAACTACATATCCTAGAATTCCATAGGATGGAACTATAGCATTTAAAGTGGTGTCAAACTGCATTATTTCTACAGTAGATGCACCCTCAGAGTACATTCACTAAATATCAGTGTTGAATGGTGAGGCAACACCCAGAAAGTGGTTTTTGAAAGGAAAGATCCTAACAGACTCTAACAACCAGACCAAGAGAAGGGTGCCTGGTTTGGGGGACGAAATATGCCAAGCATGGCTTGAAGGTTTCTACAGCAATATGATGCAGTGCTGCCTCAAGGCATTTGGATGCCTGAAACAAAAACAGGACAACATCTCAGCCCCCCATTCCACAGTCAGAAGTAACTTGGGCTGGGAAATGAACTTCATTTCAACACTGAAAAAAAGGGGCAATGTCCTTCATCATGAGACTATCAGACTGGCTTAAGGGGAGCAGGCAAACCATGTGGCGTATCTCCACAACGTTCATAGAGTCATAAGTAGGAAGAGACCACCAGGGCCATCCCACTGTATTTCAACAGTTTTAGTTGAGGGGGTTCCTGCTGCTGTTCCCAGCATCTGCCACCTAAAGCAGCTGCCTCACTCAGCCTCGTGATACAACCTGTCTTGTTACCTGATGAGAAAACAAGGGACTGCTTGAGTAGATGGAGTGATTGTGGCGCCTCAGGCAACATCATCATTTGTAGGTACCTTTTAGATGGTTCAGCATGCTAGCCAGCAAAGCACTTGGAAGATGTGGAAGGAAAATGAAAAGTGGCCAAAGCAAAGCCCTTCCTTCCATGCACTCTTAGGCTATTTTCAGGCTACTTTCCTCTGCCTGTGACCTCACAATCTGGGCCTTTGCTGCAACAGGGCATTTGTAAAGAAACAGTAACAGGATGCTATCTCAAAGTTTCTCTAAAAACTCTTATCAAAGCTTCAAAAAATTGTTTCACAACACAAGGTCTGGAAAGCATACCCTACGAGGAGCAGCCTAGGTAGCTTGGGTATGTTCATTCTGGAGAAAAGAAGATAAGCAGTGACATGACAACCATGTTTAAATATTTGAAGGGAAGCCATATTGGGGACAGAGCAACCTTGTTTTCTGCTGCTCCAGAGACTAGTAAGCTTCTCACACGGCACTTCAAAGGACAGGAACGGAACAGAGCAAAAATGCATTTTACTGCATGGGAGAACGCCACTGATGCCACCAGGAATCCCCAATCTGTCACCCAGACGTTCCTGGCAGCCGATTTTTGAAGGACGATTTTGAACCGTCCTTCAAAAATCGGCTGCCAGAAATGGCTGGGGAATGGATCAGGGACTCCTGGCAGCATCGGTAGCATTCTCCCATGTAGTAAAATGCTTTTGCTCCATTCCGTTCACTTGTGTTCCATTCCCATTCTTTCAAGTGCTGTGCAATGAGCTTATAGGACACAGAGCAATGGATTCAAAGTACAGAAAAAGAGATTTCACCTAAACTTTAGGAAGAACTTCCTGATGGTAAGAGCTGTTTGATTGCTTCCTCAGAGTGTGATGGAGTCTCCTTCTTTGGAGGTTTATAAACAGAGGCTGGATGGCCATCTGTCGGAGTGCTTGGATTGTGTTTCCCTGCATGGCAGTGGGTTGGATTGGGTGGCCTTTGTGGTCTTTTCCAACTGTATGATTCTATGAACTGACCTGGAGTTGTTAAAGATACATTTTTAGGGGTTTTAAAAATAGTATTATGTTTAGTTTGCAATAACTTGCAGAAGGCATTGAAACATAAGTAAGAATCATGTGGTTCACTGATTAAATTGTATGTTTCCATTTGTCTCCATTGGGTGTCCATTTGGATAGACAACTGTTATTTTAAAGATGTCTTTGTGCTACAACCTATTTCTGCTGATACCCCAAACCTCAGTGGCCAGGAAGATCCTTAATTAAACAGTCTCTGCTTATTATTTGCATTCTTTGCATTCATTCCTTTTTAACCCTGAGGCACCACAAACAGACTATGTGAGAAAGGACAGTTTCAGCTGCATTCATAGCCATATTTGTGTCACCAAAAAAAGCACATTTCTCTCTGTTAACGTTAGCTGTTCAGGATACTGAAGTAATAACACTGCTGTACTCTACCAATCCTTAAAATTCTGCTGTCAGTGGAATGAGATTTGCTGGAAGCTGCAAGGATCATTTATACTTCAGGATTGCCTTGGGTGCTGTAATCCTTCTTTGGTGTCTCTTTGAACTAAGGTTCTGTACCTGCACAGCATATCAAACATAGATGTATTAAGTCTGCTGGAAGCATTGAAAAGGGAATGGGGGGCAAGGGGGGAGGCACAGAGAAAGAACATCTCAAATCCACCAGACTACCATGAAGCCTTAAAATCCATCTTCCTTGGCTATTGGCTTGAATAACCGACTTTCATGGACTCTGTGGCTTAAAGCTGCCACCAATGAATATGATTATTATTTCCTTTTTAATGACTTCAGGTATGCCCAAACAGACGGTGGGGAAGTGTCGGATGTGGATTGCAAGAAGCTGGGTTCAAATTTCTGCTTAGTTGTGAATTTTTTTGAGTGGCCTTCAGAAAGTTACTGTTCGTGACTAGGCCAAAATGGAGCTGAGGGTCAACCTAAACGTTTGACCTTTGACCAGTAGCATGCAGCTATGTCTCTTCTCTCTCTTCCCCCACTCCTTACTCAAAAGTAAGTATGGTGGGCCTGATCTTGATGGGAATCCTAGTATGGAAGAAGGGCTTTAAACATTGGTCCCCTTGTTGTACCAATTTGGACTGTTCGGATGGGGAGGTTTTCAAGCAGCTAGCACAGAGGGTGATACTCCCCTTAGGGTAGAATTCAAAGTTATTAGTCTGTGGGATCAGTATGTAGAGAGACCATGCACCTTGGAGACTAACTGAAAGAAAGAAGTTGGCAGCATGAGATTTCCTAGACTTAAATCTACTTCCTCAGACTGGTACCCAAATGCGTCTGAGGAAGTAGACTTAAGTCTAGGAAAGCTCATGCTGCCAACTTCTTTCTTTCAGTTAGTCTCCAAGGTGCTACAAGATCTCTCTATATATTGATATTCCCCTCAGTTTGCTTTAATTGGAAAGCTGTGGATTTACATTCTACAATGCAATAAACTTGCTAGTGGCTCTAGGAAAGCTACTGTTTTTTAGCCCTAGGGTCCCTCCCAGGTTCCCCACTTCCCAAAATGGACATAAGAATATTGCTGGGGATGATGAGGTCATTGTCCCTGCAAAGAATTTTGCCCCCAATGAAATTTTCCTTCAGTACTCAAATTTCTAGCATTGCAGAAAGTGAGACACTGAAAATTCTTCACACCTAATACAGTCAGGCCTCCATAATATATATTCCCAAAAGCAAACCTTGATTTTGCCATAAGGGACACCATTTGACTATGGTGTCCATAGATTTTGGTATCCATGGGGGGTCCTGGAACCAAATCCACCAGATACCAAGGGCCCACTGTACTCTTCTATTTGCTATGTCTGCTATGTTCCTTTCCAGACCTTTGGATGCCTAAGGGTGTATCTGCGCTGCAGAAATAATCCAGTTTGACACCACTTTAACTGCCATAGCTCAATGCTATGGAATCCTGGGAACTGTAATTCGTTGTGGCACTAGAGTGGAACTCTAATGCCACAACAAACTACATTTCCCAGGATTCCATAGCATTGAGCCATGACAGTTAAAGTGGTGTCAAAGTGGATTATTTATGTAGTGCAGATGCAGTCTGAATTTCTGAAGGGTGTACTGAAGTTTTAAGTTACTGCAGTGCTAGAAATTTGGAGAATGAAGGAAAATCTCATTTGGAAGGAAGAACTGTTATTTGGAGAGACAATGACCTCATTTTGCCTTCCTCTCCCACAGCTATACTCCTGAGAATATTAACATGAGAGATGGTGCATCCAGACTGATTACAAAGACCAGAAACTCCTAGATTCCCCCCCCCCCCCCGTTCTTTCTAATTTAATTTTGAGGATCCATACATGTTTTGTTTATCGCACAATATTTTCTGTCAGCTGCCATCATCAAGGGCTTTTTATAACAACTCCCCAGGTCAGTTTATTTTAAACCAGTATAACATTGGAAAGAACAGGAACAAAATCTGGGACTTTTCAATCAGTCTGGATACACCGTTACAGGTACTGTAATGAGTACTGCATTGTGAGCCAGTTTTAACATAGTGTTAAGCTATAGAAATTATTTTTTTGATCAGCTTAAGCTATTTCAAGGGACTGTTGCAAAGATCAAGTGGGGAAATCCCATGTGTCCTGGAAGGAAGGAAGCAGTAAAGATTCGATAAAACCGTCTTTTTCTTTTCGAATTTTATTGCGGCAATTGAATGTGGTGCTCCAAAGGAATGGGGGCATAGTGTTGCAATTGTTGACTGTGTGGAATGGATATTCTGTGTCTAAGTCTTGTTCAGTTCTCTCTCTCTCTCTCTCTCTCTCTCTGTATACTGTGTGTATATATAGTGGGCTTGAAGTGAAGTAAATATCCTGTCACTATTTTCTCCTAATTATTATGCCTCCATTACAAGGTAAATATACCTATCTCCACCTCTGTGATTTTCTGTAATAGATGATCATGCCTGCCTCCTCCAAGACTTCTTGAATGCTTCCCAAATGGTCTGCATTTGTTGAGGGTGGAGGTTTGTATTTCTGGAGCCTTGCACCCCATTGGTCTGAGGAAGCTTCCATGCCCTTAAAGAGAGGATGGGTTTTTTTGCTGAGCTGTTCAAGACACCCATTTATACCTCCTTAGCCAGCCAGCTGCCTGTGGCTTGCCAGTCGATCGTGTCCTCCCACCAGTGCTGTCTCTTTTTCTCCTTGGGACTTAGGTGAGCCCTTTGCATGTCTCTTATTCACCCCAGTTGCAGCTTCAGGGGGTAAAATTGGGAGAAATTAGAAACATGGTAGTTCCTAGATTAACTGTGCTTGGCTGGGAAAAAGGACTTCATAGCTGAAGGAAAAAGCCTGACCTCTCAGCATCTGTCAGTCCTGTTGTTAACGGTGATCAAGTTTGTTTGACATTGTCCCCCTCCAGAGTTTGGCAAAGTTGCTTTCCTGGACTACAGCTCCCAGACTCCCCCAGCCAGCCATGCTGACTGGGAGTTCTTGGAGCTGTAGACCAGGAACGCAACTTTCCTGAGGTCTGAACTCATTTTCTGCATTCCCACCCTATAAAAGTGCCATTTTGCGTTCATAATTCCAGAGCTAGAAAACTCCCATTTTCTCCGTGGTCAAATTTAACCCCAATATGCACAGTAAGGAAATCTGGCAGGTTGGATGTGGATTTTCACAACCCGAAACCTGAGCCACAAATGCTGTCAAAACTGAACCAGGCTGTTTCTTGTTAAAATGTCTCTATAGTAGAGGAAGCTTGCCTAAAAAGCTTTGGTCAGCTTTGCTCTACCAAAAGGAAACTCATGTGGCCCAGGCTTGGTTCAGTATGCAGTTTGGGGTGAGCAAATACAAGCAAAGTGTTGGTTAAAAGGGAAGAGGGGAAGAGGTAATGCTTCACTGCCTGAATTTCTTTGCACATAGTCACAAGGAACAGATTAAAATAGAGAAGGAAGTGGTGTTCTTTTTTAATTTCCATGAACACAAGTGGTGTGCTGCTGACATTGCTCACATGTCAAGCTCTCTAGTGCTGATACCTTTGCCACCTGTGGCTGCCACAGTGACTCTCTCATGCTCCTCCAAAGTAGTGAGACTTGACCAGGGCTGCAGCCCAAGGAGACAGCTGCAGTTCCTTGCGGGCCATTTTTAGAAGCACTTTCTTCTCAGTTATGTGAGAGGCCCCTACACATTTCTCCGGATAAGGTTTCTTTTGGGAGATCAGCCCGATATCCTTGCTGGCCATTTGAATCCCTAACCATCCAGTTCTGAACCAAATGACAAAGAGCTGTTAGCAGGTTCACTAATGAGAGAAAGTGTCACATGCATTTCGATGGTCAGTTAAAAATATTCATAGCTATACCATATTGCATCACTGCAACTTGCTCCCAAGAAATCATTGTAATGAAAGTAACCCCTAGACTGAGTTATATACACCTGTAGGGAACACCAGCTTTGCTAATCAGTGTCCATATACATGTTGGAAAAGATGATCAAGAACACTTGTAAGAAAGTTCAAGCTGTTGAGTAAACCACAAAAACATCCTTGATCCCCTACTGTGGTCTGCCATAAGAGATACCTTAGCAGTAAACATCATTCCTATGTGTTGCAAGCTTTGGAAAAACTTGTATCATTGTGATTGAGGACATATTTGGCAGCTCTCCATAATTGTGATAATGACTTCCCCATTCAACACAAGTAAGGCTGTTGAGAAATAAGTACAGGACTGTTTCTACTTTCCAACTAAAGTAGTGAGTGATTTTGTTTAATAGAAACAATATGGTTATAATAAATATGTACATCTTCCTTTGGTTTATTACAGGGGCTCATCAACAACACCAAGATGTCTGAGTAAGTTGCCATTCTGTTTGCCATGTGGAACTTACAAAAAAGAGAAATCTTTAACCTAAAATATATCAATAAGGGAGACACCTATAATATAATGAAAATCTCTAGAGCTTTTCTTTCAAGTTATGACCTTTTTTAAAACATAAGAAACCATTTCCTGACCTCTGCTCCACCTGGAGGTGCTGAAAGTGTATAAGAGGCTCTTGTACATATATCTCATTCCCTATCAGGCTGGGAATAGGTGAACATAAATAGATTGAGTGCAAAGCTTGAGAAATTTACTTTTTTTTAGATTACAGCTCCTGCAATCTCCCAGCCACCATGCGACTGCCCATGATGACTGGAGATACTGGGAACTGTATTCCAAAAAACGAGTATTTTTAAGTATGGAGATCCCTTGTCCCATCCAGTGGTTGGAGGTGTATGCATAGAGCTTTTTCAAAAAGGTTAAAATTCTGTTGCTTAGTCCAAGTTCTGTCCCTGTTCCTTCTCTGCCAAACATCAGTTAAATTGCTGGGATTTAAACCTTTTTGAATACTTCACCTGAGCAGCCTGGTCTGCTCCATGCTTTCTGTATGGTATTTCTTTTTATCCTGATAATTAATACTTTTCTTCTCTCCTTTCTTCTTGTGACTATCTCTTTCTCTCCAACCAGAGAAGAAGTAAGTTTTTTCCATTTTTTTTGAGGGGGGCATTATTCATAGGTAGAATTACAGTTTAGAATGGTAGCACTATGATAATGTTTTAAGCCTGGATTAAAATCTCTCCCATTTGCAGAAGGTATTTTCAGGCTAAAACCATTAATTGGCAATCAACAGTTATTTTCTCACCTTCTTATCTTTTCCTATGAAGTCAGTTCTAAACTTTCTTTTCCCTACCAGTGATAAAGTGAAGCCATCTGAGATTCTGGACATAATAGTCTTCTCCTCCTAACTCCACATACACCCTTTAAATGCCAAGTCCATTAGTGCACTTGATTCAAAGTGTGGTTGGCCATCTCTGTTATATCAGGGGGCCTTGCTGCTCATTTTGCTGAATGGGGCACTGCATCTCTGCCCCATAGTTTTATCCTGATGGCACCCTTTCTCCCAATATCCCACTGCCCTCTTGAGTGATCAAAAGATAGAACTCAGAATGACTGGGCCTATACAGATGGAAGAGGACTGATTCATAGTAACATCTCAGGTGACACCAAATGTCATCTTCAAATGCAACCTTTTAGTTTCTCTCATAAGCATTAACGGTGGTTTCGAAGGCTTTCATGGCTGGCATCCATAGGTTTTTGTGGGTTTTTCAGGCTGTGAGGCTGTGTTCTAGAAGAATTTATTCCTGACATTTCACCTGCATCTGTGGCTGGCATCTTCAGAGAATTTGGGCACTCCTGTTTGTCAATCTGTTCACAGTCTCTATGGGTATTCACATCACTCGCTAACTAAAGAGCTGCTGGAGTAGAATTCTAGAGAATGAATTTGACCAGAAGGCTCATTCCTGCTTCTTTAAAATGCTAGTATTTTCTACCAAGATGAGATCATCTGATTTCATTCTGAAGGAGGGCAGCGAAAACTGAGACACTCGCAGCTGAAATTAGTAGAGAACCTCTCCTTCACATTTCATGAGACTAACAAGTACCTTCTGTGCCTTGAAGAAGTTTTGGCAGAGCAACTGATGGATTTATTTCACTTTGCCCAAATTCTCTTGTGGAATCTGGAAACGATTCCAGGCATCTTCAGAGAGACTTCATACAACTTAGGTGCTCAGCAGTGGCTCCTCTTCATCCTGGAAAGAATTGACCAGTGGGGTGACAGAGGGTTCTGTCCTGGGCCCAGTACTATTCAACATCTTTATCAATGGCTTGGGTGAAAGAATAGGGGGGCATGCTTTTCATATTTGCAGATGACACCATATTAGGAGGAGTAGCTAATGCCCTAGAGGACAGGATGAAAATTCAAAATGACCTTAATAGATTAGAAAGCTTGGCCAAAGCTAACAAAATGAATTTCAACACAGAGAAATGTAAGGTACTGCACTTAGGGTGAAAAATAAAAATAAAAATGAAGGCATAGATATAGGATGTGGGAGACCTGGCTTAACGAGACTACGGACATTATCACACGGGGAGTCG
>CM034701.1:115227745-115242470 GCA_020142125.1 Phrynosoma platyrhinos | reverse complement strand
TGAAGGGATGTCATATTGAGGAGGGTGCTAGCTTGTTTGCTGCTGCTCTGGAGAATAGGACTCGGAACAATGGATGCAAGCTACAGGAAAAGAGATTCCACCTCAACATTAGGAGGCAGTAAGAGCCTGTTCAAAAGTGGAACACCCTCCCTTGGAATGTGGTGGAGTCTCCTTCTTTGGAGGTCTTTAAACAGAGGCTGGATGGCCATCTGTCAGAGATGCTTTGATTGGGAGTTCCTGCATGGCAGGGGGGTTGGACTGGATGGTCCTTGTGGTCTCTTCCAACTCTATGATTCTATGATTTGTATCATTCCCAACCCTCTTTTTGATCAGAGGGGATAGTTATGGCAGCTTCCCTCAAAAGTGTTTTGCCAGCCTTCTAACAGTCAAGAGAGAGGAGTGAGTTCTTGGAGGGATTGTTTTACAATGACAGGGAAACCATTGAAAAGGTCTTGCTTCTGATAACCATCTCCCAGGCATCAGAAACCCAGGAAAGTTGAAGTAGGGTCTAACTTGTTGAACTGAGCATCACAAATTGCTTCTTTCCATGTATATTGATTTATTTTATTTTATTACCACTTGGAAGGAAACTCTCCAATTTCTACTGCTTAGTCAGCATGTGTGTTGAATTTCTCTCCATAAATTTGAATTGCACACTAAAAGAGTTGTTAAACAGTGGGTTTCTAGAAGAGTAATTTGAAAACATGCATAAGAACACTATCGATAGATCTGACCAAAGCTTGCTGCAGTTGAATGCTGCCAAGTCTTCCCATTGCCTTTAGAAGTCATTTCTAAAGGCCAAATTCTGGTCTGGAGTTGTCCTCGTACTGTGGTGACCTTATCAAATTTCTTGAAATGTGTGACTTGGATGGGAGGTTCTCCAGTGAAAGTACAGCTAGTCGCATATGAGTTATTTGGAGCAGGGATCACTATTCCCTTTGCACCAAAGCATCAGGGACAGAATGCACCATTATCATAAGGAGTCAACCTGCAGATGTTAAAGATCTGCTTAGCAACATTTAAGAACAAACTCTGGCATCTATATGTAGTTCAGGGGTGAGTTCAGGGGTAACCCTGATGGCGCAGTGGTCACATGCCTGTACTGCAGCCACTCACTCATAAACCACAAGGTTGCAAGTTCAATACTAGCCAGGGCTCAGGCTTGACTCAGGCCTGCATCCTTCCGAGGTCACTAAAATGAGTATCCAGCTGTTGGGGGGCAATGAGTTTATAGTTGTAAACCGCTTAGACACTGCATAGTGCGGTATGAACCGGTATATAAATGAAGCTGCTTTGCTTGCTTTGCTTACATGCAGCACCAAGTCTCTTTCTGCAGCTTTCAGGGTCCAAATTAATTATTGGAAGGTATTTTTTGTGCCTCCAAATGCCTCCAATGCTTTGTGTAGGATGTGAGACACAATTTCACCATATTCCTCCCCCCCCCCCGCAGCCACTATAGTCCTTTTTTTCTTACAGAAGGTTAATATGAAGTTGACTTCTGTGTCACTTCCTGTTATTAAAAAGAATCACCTCTGGGCCTAAAATTTTCCAGGAGGGGCAACAACATGGCAAAACTGCCTCCTCCTCACCTAGAGAATTTGACAGGGTGGAGCCCTCAGAAGTTTCTTGGTGAGGCCACTGTGGCCTCTTAACCCCTCAATAGCTGTCTACTCTTAATTTATCTATACCAGGGGTAGGCAACCTTTCCCCTTTAAGGACCGAGGGACTTTAGCTCCCAGAATCCCAGGATTGGCCAACATGGGACTATTGGCTATTGGCCAACATGGGACTATTGGCCAACATGGCTGAGACTTCTGGGAGTTGAAGTCCCTTGGCCCTTAAAGGGGAAAGGTTGCCTATCCCTAATCTATACCTTCAAATAGTGTCAAAAGACCAGAAAATTTCTGCATAGTGGCAGGGGGCAGAGTGGGGAGGTGATTCCATAGCTATGAGCATAACAAATAATCATGGAGATCAAATTTGGACCTGAGTCATAGAATCCTAGAGTTGGAAGAGACCCCAAGGACCATCCAGGAATACACAATCAAAGCACTCCCAACAGATGGCCATCCAAACTCCATTTAAAAACCTCCAAAGATGGAGATTCCATCACACTCTGAGGTGGAATCACTGTTGAACAGCTCTTACTGTCAGATTTCTTGCAAACCCCTTTTGGTTATGCTCTGAGGCTGAGGAGTTAAACGCTGTTGCATGCAAATAGTTGTAACAAAAGAATTATAAATGCTGAAAGAGTGGTAGCTGGTGGTTTCCATGTCAGTTGACAGTGAACTCTTGATGGGTTTTAGTTCAAACTTCAAAGGGACTATCCATGGTCCTCAACCTTATCTTCAAAATAGATTCAGGAGCTTGTATAGCCTTTAAAGTTTGGATGAAAATGTAGAGGGGTTTCCCTACCACACTGGCATGCAAGATGCCCTTGGTTGGGTGAAGAGAAGGCAAAGCAGAAGATTGCAAGAAGGAAGAGAAAGGTACTTCACCTTTCTCTACATATAGTCTTTCCTCAATCCAAAAAAGCCTGCTCAGCCACATTTGTCTCTGTTAAATTCTAGTGCTGTTTATCCTCCTGACCATAACAAGCTCTTCCTCTACTAGGGAAGAAAAGTGGCTACTTTTAAAACTAGGGTGCTTGTGTTTTGGGCACTTATTTACTTCAGGTGTCTGAAAATGCCTTTTCTACCAGAATTCTATATCACAAGAAACCAGTTTATCTTTGAAATATCACAGGGTCCCTGTCTCTTTTTTTGTTGTTCTCATTTTCCTGCTTCAGGAGGCATGCCCATGCTCCTAGAGTTTCAGAGTTAAGGAGGCTCAAGTCTATGAAATCTCATGCTACCAGCTTTTTTCCCCTTTAAGTTAGGGCCTCTACAGACGGCACTTTGCATCATCTTGGAGGCAGGAAAGGGGAGGGGCAGCCACACACTGGGTACCCCAACCCCTTCCCGAGGATGTCATCATGGCGCGTGCCACTACGCACAGCGTGTGCCGTCAGGACATCCTCCTGGCACAGCATTTTTACACACTGCGCTGGAAGAGGCGCAAAAAAGTCACACGGTGGCTCTTCAGGCGCCCTATTTTCCGGCTCTGGAAGGAGCAGCATTTTAGTGCTCCTTTCAGGGCTGGCAAAAGGGTGGATTGGGGCTGAGGCATGGGGCAGCCTCGGCCCCAATCCTCTGCTTCCCAGGCCATGGCTGCCCATCTGCATCCCCCCATTGTCTCAAAGGTGCAACTAGATCCTTTTGCATACTGATTTTTGAAAAGTTTTGGCTTATATTCTGGGTATAAGACATACATATTGTAATCAAGCAAGAACAAGCCAAGCGTGAGCATTTCTTATTTTTCACCTGGTAGAAGAAACAGAAGACAACTAACCCTTACAGGAATCCTTGTCCGGAATGGCTGAGTGTATCTAACACATAATGGGATTTCTGCATCCTGGAGACATTATCAAAGAGTATACTACTAGCACAATCCATATTTCTGCCATTGTCTTTTGTTCCTCCTGAACTGCCCTTTTCCTTACAATGGAGGTATGGAAATTATGGCCCTCCAAAGGCTAGAGTGCTAGAAACTGGTTATTACCCAGCCCTGCTTTAGGCATACAATGACTGTGCTTGGGACCATGTTCCCCAGCCTACATTCTTCTCCCCTTACTCTTGTAACAATGTGGAGCCATGCATCCATAAACAGACTGAAGTTTGATCAGCTAAACATAATTTTGTCCCCTTTCCATTTGGCTTCAGCCATTGGCCTCTGATGATAAGCTAGAACATATCTTTTTTTTTTTTTTAAAATAATCCTTTAAATTAATGATTTAATTATGAGATCCAGAATGGTCATGATTTGACTGTTGGACTAGGACTAGGACTCAGGGAGATGAGGGTCTGAATCTTGACTCAGCCACAAAAAAATACTGAGTGACCTTAACCACACTCTTTTGGCCTTGGAGGAAAGCAATGACAAATCTCCTTTGAATAAATCTGACCAAGAAAACCCTAAAACAGGGTCTTGGGACTGATTGCTTAATGCTTTTTAAATATGTGCATTATGTATTGTTTTAGCTATTTTGTTTTAGCCGAGCATAAGCCATTTTGAGTCCCAAATTGGAAGAACAGCAGAAACGAAGATACTGGAAGCAAGGAAAATTACTGTTAATTATTCCCTTATTTTGCTAATCAGTAGTGCAGAGATAAGCAGATATTTCTCTTCCCCATAACCACATGTCTCTCCTGGTATAGCCTTTTATAAACTGGATCTATTGGTAGAATATGCCAGGGGTTGCATTCTCAAAGCTCCTTAGCCCTGGGTTTTCAAGGGACTGAGCAGCTTCAGCCTCTGAGGGGGGTTGCAGACAGCCAGAAATAGTGCAAATTGAGTCCACTTTTAGGGTTAGGGTTAGGGAATCATGAGAACTGCAGTTTATTGTGGCACCAGAGCTCTCTGACAGAGAAGGCTCAATGTCTCAGATAAAAAACAATTCTCATGATTCCCTAGCACTAACCCTAACCCTAAAAGTGGACTCAATTTGCACTATTTCTGGCAGTCTGCAATCCCTCTGAGTCTTTGCAAAACCAGATCTAAAAGTTGATATCATTGCTGCAGCAACACTGTCTTCTTCTCAAAGATTGTGGGTCTAACCAGCACTATATGCACTGGCTTGTCCTCTGTAGAAAAGGAAAAGGACAATAAATTAAAATAAAAATAAAGAAAAAGAAAAAGAATAGGCAGAGAAACAGGATACAGTTGGAGGTTTCCTTCAGCCACAAATGGTACTGTTTTAATAGTATCCCACTTTTACATGGAGGTAGAGGATCAGGACCTTAGGAAAGATGCATGGAAAAATGTGACTTACGGAAGGACTCCTTCAAGCACTATGTAACCCATTTCTTTCTCCTTTTCTTCTTCCTATTTTAGAAAAGGAAGAGGGCAATTACTGCCCGCCGGCAGCATCTCAAGGTATCTACTCTTCCTTGTGACTCATAACAACAGACATATTTCTCAACTCCACTGATTTCTTCTTGTTTTGGGGAAGAGATGTGGACTGTAAGAATAGGCCCAAGTCCTCAGACATTCCCCTTTTGGACTATTTGGCTCAGAGTATCCCTTCTTCCACGGCACTGCTTGCCATTTAAAGAGAGAAAGAATGAAAGAAAAAAGAAAGTGGAGCTAGAACTTGTCTCACTGTTCTACACTTTGTCCAATTATGTAGCACTCTTTAAATTCTCCAGATTTTTTTCCATTTCTGAAACCAGGGGTGCATCTACGCTGGTGAAATAATACAGTTTAGCACTACTTAAGGTGCTCTAGCTCCATCCTGTTGAATCCTCCTTTAGCCTTCTCTGCCAAAGAGTGCTGGTACCTCACAAAACTACAAATCCCAGGATTTTGTAGAATGGAGCCATGACAGTTAAAGTGGTGTCAAACTGCATTATTTCTACAGTGCAGACACACGTAAAAATAATTGGAAAGAGAAACTTAAGAGAAGTAAGCTGAAAGTATGGGGAAAATCCCTTAGCTGGCTAAAAAGCCACCACCACCTCTTCCTACATGACTGAACTAGTTCCATGTGGAAAGAAATGAAACTTAGCTTTACCAGAAACCCAATCATTGTAGTTTTAATTTGACACAACCATTAACTGGTGGGAAGACGCTGTGAATTGCCCAGTGAATACACAGCACAAACTAATTATGAATCCAGAAGTGAGTGTGGATCTATACTACACAGTTCAAAGATTATGACACATCTTTAACTGTCATGCTAAGGAATCCTGGCATACTCATTTTGGTGGGATTCTTAAAATTCTCTGCTATGGAGTTCTAGTGTTGTAGTTCAGGAGAGGTGACTAGAGCTCTCCTGCAGAAACTTCTAAGTACCTCATAAAACTACAAATTCCCTAGGATGGAGAAAAGTCAGTTAAGGTGGTATCAAACTCCTTTAACTTTGCAGTGTACATATGTTGTCTTACAATTTATCCAAGAAGAGTTTCTTAGCTTTATCCTGTGGTATTTTTTTAATGTTCTGCTATTTATTCTGGCACCGACAAAAATGTTTTCTCCTGGGGCAAGGCTGTGCATGTCCTGGAGCAAGGCTCTGTGGCTTCTCCATGTTTGTGTATGTGTGCGCACAGTGCGCGTGCATACACATACACTCATAATGGTATTTCTCCCACTCTTATTTCCCCAGAGTGTTATGCTCCAGATTGCTGCTACTGAACTTGAAAAAGAAAGTGCTGCCAAAGAACAAGAAAAAGCTGACTACCTGGCAGAGCACTGCCCACCTCTGCATTTGCCAGGTTCCATGCAAGAGCTGCAGGTAATAATTTGGTTTGCCCCTCCCTTGCACCCATTCATTGATATACAAAGACAGCCAGGGCTGATTCAATTTCCCCCCCAAATACTGATGAACTACCATTCCCATTATTCTTCATCACTGACCAGAATAGTTGGGTCTGTTGGTAAATGAAGTCTAACAACAACACCAAGTGACCCATGGGTTCTTCAACCATGCTTTAGTTCTCAAATCTAATCTTATCATACTGTGACAGACTGAGAATGCCAATACAAGTGGGCCCTTGGTATCCACTGGGCTGTGGTTCTAGGACCCTTCATGGATGCTAAGATCCATGGATTCTAATCCCATTATATATAATGATGCAGTAAAATGGTGTCCCTTATATAAAATGGCAAAATCAAGGTTTGCTTTTTGGAATTTAAAGTAAAATAAAACTTCAAGCCATGGAAAATGTGGATGCAGAATTTGTGAATACAGAGGGCAGACTGTGGGGCTGTACAGATGGCCCCTAAAGGGCGGCTCTGTGCCACCCCTGGGAATGCTGGATTGGGGCTGTGGCAACTGCACAGCATGGCCCCAATACGACAATTTGCCGCTCCAAAAAGAGCTGGCAAATGCTGCTCCTTTTTGGAGCAGCAAAAAGCTGCTCTTGCTGGTGTGACAGCAGCTCTTCTGTGCTCCTTTGGCTCAGCGTGTTTGGACGGGCAGTGTGAGGATGACATGAGGGCAGAGTCGGGGCGGCTGGTGTGCTGTCACCAGGCCCAACTCCACCCCAGGCTGGCCCTTTTGGCTGGTCTGTAACTGGCCCTCTATTATACTTTGGGCTAAGCTCTGTGGTATAGATTACAGCCTGCAGGGTAGGCTGGATGCCTGTGGGTATGACAGGGGACAGACACACGGGTATAGCTTTGGGAAGGGGACCAAATATCGACATTGCCACTCCATTAGGTATTCTGCACCCCAATTAAATTTCCCTTCCATCCCCTAGTGCAAATGGTTGCACTTTCTCAGAATGCAACCACATATGTCCAGACCCTAGTCCAGTAAGCTGTTTTGCAAGCACACACATGAGTCCCCCTCACTTTGAACTTGACCACTGAACAATGAGTTATCTTGAGTTTATGGTACCCTTTGTGGAATTGATTGGATGATTGTAGGATCCAGTACAATTATGCCAGTGTAGATCTTGTCTTGAATGTTTGGAGATGGAAATCTAGACGGGTTCACCATGAGGAGAGGGCAAAATCAGAATATTAGACCCCAATAAAAATTCTGCACCAACAGTGAAATTTTCCTTCTATCCTCAAATTTCTAGCATTGCAGTGTGAGACATTAGATATTGTTCTTACCTAATACCCTTCTATTTGTTGTGTTGACATTTCCTTGGTATCTTTGATCTTTTCTTGCTTCCTTTTTTAAAATTGAAATTATAATATATACATACTGATTATCCAGATCAAATAAGTCTAATAAGTCTAATAAGTCCTTCTTTCTTGAAATGCCTAAACTATATTTCTAGATACTCAATGGAAATTTCAAGTTACTTCAATGGTAGCAATGTGGAGACTGAAGAAATTTTCATTTGAAAGGCAGAATTCTTGTTTGTATGGGGAATGCCATAATCCCCACCCCCATCCACAGCTACATCTCTTCTAATGCACTGAACAAAGTTACTCAACACTGGAAGAAAGTTCTATGTTTCTATGCACCAGTGTAAGAAATGGACAGCATTTAGGATTATTGTTGCATCCATTGTTGAACAAAAGTGAATCAACTGCAAATCCCCTGGAGATCTACCAATGTATCTTGGCTGTAACTTCTGTAACATCCTGACATGAGTGTCTAAGAAGCATGGTGTAGGGAGAAGTATGTAGAGAGAGATTGTAGTACCTTTGAGACTAACTGAAAGAAAGAAGTTGGCAGCATGTAGGGAGAAGTCACTGATCATTTTATATCCCCTGATCCCATCCCAGTCTGACTCATTAAAGAAAGATTTATACTTGTTTTAGGTTCTCAATTTTTTTTAAAAAATAAACACCACTGCAAACTCACTGTAAAAATATCTGAAACTGCTTGGTAATGAAGAGTCATCACAATAAGTTTCACCACAGAAGGCTAGAAATGTTGGCAAATGAAGTGTTGAATAGGTTTCTTGAGCAACCCTCTTTAATAATCTATCCTTGTTTCTCAACAGGAACTGTGCAAAAAGCTGCATGCCAAGGTAGAGACAGTTGATGAGGAAAGATATGACACCGAGATGAAATTACAGAAAACTACCAAGGAGGTATTTTTTACTGACATCCAAATCTGTTTTATTTTAAAGGTATAAAAAGAAATGAATCCAGGAATACTTTGAGACTAACTGGGCAATTTATTATTTCCAGTTATTCTCAAAGGTGCTACTGGGTTTCTCTATGGGGGGGGTTTATGCTAAAAAATACTAGTAGTTATCTCTTTGAATATTGAGGGTATATATGATTTTTGGATATCATTATCCTACTGCATTTGTTTCCATTTGAGATCTCATCTACCTTTAGAAAACAAGAAATTTCAGTATGGAAGACCAGCATCCTGCCACTAGATGCTGAGGGATGTGGGAGACTTCAGTTTCAAATAGTCAAACATTGCATCAGGAAAAGTGGTTCAATAAGGAAGACCATGAATGAAGACCAACCGCTTAGACATCCCATAGCGTGATATGAAGCGGTATATAAATAAGCTGCTTTGCTTAGATATGGTTGAGGTATGCATTCACCAGTCATACTTTATATAATTAGGTACACATCTACAATAAAGTTTGAGTGTACACTTGAAGGAACCCAATACATATTCAGTGGGACAGGAAAACACCCAGAATGCATGCAAAATTGATGCATTCCCCTCCAATCAACACTACAGAACTTAGCAAAACTACTTTTTTGGATGATGATGATGATGATGATGTTGATTCCTCAAATTCACCAGCCAATATGACCACTAGCTGGTGAGTTCTTGGAGCTGCAATCCAAACAATAACTTTCCCAAGCTCTGCACATACGCATAAAAAGAAATAAATAATATAGACACATGTTACTGGGAATAATGAGTATTAACCATTTATACATAAATGTAAACTCTCAGGTAAAACATTTTATGGGATATAAAGTTCACAGCATAAGCAGACACAGGGAACAATAGCCCAAGATATTTTGTAATACTCAGAGAAGTTGCAGAAAGGTTAGCTCCTCTTTGAGGAGAATAAAAAATTAAAATGAGAGTAATAAAAGGCAGGTCTTGGGATGAGAAGTATAATCTTTTCTGATGTACATGCAGTCATATTATCAGGACAAAGATGTGTTGTGTTAAAACACCCAGCATATAGTTTGGGTGATTTACTATCTGAGATCCTAAATCAGGAGATGTATTGTAAAGTTTCACACAAGTGGAACTACAAACCCATTTCTTAGATTCTGCATCCCCCTAAAAACACCAGTTTATTTGCTGGTGCAGTGGGAGAGGGGGGCATCAGATAAACATTCAGCTATGTTTGTATAGTTGGATGCACAGCAACTGGACATCCTCAGACCAGAGTTCCTCTAGAGGACTTGGAGGATGATGTCATTGCTGTGCCTCTAGCAATAGAATCACATCTGGATGCTCTCAACTTCCAATCCATCCTTCACCAGCTTTTTCCCAGTTTTTGGGAGGTTGCAGCAGCTAAGAGGTGGGTTGCAGGACATCAACCCTTGTGTGACATTGATAGAGAACTATGACCTCTGCAGCAACCAAAAATAAATAACATGCAGCATAAGATGGAGGTACACCAGTTTAAGTCACTAATAGGATGACAGAAACTCTTTTTATAAACCCAAAATAAGTTCACAGTACCCTGATCCAGATGAGAACCATCATCCAGTTGAGAACTATCATGGAGGTGAAGCCTGTTTTTTGCTCCCTGTTATAGTTCTTTATCAACATTTGATTTCTTCATCTCTTTCTCCTCTTTTCTCTTTCTAGCTTGAAGATCTGAACCAAAAATTGTTTGACCTGAGGGGCAAGTTCAAGAGGCCACCCCTACGTAGAGTCCGCATGTCTGCTGATGCTATGCTGCGGGCCCTGTTGGGCTCCAAGCACAAAGTCTGCATGGATCTGAGAGCTAACCTGAAACAAGTCAAGAAGGAAGACACTGAGAAGGTATCTAGCAGAGTTTAAAAGAACCATTCTCTGGAGATTTAGTGTTTGTTGTTGTTAACCACTGTTAAGTCAGTTTCTACTTATGCTGACCTTAAGAATGAGATACCTCCAAATCACCCTATGATCAATAGTCTTGCTCATGTCTTGTAGACTCAGGGCCTTGGCCTCTTTGATTGAGTCTATCCATCTGGAATTCAGTCTTTCTCTTTTTCTACTGCCCTCTGCCTTGCCAAGCATCATAGCCTTTTCTAGTGAGTCATGTCTTCTCATGATGTAGTCAAAGTACAACAATCTCAGTTTAGCAATTTTGGCTTCTAAGGAGAGTTCAGGCCTGATTTGCTCTAGGACCAATTTATTTGTCCTTTTGGCATTCCACAGTATCCATAGAACTCTTTGCCAGCACCACATTTTAGATGAGTTGATTTTGTTCCTATCAACTTTCTTCACTGTCCAACTTTCATAACCATATGTAGAAACAGGAAATAGGATGGTAAATTTAGTAGTCAATGATTTGCTGTAATGTTTAGCAAAGTGGTCTAGTGAAACGTTCCCCTGCTTTAAAAGAAATGACCTGTAAAAAAAATTGAGTAAATTGGGTGGAATCCAATATGCCCAGGTGGACAACCACTAATACAACAAAGTGTCATTGTTATTATCCTGCCTTTTTCCTAGTATGGGACTCAAAGTGGCTTACAACAGTTGAAAATAGCATGGATAAAGATATACCAAATACAAAAGTTAAAAATATCATTAAGCTATCCATAAACCATTTTTTTTAAAAAAACCATAGCAATTAAAAGCAACAACTAAACAAAACAGAGAGAGTCAGTACAGCACAATTATGCAAGGCCCAGTCCTAATGAGCAGTCAGTTGTTGTGACAAACCTGCCAATTTTTAAAAAAGACTTAACCTGCCTGTAGGAAGACAGCAATGGCAAGGCTAGTCTAACCACTTTCAGAAGGGACTTCCAGAGCCTGAGAGTAGCCACTGAAAAAGTCCTCTCCTTTGTTCTCACCAGAGGTACCTGTGAAAGTGGTGGGGCAGCGAGAAGGGCCTCTGCAAAGAATCTCAAAACACAAGCAGGCTCAAATGAGAGAATATGGTCCTTCAGATAACCTGGACCTCAGCCTTTGTTCTCCTCCTCTTGCTCTCATAGCCTATTGTGCCCAAATCTGCTCTGGAGGAACTGCTGGATTAAGAGGGAACCAACCCTTCCCTGTTTTCACTCCCAGAGGGAGACCATTTCCAAGAATATCACACACTGGTACCAAAAAGCTAAAAAGGAGTAATAATTAAGATGAAATTGATTTGTTGATGGATAATAAAAAACCCCACCCACAACCAGTTAACAGTGAATTTTAAGGAAAAAGCGCGATAAATCAAGAAAGATAAATTCTTCTTAAAAGTAACCTCCCAAGCTCTGTGAAGAGGACAGGAGCATGAGAAGATATTTACTGGAAAACTGAGAGGCGTATATCTTATTGGCAGTCCTAGTTAGAAACAACCTGTTGAATCAATGGGATTTATGTGTTCACTGTCCATGCAAGAGCTGGTTAAATGAATCAACTCTAGTTGGGACTACACATAGGATTCAGGCCTTGGACTGTAACTCCCAGGATCCTACTGATAGCATCATGGTCAGTGGCCATTCTTGCTGTAGAATTCTGAGAAGCATAATCTGAAGAAATACATTTCCCAACCTCTGTATAAATGAATGTAGCATTTTCTTTGTCAAACAAGGGCTGTGTGACAAAAAGCAAGTGAGTGTTTCAACTCTATTGATCCTGTCTAGGATATTGAGCAAACCCTGAACATTTATCTCCTTTCTTCCACAGGAGAAGGATCTTCGTGATGTGGGTGACTGGAGGAAGAACATTGAGGAGAAGTCTGGAATGGAGGGTAGGAAGAAGATGTTTGAAGGTGGCGGTGGCGAGTAAGAAGAACCAACCAGCTGTTCAGTCTGATCCTCATCCCTATCCAAGTCCCAATGCCATCCATCCTGCCACCTCATATCTTGCCAGTTCTTTACAGTGCTGTTTGTGGGATGACAATCCTCAGGCAACAGTTGTACTTCATAGAGCAACCTGTCCTACAGAACCTACCTGCAGCCTGATCCCTCTGTATCATTGTTGGACATTTTTTTGTGCTGCAAAACATCTTAAATACATTTTGCGACTGTGGTAGTTGCATGAGCTTAAACAAGTCAGTCCTCATTCAGTCTTGTCATTGGGTAGGATCTGTTGTTTCAAAGTAAACTGAACATATGTAAATAAAGCTTTGGAAGTATGTCTGAATGTTTAAGCCTTGGTAGGCCAAGGCATGAAGTGACTTTGTGTCATGTGGCCCTTTAATTTTGCTGATGTGCAAACCAGCACTTAGATAACTCACAGATACAAAATAAATGTACTATTTTGACATGCATACAATGAAGAATTGCTTGAAGGGAATGTGTTTGAGGCATATCATGAAAATAATGTAACCACTGAGAAACATTTCCACCATGAATTAGTGCCATCAAATTTAGAATTGCTCTCAAAATTATTTTTTCTAATAACTCTTTCTGGAGTAGAAGAACAATATTTTAGGAGATACTGTTAATGATCACAAAAATGTCACTAGCCATACATGAATGGGTGAACAGTGCTACTCAATACAATTTTACTTCCATGTCCATTAAAACCTCAGTTGATGATTGGAGAAATTTAATGATGCTCCAGTTCTCAGAACTGTACCAAATTATGTCGCAGTCAGAATCTGTCAGTATGTATACATATCAGCTGCAGGGGAAGGCAATAGAAAACCTCCCCTGAACAAATTTTGCCAAGAAAACCCCATGATGAGGTTGCCTTAGAGTTGCCATAAGTCAGAAATGACTTGAAGGAACACAGCAATAATATATGAGGAATCTAAAAGAAGTTGTAGGGGTGCAGATGGGAGGATGAAATGAGAGAAATTATTTCCATTAGCCTAATAATAAAACTTGCCTAATATAGTAAGTTTTAACTTTTTGGGGCAACTAAAGTGATAAACATGGACATAGCCAGCAATCAATTTTATGGTGTAAACCCAATTGCAAGTTTCAGAGACCCACAGAATCAATGAAACTCAATATTGATGTACCATTCAGCAACTGTTTCAGTGGATCTCCAGACTGTTGTTAGCTCTCCAGATGATGACAGACATTGCAACTCCCAGCATTTCCCACCATTGCCTGTGCTGGCTGGGGATGCTGGGCCTTGCAATCATGTAGGTTTGCATGATTCCCACTTTTGGTTTAGACCTATGCCCCTATTTCCAGAAAGCCAACTGTGTCTGAGTCAAGCACTTTATTAAATATCACCTTACTTTATCATATATACTAATAATTATCTCATTCCTTTATATGTTAGTTCTCATGTAGATAAAATATACACAGCATCAGCAGGGTTAGGGAAAAACAAGTTTCACAGATGTATGAAAAAAAAACTTGCAGAAAAGCAATCATAGGAGGGGACTAAGAACCCTAAAATAGACCAATGAGGATAAGCACACTCAGGGATTGGAGGAAGAGAATGAAAAGCCAGTGGAAAGAAGTGGATGGAAGAGAGTATTCTTGATGAAGGCATGAATGAATAGGCCACTTCTCACTACAGCTTTGGTTGCTTTTTCTCATATAATCAAACCATAAAATCAGATTCATATCAAACAATCAAATCCAGAAGCTGCTCTATTTTATCAGTCGTGTAAATATATGAATGTGCATCATGGAAGTTGGAAGCTGTTATAAATGAAAAATTAGGGGAAGTGATGGTTATTAGTCTTGCACAGAAACCTCTGCACAGAGATAATTTAATGCCTGTTACAAAGCAAGCATTTTCATGTCATAGTTCCTCCCAATGTTTCTCTTGATAGTATCATTTGAAAAAGCACCCAGAGATGCATAACAATGAGATAAAACATCTCATATTCAGTGATATGGAATAATTGAAACTTGAGACAAAAAGCCATGAGGCCACCTAGGCTAGCTACTCCCTATTGTAAGAAAAGCAGGCTTGGACACAGAAGGAGGAGAAGTGAAAATAGGAAGAGGGAATATCAGCAATCTAAGACACACAAATGACACCATAATACTAGCAGAAAGCCTCCCAGACCGAGAACAAGTACTACTACTACTAATAAGTTTTATTTATATCCCACCCCACTGTCAGGCAATTGAGGCGGCTCACAACAATTTAAAAACTTCATACAATATTAAAATACAA
>CM034701.1:115171405-115204868 GCA_020142125.1 Phrynosoma platyrhinos | reverse complement strand
TAAAGTGGACTCAATTTGCACTATTTCTAGCAGTCTGCGAAGGCCCTTCCTCTAATTTAAATGCAGCTCTTCACATAGTTCTTGGCTAGAGAAAGGAAATCCACCGGAGTTGCCTCAACACCTAGTATTAAGATATCATTTCCAGTAGTATGGAGGATAGTCATCATCAACACCTGATATCTCATACCAACCAGTCACTTAACCACTCCATTTTGCACCAATCCAGTGTAACTGGAGAGAGTGCATATTACAATGGCATATGTACTGGCCAATACCTTGTGAGGATGGTGTCTGTTAGAAGCTGTTTTCCAGTCAAGGACTTCACCGCTGTGAGGTCCTTGACTAGAAAATAACTTCTTACAAACATAATCAACTATCTGTGCTCAGCCTTCAAGGTTGCCTACGGCTTCTCGTCCTGCACTCTACTAAGTTGTCAGGGTGCCCATGTATGGTCATTGCTTAAGAGCGGCTCTGCTGTGCCAGCAGGCTCCATCCTGTCCTTTGCCACGTTCATCCTCAGCTGTCCTGAATTCTCTAGATCCCTTAGAGGAGACTTGGAGAGTCCTAAGTCATATTACAGCAATTGCTAAGAATATCCAGCACTGGAAGGAGATTGTCTGAGAAAACCGATACTTACCAAAGTATCTCTGGACTCCTTGGAACTGCGTTCCAGAGGACAGGGTAGTGGAGTTGCTGCTCTATGTTTAACTTAAGTGTGTATTTTTAAAATGTCATGAAAAGGAACATGTTCTGTTTTAGGGAATAAAAGTAAGAGTTGAAGAAGTTCTTGGTTCCTGCAAGGAGATGCATTGTATGATGACAGGTTACGAGGAACCCGTTTCCTATTTATCTAATAGGTGAAGTTTCCTGTCCTTTCTTTGCTTCTAATCCCTGAAAGCACTGGAGTTTTATTTATAAAAAGATGTTTTGTGCTACTGAAATTCCAGTCATGTCTTGGCTGACAATTAGCATGACAGCAATGTTGTAAGCTCTGAACAAGGGAAGCTCTTGAAAGTCAGTCTAATACTCCTAGTAAAATCTTCTCAGTTACAGCCACGGATATTTGTGATCTCTTCGATAAATATTCAGAAGCTTTCCTCTGAAGCTAAAAAGAAAAGGGCTCACAGTAGTAAACCTTCCAAAAACAAAAAAAAATATAACTGTGAATATGTAGTTCAGGCCCTTTGAGAAACACTCTTAGATAAATGGTGTTTGGCTAAGCCTTATGCATTTTTTGAAGCGGTGCAGAATCACTGAGCCAGACTATTATGGGAGAACAACAACCAATGATAATGTGAATATTGATCTATTTCTCTTGTTTCATTTAGGCCGCAGTGCTAAGCATGGTCTCTAGGGAGTAAGCTACCATGGGACCCATATCTAATTTAGCATGCCTATACTTTGTGATGTGCATAATTTTGCATATTCTGCCTAGCCTCATGAGGAACTGGCTTGTGATGCTCATAATGAAGAAGACAAGCCATAAAGAACCTCTTCAGTATTAAAATGAACCATGTAAACAAGCTTTTGTCCAAGAGAAACACATGAGAGATGTGGTGGTAGAAACATGTGTCTAATCTAGAAGGGTGACAGACAACAGAATCCTGCATAGGCATTTATTCCAAGAGTCTAACAAATCTAAGTCATACCAGTATTTGTTGTTGTGTCAGTCTGATTTATGGTGACCCCAACCTAGGCTTTTCTTGACAATATTTATTCAGCAAGGGTTTGTAATTACCTTCTTCTGAGGCTGAATAAGTGTGATTTCCCCAATGGGTTTCCATGGTTGAGTGGAGATTTGAACCTTTTTTTCGCAGATTCCTTGTCCAACACTCAGGCCAACATTCAACACTCAAACTAGAGTCCTGGTCTAGCACTCAAACCACTACACCATGCTGTTACCACCATATCTGGTACCAGTTATACCAGTATATGTGCATACAAGGGGAGAGATACAAATGTGGGAGAAAAAAGATTTTAAAAATATGCAAGTGCAAATGACCGAACAATAAATTAGCATCACCATAAGCTGGAAACAATTTGAAGACATACAACAACATATAATTCTAGCACAACCTGCAGGAAACACAAGAGCATAAGAATGGACAAATATTACCAACTACTACAGGTTGCATTTCCCTTATCCAGAATTCCGAAAACCGAAATATTCCAAAATCCAAAGTCATCCACATGGTTGGCTAAGATAGTGACACCTTTGTTTTCTGATGATTCAATGGACACAAACTTTGTTTCATTCACAAAATTATTAAAATATTATGTATAAAATTACATTCAGGCTATGTGTATAAGGTCTATACAGAACATAAAAGAATATCATGTTTAGACTTGGGTCCCATTTCCAAGATCTCTTATTATGTATATGCAAATATTCCAAAATTCAAAAAACGCTGAAATCTGAAACACTTCTTGTCCCAAGCATTTCAGATAAGGGAGACCCAATCTGTACTACTGCTGCTCCTGGATTATTTATGTAGCAAAATTGATGTCTGTGGCACACAAAAGTATACGCTGAGGAACCTGCAGTATAAAATTCAGTACTGGAAGAGGATAAGGGGGAAACCGAGAAGGAATATTAATTGCTAACTGTCCATGAAGGTTTCAGTATTGTGGTCTCTGGCAGGGCATCTCAGGAGCCTGAAGACATATTAGCTCTCTTGCCTTTGAGGGTGGAGGGAGAGGGCCCTCCCAGAGTTCTGACTTCAGCTGTTCCCTCCCCAATCCTTTGGAAACCCTGAGGAATTTGCATGTCAGAGCTCTGATGTCTGCAGAAGGCAAAAAGAGAGCAAAACGAGGACAGTCCCTCCCCAAAAGAATTCTCTCCCCTAATGGAAAGTTCCTTCAGTCACCAAGTTTCTAGCATTGCAGTAATTTAAAACTTCAGCAGAGAGTTTAGAAATATAGTTTAAACTTCCAAAGTGACCAAGGGAATGCAAACTCAGCAAATATGAAAGTTATAGTGCCAGAGATTTGGGTACTGAAGGGAAGTTTCAGAGTGGGGAGGGGTATTTTTATTTGGGGGCGAGCAATGCCTTTATTTTGGCTCTCCCAGTAGATACATCCCTGGAGGCATGTCATTGATGGTCCTTCTCCCCAGACACATAGGTACACATGCACCCCAACATGGAGGGAATGTACCTCAGCCCTGGAGAGGATGTGCATTATTTTCCTCCTGTTGCTTGTGATGGGAATTGTTTGAAGTATAGCCCACCTTCTGGAACAGGATTGACATGGACACTGAAAGACAAAGATCATCACCTTGCCTGTGTTTGTACGTGAGTGTGAGTGTGTGTGTGAGAGAGAGGGATGGAGGCAGGGAGAGAGGGGGAGAAAATATGAGTAAAGTTAAACTTATTGTTAAAATAAGTTGTATGCCTTTTGGAGAAAGGTAGTATGAAGGAGAGCCAGTGTGGTGTAGTGGTTTGAGCATTACACTATAACTCTGGAGACCAAGGTTCAGTTCCCTGTTTGGTGGTGGAAATCCACTGGGTGATCTTGGGTGAGTCACACACTTTCAGCCCCAGAAAACCAAATAATAGGTTCGCCTTAGGGTTACTATAAGTTGGAAATGAATTGAAGGCATACAACAGGAAACTTTGAATATTAACTTGTAATATAATGTAACTTACCTCAGGCACTGTAACTGAGTAGCAATTGTGAGGATGGAATAGGACTGTGAAATCTCCTAGGGGGAAGCCATTAGCAATGAGAAGGGGAACGGAATGGAGAAGCAAGTTCGTTCCAGTGTTCGTTCCACTTTGAAAGAACCGTGCAGAAGTTCAAAGGTTGCTGGTTTTCATCCAGCAGGAAGCAGAATAACAAGCAAGCAAGTCCTGCATGTGCTTTCCTTAAGGAGGCGTGTACATCCTCATTTGGTGCATATGGTTGCCAGGGTAAAAACTAGAGATATCTCTTGGATCTTTAGTGGTTGCATAGAAGAGGGGATTTCAGCAGATGTGGCTTGTCAGGTAACCTGGTAACAACCACATCTGCTGAAATTTTCTCTTCTACACACTCATTAAAGGTGCAAGAATCATCTTCATTTTTCACTCTAACAGCCCTATGCATATATTCAGTGATGCACTTTTATACACAGATTGAAAATTAAGAATATCCACTTGTGGGTGGTTTTCAATTGTTTCAAAATGCTCAAATTGATTTTATTGTAGGCTTCCTTAAGGTGGGATATTATTGTTGCTGTTCATGCTGTTATCGGTTCATATTGTCCTGTTCCTGCATCATTTTGCAATTTTGTTAAAATCCATTATGAAATGCATATGATTTTATATGCATTTTATCTGTAACACATATTTTTGTTAGCGCTGTCCCTTATATGATTTTAGGGGGTATAATGGTTTCACAAAAACCTGTGTTTTTATGCATACCTTCCCTTATTGCAGATTTTTGTTTGCCATAGGAAAATCCAGAGAAATGTGAATGAGGAAGGTTGGAGAATTGATTCAGGACATGTTTGCACACTGATTTGGGAAGTGTGAAATTGGGTACATTCATATCAAAATGCAAACTGAATGAAATGCTCCTTATACCTGCAGGAAATAGGCTCATTTGCGTAGACAGGAAATAAGTCCATCTGTGGCTATTGATTATCTCTTCTCCCTGCCAACTGTTTTCCCACCATCATACAGTAGTGCCCTGAGGTGAGGTTGTACATTTATTATGAACATATCATTGAGTTCTGGAACATCAACAGTTGTTCCAGGCTGTATTTTTCTGTGTTAATTAATGTTGTCAGCTTAGTAATGGAATATTTAGTTTTTGTATGAGTGATGAACAGTTCAAATAACAGTTTGTGCTTCAAATTGCAAATAGAGACCACAATTTAACAGCTAGTCTCAACTCCAGAAGACCCACTGAATCAATTACTGGATGGTAAACAAATGCTATGTGAATCTCATTGGTTCAATAGATCTGGTCTAGTGAGGTCTAGGAATTTGATTAAGGCCATTAAGTTACTTGCAACTGATTCCCTTTTGGAACAATGAAGGCATAAGTAAGCCACATCACAACTACAACACAATGAAAGATGACTTCGCTTCTGTAGTATTACTATAATTCTTTGAGTTACTATGCAATAACATCACAACATTGGTATATTTTATAGTAGAAGTAAGTGACTTTTAGCGTCTAATATTTAATTTTTGAAGTAAGTATTTTAGTCTTATTTGAATAATGAGAAAGAAAATAATTACCTTTTCAACACTCCAACCACAATGAAAATTAACTACTTTTGCCACCTTGGAACAGGAACTGTAATGTTTTAAAAGTAACATTTGAAACCCTTGTTTATTGTGAGCAATATTTAGCTGTCTACATTAAATAAGCCTGTGCTGAATGGGTCAGGTAACTTTCTGAAATCTTAGCTGCTTGGTATTTTGCCTAGTCAGACTAGAATGAATCTGTTTCAATGTACTGGCAATAACTCTCAAAGGTCATTGCCTAAAAATTTTCTTAGACTTACTACCTGTGATAATCCAATAGGAACTGCAAGGGGCTGATTCTCAGACCTGATACCAGCAGTGCATGTGTTGTGTTGCTAAACCATTGCTAAGGACCTTATCCCACAGGGCCAAAAGCAGCAAGAATCGGCTAAGAATCAGGCGCTATAGCGCTATAGTTTTCCGGGTGATCCCACGACGTCGCTCAGAATACAACAAGAAACCGCTCGGAATGCAGCATCATTCGGGTTCTTTTGTATTCCTGTTTTCATCGGGCATTGCAATAGCGCTAGCTTATCCATAGCGCTATTATAGCGCTAGCGCCATATTATACTAGCGCTATAGTACTGCAATGATGCTCATACGGTTTCTTGCCACTTTTGAGAGCAGCGTGGGATAAGGTCCTAAGTGAATCAGTGGCTGGCAAAGCTGGATTGTAAATATGGCTGAAATTTGTATCCGTAAATAACAGCTCCCAGTGACACTGGTCTTTGAGAAAGTTAAGCAAAAAGTTTTATCAAGTCTGGAAAAAGGAGATGGAAGTTTCAGTATGGGGTTGTTTCTCTTAGATGCTAGCTTGCACTCCTGTCAAAAAGTTGATTTTTAGAGGCATCTATGGGAACAAGAAAATGTGCTTTCTCCTGAGAACGGGTACAGAGTTATTCTTTTATAATGTGAGAATCCCAGTTAGACTACTGTAATGTGCTTTATGTAGGGCAGCCATTGAAAAATGTTCAGTAACTGAAGTTAGTGCAAATTGAAGCAGCCAGACTGGTGTCAGTGTCCATTTTAGAGATCATATAACACTGGTCTTGCAAGAACTGCGCTGGCTTCCAGTTTACTTCAAGTTACTGGGATTGATCTACAAAGTCTTAAACAACCTGGGACCAGGATATTCCCATCTCCTCCCACATAAACCTGCTAGAAATTTGAAATCTTCAGAGGAGGTCCTGTTGTATGTCCTCATAAAGTTCAGTTGGTGGGTGCACATAACAGGGCTTGAAATTGTTGCTTTAACTGTCAAAACTGGATTCTAGGAGTGTTTTTGGACTGCTTTTAGGAGTTTTACAAATGTTATTATATTGTTTTAATCTTTATTTTTCAACATCTTGAGACCCCTTGTGGGCTAGGAGGTGATACAGAAATCTGTTAAATAAAGAAATAAAACCATTGTCTTCATCTGTTTGTCGATACACTGTTTGCAAAGTGCAAGTTGGCTAGGAGCATGTGATAGGTGTTGGTTATGTGGATCTGCTAGAGCTGTCGTATACCATGTTTTGGAATGGAGGGTTGGTCATATTCCAAAATTTAAAAAGAGGGATTTTTGACTTTAATAATAATAATAATAATAATAATAATAATAATAATAATAATGACTGAGTAAAATCTATCAGTGGATCCACTGGATTTTTATTGTCTTATTGTAAGGAATGGATAGAGGATATCAGAATGTCTGTATATTTGTTAATGACAACTTCACTCCTTATCTCCTACAATGAGGAAATAGGGGACTGTATTCTTACTTGATTAATGGGAGTTTTAATCGAATTTGACACAAGATATGGCATTTGACCTAACAGGATATGTCATAAATCATTAAACTATCAAATTAGGTAAGAGTAAGAGAAGAGAGACAACCTTTTTGTATCATTTTGGAGTAAGAAGATCCAAGCCATTGTAAAACATTATATACTATTGACACACTTCATGCTTATCTATGAACTCTATTATCTCACTTTTGAGTCTTTTAAATATTGTTATATAAATTAGGTCTGGAGTATGTTACTGTTTAAATAAATTGTTACTGATGGATTTAATATTGAAACAAATAAAAATAAATCTCCATTTGAAAAAATGGATTTAGTTTGTCTGTAACAGAAGAAGCGACACTAATATTTGACCATGAATATGGATAGTGACATTACATTTGGAACATAATTCATTTCTGCATGAGATTGACCTACATTGATGGAACAGTTTGAAACCACTTTTTAACATTTTAATCTCTTGGCAATAGGAAAAATTCACAATGGTCTGCATGTGATCAGCAGTATAGAGTCAGACTGGGATAGCAATCCTATAAATGCCTACCTGTAAGTAGTTTCCCTAGATATCAATGGGGCTTCCTTCTGAAAGAATATGCATATGACTGTATAGTATTACAGTCCAATCAGTTAACAGTACGGTCTGTTCTTATGGCACAATATTTGGATTTAGAAGAATTTGTGCCACCGCCTATAAATCTTTCAGGATCTATTTCTGATCTGCACATGGGGAGAAGATTGTGACTTTGCCTGAGGCACACACATATGTTCTTTTAATTTCAAAGGGGCAGTTGTTGCAGCCAAAACAGCAGTGTGTCTTGTAGTGCCTTATAGAGTAACCAGTTTTATTTGGCATAAGGTTCCATGTACTACAGCTTACTCCATCTGATGAAATGGGTTGTATTTCATAAAAGCTTATTTCCCCCCCCAACCTTGTTCATCTGGAAGCTACCATAAAAGACTGCTTGCTGGGTTCTTTTTTTCCTCCCCTAATTAAATTTTTATTCTTTTTTTAAAAAGGAATTAGATTTCAGAAGCGTTTCCATGTTTCCCCTCAAGGTGGCAGGCTGTACTTATGTCATTTTTCTAAAACCAGCTGGGGAAAAGAAAAGAAACAAAACCACAAAGTCCTGTAGGAATTTAAAGACTGACACATTTACTATACCATGAACTTTTGTAGACTGCAGAATAAATAAGGCTGCTAAAACTTCTCTTATTTGCTAGCACCAATAGCAGTTAAAGGACACGTAGAATCAGAAAGCATTAAATCCCTAGAATATAAATGAAGGACATTTTGCATAGTCCTTTGCACCCAGACTGAACTAATCTGGTATCCATACTGTTAGGAAATTTGCAGAACCATGGAAGGTGGGTTAGCCTTGTTCAAAATGTGCTGTATGTGTTGAATATCAGCATTCAGCTGTCCTTCTTAGATCAATGGCTGCACCTTCCACCACCACAGGCACAATATTTTTAAGGAATGTCAGGTTCAAAGACAAGTAATCACCTGATCAGCAACTATTTAGAAAACTATATATTTTGTTATTGTCTGACTTCATGTAATTTACAGCTTAAGGCAAACCTATCATGGGTTTTCTTGGCAAGATCTATTCAGAGGAGGCTTGCCATTGCCTACCCCTGAAGCTGAGAGCATGTGACTTGCCCAAGGTCATCCAGTGGTTTTTATGACTGAGCTGGGAATCTAACCCTGGTCTCCACTCAAACCACTACATCATGTCTGATTTCCAACTATATATTCAATTTCCATAAAAAAAATAGACATTTACTGTTGTGAATTCCCAAATATAGGGCATTAAAACTAGGAAAAAAATCTCAACTTCAATGACTGTAGTATATTGTTAGTATTAGAACAATATAATATGGTCATTGAGGTTGAGTTTTTTTCCTAGTTTTAGGGCCCTATATTTTGGAATTCACAATAGTAAATGTTTATTTTTATGGAAATGTAATGTTTTTATACTTGTATTGTTTTTATTTGTTCATCACCTCATTTTAGCATTGATTTTTGATGGATAGAAAATGTTATCTGGATTCTTATATGTTTCCTTTTTACACATCATGGGCCTCATTCATTTTAATGGAAATTTTGATATTATGGAACAGATTTCTAAATGAGTCCATGTATGGCAAGATGATTAGCTCTCCATCTTATTATCCTTTAATGTTTATCATGTTACAATGTACTACATATATTTATCATGTTACAATGTACATTGACCATATTTCATTCTCCTTGTAATGTTAGAAAGTGTCATAGATTAGGTAGAGGGTTGATGATCTGCAATAGATGAGCAGAGATTTGAATCTGGATCTCCTATATCCAGTACCCAACTCTTAAAACAGTCTCACTCATTTCCTTACAGGAGACCTCATTTTGCCACAATGAAAATTCAACAGGGAATCACAGTCAGTCCTGGTTGGGCTGACAGAGTCATCCCTACAGTGATTTACACATGTCTGCTTTCAGATGTACACTTCAAAAATAGATAATAGACCTCTCCTTGCACTATGGTGGCTACATGCTGGGTAACATTTTAAAACTATTTTGAGTGAAACTGGAGGGGTGCATCTACACTGTAGAAATAATGCAGTTTGACATCACTTTAACTACCATGGCTTAATTCTACAGAAGCCTGGGATTTGTAGTTTTGTGAAGCACCAACACTTTTTGGCAGAGATGGCCAAAGACCTTGAAAAACCCCACATCCCAGGATTCCATAGGATGGAGCTACGACAGTTAAAGTCATGTCAAATTGTGTTATTTCTACAGTGTAGATGCACCCAAGCTGATCTCTATGCATACAAGAGTGTTTATTACTCTGTACAATGACACCTAAGTGAAAGGGGAAATTGAGCCATTTTGATTTCAAGATCCTCCATGCAAGAAGCTGCTTGCGTGAGCTAACATTTTGACAGAAACTGGCTTGATTTGTCAATAGGATCCAGTGTCATGTAGTGGTTAGAAGGTTGGACTAGAATGGAGTCTTTTGAGAGGCAAGGTTATTAACCACCTATTCATGGAACTGAACTGGGACTAGCTACCATCTCTAAAGGGATTACCCTACAGGGTTATTGTAAATAGAAAAAGGGTAAAGAACAAAATAGAGCCCTCTATAGAAGAAGAGCAGGATAAAAATGTAGTGCCTCATCCAGAGACAGAAAAATAGGTCTTTACTTATAGTGGTTATTAATTATAATTATTGACCCAATTAAAAAGAGCAATTGAATAAAACTAAAAAGCCAGGATGCAAAACAAAACAATATAAGATAGCACCTTACCTTCAATTTTTCACCTACAGTTGGACAGAACTGCATGACCTTGATTAAATTTTATGTGTTTATTAATTTCAGTAGATAAAACCTATCATCTAACAGCAGCTTCCATAAATTTGTTACCATTTATCTCATGTTTTAAAAACACAAATTATATGGAAGGGTCCCAGTCAGCCAGTGCAAACACCATCTCATCTGCCTTTTCTATGATCTATGCAATCACTAATAGTAAATTTATGAGACAATTGGAAATTAGATGTCCCTTGTGATTCCTTCCAACTTTGAGATTCAGTTAGTTTGTTGAAGTTCTATATTGAATTAAATTCTTGCCACATTGAAACTCAGGCAGATTTTCATTTTCCTAAAATTTTCTTTTTTTCCACTATTGTTCTTAGCCTGAGATTACGTCTAGCAAACTGGCATGAAAACTGTAATCTGAACCCTTTCCCTGTTCTCAGTCCAGTGCTTTCACCATAAGGGTATGATTGCTTTCTCCAAAGCACCATTCCTAGTCCAGAAATGAAGGAGTTAACCCCTTTCTCACTTCAAGATTGTAGTATATTTTCTTTTCAGTGTATCCATCTTAATAAACTCCAGATGTGCAAGGCACTCACTTGAGCATCTTAATCCCAGGCTTCAGTAGTTTGGACTTGTCTTTCTCACAGGAGTAGGTTGGTTGGAGACTCTGGGGATTTAATGCAATGAAAAATAGGGGCAGAGTGGTGAAAAAAACACTCACCTAATGGACCTCCTTCCCTACACAGGAAAAACTGCCAAGAGCTCAAGCTACAAAAAGCCGAGTTTTAGAAAATATCATTGTCTTTTATTGACTTATGAGACTGAGAATAGGAGCTGAATTGACAGTCTTATCATTTCTAATTTTATGGTGGCATGCAGAAAGACCAGCACTCTGCATATGTTCTACAACTGGACACTATGCACATCGTATTATGAGTTATGGAGCCCCTGCTAAATTGTGCCATTAGCTGCACATAATGAGCATAATAGGCATTTCATTTTCACGTTAAGCTCTGGGGAAAAAAGACTTGAAGATTATGGGCAAGACTGTTGTATAATTTCCCCTTAACTATCTCACAGCCATAGATATCTGCAAGAATTGCACATACAACTCAAAGGGTACACAGAATTTGTAACTGCAATGAATGTCCTGCCTTGGAGACTATACTGCATTTCCCAGTGAGAAGATCTTTAAAAATGCTTCATAATCTTAATAATTAAAGTGTGGCCTTGAAGGGAAACCTGCAGATGTAACAAAATGAGAAAGAAAATGTATATTGATTGTGTGTTTATTATGAAAAAGAAAATGTACCTTTAAACAGAAAGGGTAGAAATGTCTTTAACAATCTGTGGCTCCTTCTAATTGTTTTCATCTTCCTTTGACTGTGGTTAGATGAACAAAGTTTGAAGTATGGAAAGGAATCTTGTAGCACCTTTGAGAGCAACTGAAAGAAATTGGGCGCATGAGCTTCAGACTTTCTGAGGAAGCAGGCTCATGTCTTTGGGACATTTTAAAAGCAGCTGAAAAAGTGGGATGATAAAGGACTAATTCGGACTGTCTCTGCCAAACTGAGACAGTTGGAGTGTGTACAATTGCTCAGTGGCTTCTGTTAAGTGGCAGAACATGATTCTCCTTCACAACAATATGGCAGTTTTCACCAGCCACAAACCTAAATTTCATATAACAACTTCTTGAACTCTTTGATTCACATGTGCAACACTGATGCATCAAAAAGCCAGAAAAGGGTGGAGGGGCTGGTGAGAGTGAGGGCTCATTCTATGCCCTTGGGTTCCCTGTGCCATTTGGAACCAGGCTAGGGATAGAGGACCAGGCTAGTGACTCATTGGCCTTCCTATGGTATAAGCCCTGTGGGCAGCAGCAGAGGGATTGAAATAAAAACTTCCCAGGAGCAGGAATATGGGGTCTTGAAAAGCTTCTCAGCTTGTCTATAGGTAAGCACATGTAGTATGTGAGACCTTCTGAGAATGGTGGCAGTTCCCTGATGCATCTTGCCATTTAGCTAGGTGCTGGGGGAAAAAATGCCATTTTCCCCATTCTTATTCTGAATTATCATGGTTTCATAACCCCAGATTTATCCCATGCCTGTTCCCAGGAGCAGCCAAGCACTTCTGATCCACTTGCCCATACTTGCCTGCCTTACCTGTGTGCCATTAGAAGGGTCCACCCCATGTCATTGCAAAAATCTGCCCCCTAATCTCAGGTTTTGGCTCTGAAATCTCAAGGAATGGAATGTTGCTGACCTAACAATCCAGGTTTTTATGGGATCCAGAAAGTTATGATACATTCTTCTGGGTGCATACTGGCTGCTAAACACCCTGTATGCATGATTCCCTTTATCACACTCCAGAGTCCAGACAGTATGGAAAATATTTCTCCTCTTCAAGCATGGAATGGGGGCAGGGAGAGAAAGATAGCTCTTGACCTACCAATGGAGCTTATATAACAGGCAAAGAATGTGGTGGCTGCTTTGGATTTCTTTTGAAAAATTGCAGACTGACAAACCTCTCATAGCCTTCATTTCTCACACCCTTGGAAAGAGGAATCATCACAGAAAAACACCAGTATGAGTTTGTACCATGGTATCTGTTAACAAGTAATTTCTACTTCCTAAAAAGGAAATATCCTCTTATCTTCAATATTGTTGAAGATCACAGAAGTAATTATACAATTTACCATCTTTCAAGCAATATCAGGTCAATGAGAATGGTTAAAACAGGCTAAAAAGCGGGTGGATTTTCCTCTGTTCTTTCAGAGCATATGCAGGAAATTGGTCTCTGAGGCTGGTGTCCTGTTAGTGCCCTACTCCAGTGTAACTACACCAGTGTAAGCAGACGAAGATTACAGACATAGTAGCCATGGATGAAAGAAGGCACTGAAGATCAGAGCTGGAGACTGAAGAGGGTGGTTGTTCCTTTTATGCAGTTATACAACTGCAACTGAATGCATCCCATTGCTGTCAAGTTGAGGTGGTGAAATCAGTGACAGTGGCATCAGGCAGCCAGTAGCAGATCGTCAATGGAAGCACATGGGTTGGGAAGATCTTGACTCATATCTACCTTTCCTTGCCACCACTGTATGACATTGGAACAAATGCAATTGCTAGCACAGTTCATGAACAGGTATTCAGCCCTTCCTTCCTTCCTTCCTTCCTTCCTTCCCAATTGGGTTTCTCTGAAAGGTTCTCACAGTAAAGACTGGGGGGGGGGGTTGCAGACTGCCAGAAATAGTGCAAATTGAGTCCACTTTTAGGGTTAGGGTTAGGGTTAGAGAATCATGGGGACTGTATTTTATTGTGGCACCAGAGCTCTCTGACAGAGAAGGCTCAATGTCCCAGAAAAAAAAACAATTCCCATGATTCCCTAACCCTAACCCTAACCCTAAAAGTGGACTCAATTTGCACTATTTCTGGCAGTCTGCAACCCCCCTATATTGATCAAACTGACCTTCCATTCCATGCTTGAATTTTTTTTTTTTTTAGGGAGAAATATGGAAAAAGTGGTTAGAGTCTGCCAGTTTTCACACTGTAGTAATACAATGAGGAGACTTGTGACAGGTGCTTAATATCTTATTTTATGTCAAGGGTGGAAGTGGTTGCCTTTATCCTCTAACAAAGTCATTAGGTTCAGTGTGATCACTCTTTTACTTTGCCAGATTCTGAATAGCTGCAGAATTTCATGGCTCAGTGGGAATTTGAATCTGGGCTTCTACTCTAAATACTCTAAACATGGCAATAAAGAAAAAAATGATCTGTATCAGTGGTGGCCACTTTTAGGGGAAATGTGCTACAAGTCAACTATGAGATAGTAGGGCACAAATGAACACTATTCTGCCTAAAGAATTTGCAATTAGTCTATATCTTGGTATGTTTCTGCTTCTGTTTCAATGAACTAGGTAGCAGGCAGGGGTTCAGCACTGAAAAGAGAAGCCATAGTCAGACCTTCCATGCATCCTATAAACCTGGACAGCTATTCAGTTTGTGACATGCATGCAACAGGTTTTAATATATAGAGTCCTTGTTCTCACAACCTATTTTCTATAGTCTAGAAAACTCTGCTGTCTAGAAAGCAAGAATTGTATTGTTGCTATTAGTCATCAAACTGGTTTCAACATATGGCAGCTCTATGAATTAGAGACCTCTGTGAGTCCTAATCATTATCATGAGCTCAGGTCTTGCAAGCCCAGGGCCATGGCTTGCTTGATTGAATAAATCCACCTGTAACGTGGTAATCCTCTTTTCCAACTGCCTTTCACTTTATTGAGCATTTTCATCTTTTCCAATGAGAAAGTAAGCATAAGTACTTTAAAATGAGAACAGGTTGGATCTTGGCAAGACTGAAGAGGTACGGTAATACATTACTTGCATGTGGAGCATGGAAAAACAAGACTAAAAAATAATAAAGACATTCAATATTTTGAATATTTTGAGTCTCTGTCTTTACCCAGGAACCACCCGGACAAGTAGGAAAAATATCAACAAGTAAACTTGTGAATCTGGCAAAAAGGTGAAAATCAAGACAAAGGGAGATAATATTTTTAGTTCAGAGGTGTTTGGCTTGAACTATATCCCACTCTGAGGCTTTAGAGAAACTCTTCCACTCATTCTCCAAAGACAGCTTCCCTTCTAGAAGAGTTTCTAACTCATGCAGTTAATAACCTGTCAGAAATTAAACTCAAAACATTGCCTTATGAGTTGCATGAAGAAACATTGGCCTCAAAACACCAGGAGGTTCCTTCCAGACTTTCAAAGATGGATGTTGATCTGGGGGTGGAGGTGGCAAGCAAAAGATGATGGAGAAGAGGAAGGAAATGTCTGCAGGGTGAGAAATATAGGCCCTGAAATCATAATTCTCTCCTCCTTTTCTCTCTCATGCTTGAGGTTCTGTTCTATAGGACTGCTGAAGAACAAACTGACTCTCATCACTCAGGTTCCACAAAGCTGTTCAGACTTGCTATGAAAATATTTATATTCAGTTTTCCTGACTGCCTGGGCAGTGGCCACAAATATGCATTTTTTTCTTCACCTCAATTTGTCACAGACCCAAACCAAAGTCAGTTGCAAATAACTTGGCCTATAGAAGCCCTCAATTTCTAAAGCTCTGTGTCAGCAAATTGGAGGTACCAGAAGTCTTTTATAAATCTTTCTTATCTTTCCTCTCCTCCCTCTGTTTCTGTTTATATTCACCAGACTTTTCCAGACCTATTATCAATGTAACTGCTAGAGGATACTTTGCAGCAGATAAGCTCAGGATTGGTACTCAGCACTGCAGCTATATGCATGACAACAGTCTTCTCCTGGAAGTTAGGGTTAGGGTTGTCTGTTCAGGACTGTCCCAGGCCCTAAGGTTTTTGGACCAAATCCTGAGGCCTAGGGATAGTCTCTGGTGATGTAAATAAAATTAAAATTATTATTATTATTATTATTATTATTATTATTATTATTATTATTATTATTATTATTATTTGTGAAGTCGTAGGCTTTCATGGCCGGCATCCATAGTTTTTTGTGGGTTTTTCAAGCTGTGTGGCCATGTTCTAGAAGAGTTTCTTTCTGACGTTTCACCAGCATCTGTGGCTGGCATCTTCAGAAAGTTCAGTACTTCAGTACTCTCTGAAGATGCCAGCCACAGATGCTGGTGAAACGTCAGAAAGAAACTCTTCTAGAACATGGCCACACAGCCCAAAAAACCCACAAAAAACTATTTATTATTATTATTATTATTATGTAATTAAATGTTATTCTTTAAATACCAACCAAGGATGCTCACAACCAGTGGTGTCACTAGGGTTGGTGGCATCCGGTGCAGGTAAAAGGAACAGGGAACCATTTTTGCCAGTCTTGATGGACCACTAGTCTATGTGGTCTAAATCGTATTCCTGTAAGTAGAATCAGATTAACCCTAACAAGTAGGGTTTATTGGTTAGCATAAATCAGTCTTGTATTTTCCCCACAACTTGAGGTAAACTTGGGGCTCATTCCCACTTACATTTAAACTGGTTTGCAATTCTCCTTCACTCCACGTCAGTGAATTGGTTCCAAAAGGTCTGATGTTTCCACTATGAAAGCAGATCTTTTCATTATTCCCTTGTAATCACTTCTTTTTTGGCACAATTGTTGTTCCAACTAGTTTATGCCCCTTCAAAATGCATGTCAATCATCTGCACATCATCAGTGACCAGGGGGGTAAAATTAGGGGTCTGTGCCCTCCTTTTGGCCAGCCATCATCAGCCTTGGGGAAAGTTGTGGGGAAGGGAGGAAAATCACCCATAGGTCACACTGCAAAGCAAAGGCAGTGCTGAGACGGGGAACAATGGCTGATTTCCCAAAAACTGAGTCGGGATGGTAAACACGCCTCTGCCATTAGTCTCTCCTCTCCAGAATGATGTGATTCAGATCCGTAGTTCCAAGTTGTTGAACACACTTCTGAATCAGTTCTTTTCAAAAGAACCTCCAGGAAACTACTGTCAGAAAAGAGCGTTTTTTTTTTTTTTTTGCATTTGCCACACTTCATCGTGACGGAAACTGATCTAAATAGGATCAAAACCGGTTTCAAGTGGGGATGAGGCACATATAACCCGATCAACACTTCAAGTAAATCATAGTGGGAACGAGGCCGAAGTATCCCATGCCCCTGGGAGGGTGCAAAGCCATAATGACTAGCAATAAAGGGTTGTTGTCCTGAGCTTGGAAAAGTTACTTTATTGGACTACAGCTATCCCAAGCCACCAGAGAGCATGGGCCCTGCTGGTTGAGGGATTTTGGGAATTATAGTCCAAAAAGTGAACTCCCCAGGCTCTGCTGCTGCATCATCCCTGTCCACCTAGCTGCCTTCATGAATCTTGTCTGCACAGTCCAGAATTCTGTTCCATTGCATCACACTGGTTTCCATAATGCTTTAGACATAATTCCATGCCTGACCCACATCCATCCAGACTCGGCACAGTGAGCAGCGTTTGCACTATTTGAATCCCATATCACTTTAAAGAAAAAAGCTTTTTCTTGTGCTCCTGCTTCAGCAGAATAGTTTGCAGCAGGAATGAGGCAAAATTAAAAGTATGGGACTCTCAGACAGACCCTTTGTGTCTCTTTTATCATCTAGGATTAACTTAGTACAACTTTGTGTGCCTAGTCACTACAAAAGCATGTAGCAAATACAATGGGCTTTTTTCATTGCCACAGTCCACTCTGTGGAAGAGGAAATCTTCAGTATTCTAGTTAGGCTTTTTGTTGTTGTAATACTCAGTGAATTTGCAGTTTGATACCATCTTTCATGTAACTATCTTTTAGCCCCATAAGAATTAAAGAAGACCAGAAATCAGTTTTTTCCATTTTCTTCAAGGAAAAAGTAATTTACATATGCTCTTGTGACTGCAGTCTTAGCACACATTGGAGTATTGCTTTAAACATCAGATCAGAACTCTAAAGCATCTGCTTCAGTTACAAACCAACCTCTAGATAATCTTATGGATATTACAAACTTAAGCCATTGCAATTGCCATCTTTGCCTATTCTTAAGGAACCCTGGGAATTGTAGTCTGGCTTGTGTTTGCATGTTGCTGTGTGCCTTCAAGTAATCTCTGATTTATGGCAACCTTCTCCTAAGGTTGTCTTGGCAACATTTGTTCAGAGAGTGCACTGTCATTACCTTCCCCTTTAATGGATTTCCAGGGTTGAGTGAGGATTTGAACCCTAGTCTCTCAGTATCCTAGTCCAGCACTACACCACTCTGGCTCTCTTGGGTTCATGTTGCTGCTGCTGCTGTTGTATGTTTTCAAGTTGTTACTGGCTTATGGTGACCCTAACCTGAACCTATTGTGGAGTTTTCTTGGCAAGAATTTTTCAGAGGAAGTTTGCCATTGCCCTCCCCTAAGGCTGAGAGCATGTGACCTGCCCAGGTCACCCAGTGGGTTTCATGGCTGAGCTAGGAATTGAACCCTGGTTTCCCAAAGTCATAGCCCAAAGTCAAACCACTACACCACACTGGCTCTTTAGGGTTCACTAAACAGTGCTTAAATTATGGAACAGCACCAGAGGTCGGTGACTTATATGGCAGTGGGGTAGCACTTCTGCTTTGGTTTTTAGTTTGCACTTAAGAGAAGCTGTACAAGGTGTTGAATGAACCCTATCCTTGAACTAGGTTCAGAACCATGGAAAGATCCTTTAAAGTTTCTGCTGAAAATCAAAGCAGATTTCCTAGCCCACTGGCATGGAAACCCATCAGCGCTCAGTGGAAAAAGGTAGAGAAAAAGGTCAGACTTCATCCTCTGAATCTCTCCTTCTTTTACTTCTGAGACTTAAGAAGCTAGTAGCACAGCAGGCCAAAAATGAACCTAAAGTCACCAGGTTCCCTTGATCACCTGTCATTTGACAGTGCAAAAACTCATGCAAAGAGCATCATTATTCTGGCACTTCTCATTGTACTTCTGTACATGAAGTCTGGGGGGGGGGGGCATAACAGAACAAATACAATTAGGTATGAAATGGAATGAAGAAAAGTTATTCCAGAAATTAAGTAACCAACCATCACATTGGTTCATCATTTTGTCTTTTATGCCGACAATAATTTCCCTTTGCTGTTGGGTTTCTTCCTTTCCTCCCCTGAAATCCAAAATAGAACTCCTATGCTCAGGCCATGGACATCAGCATCAGGAGCATCTCTAACATTGGACAAAGTGAAGAGGTTGCCTAAATCAGCAAATTATGGATGCTGGGTAGGGACAGCAAATAGTTATTTAACTGATTATAATTGGATTATCTTGAATGCCAGGAAGAAACACTTATAAAATTTTCTTCCTCAAGTGCTTGAATGTGCTTTGACTTTGGTTGTGTGTGTTTGTGCCATTTGTTGTTTTGCCTCAGGCAGCAAAATCCTTTGAGCAAGCCCTGAGGAGCATGCACTCATGAGCTTCTTCATCTTCAATGATACAGTGGTTGAGGTCAAGGAGCGCACCATATCGCATGCTAATATTTTCCCTGCAGTTTTTTTTTTTTTTTTGCATGCAACACTTGTTTCTGACCCACCTGGCATGCTGAACTTCATTTATCCTTATTGTTTTCCTCTCCCCTTTGAAATGAACTAACCAACCAGAATTTGCTGAACTAAGCTTATTCTTTGTTAAGCTTGTGATGTACAGTAAATGTTTAGATATGGACTCTAATCTCAGAATTACTGGGCATTGAGAAACATGCACAGAGTAAGGAATTAGAAAATAACTGTATATCTGTACAATCCACTATGACTATGCAAACTTGCACATGGTGGTATGGCCTCAGTTAGTAAAAGTTTGAAATACATGCTGCATTGTCAACACTGGAATTGCAACGTTATTTGCAAACAAATGCTATTAAAGAAATAAGAACAGTGCATGTGTCCAGTTAAAGCTTCACTTTCATGGGGATTATCTTTAAAGCGCTCAGCCTTTTAACCTAAAGCCCTTGCTAAATGAAAGGGATTGCATTAAATAGGATACTGGCTCTGGACAATTGACACATAATTAGCAAATCCTTGTTTTGTTGCCCAGAGCAGGACAAACATTAGTGCATGCCCATTACAGTCTAATGAGTAGACTAAAGCCCAAAGTAGCATATCCTGGCTTTAAGGAAGGGAAATGAAAGGGGGCGAGAGGGGGGACACCAAAGTCCAGCTTCTACCACATATTCATGTGAATGTAGATTTCTAAGCAGAATGATGGTTTCACTGGCAATGAAAAAGGAAACCTGATAACCATTCCAGAGCCCCTGCAATTCCCAGGGATCCAGATGTTTTGAACAACCCATTTTAACATGCAGGCATCACCCCCTTGCAAAGCCTGTCTTTTTGATAATTTACTTGCGTCAGAGCTCACTTCTTGCAAGACACTATGAGTTTCTTTAGCAGACCTTTAACTGTCAATATTACTGTCCAATTATCTTCTTTCTTCTTTTATAACAACAGCATGGCAAACGCTTGGTGAAAGTGACCAAATAAAAATGGAGTAGGAGGCACTGTGCTGATGTTTAGTCCTTTTACACTTACCCATTCCCCTTCCTTTATTGACCACACATTGATAGAAAGGGACAGTAGATAGATAAATAAAGGAACCCAAGGATACAGAATCATCCATAGTACTGGCATTAATTTTCATTATATTTATAGGTAGAATTGGCTAGAAGGTACAGGTATTTTGGCAGAACAGCAAACAGAAAACTGATTAGCAAACTAAATAGAGCATAAAATGCCCTTGAACTGAATAAACAGGTATGGAAAGCCCAGAAGAGTTAAATATTAGCAAGACAAACATGACAGTTGAAAGGTGCAATTGAAAACAAGCATCATATATGTTGAAGAAATACCTGAACAGAAACTTGACATTTCTTGGGGGGCTAAAGGAAACACTGGACCAAAATTTTGAAATTCTGATTTGGGAGCTGGCCTTGCCTCAGACTCCTCCTTCACTCCTTTAGGTGTAATCCTACACACATTTACCTGGACTTCTGAGTGGAAACTAGATCATGCTGTTGGTGCCTTACTGGTACTCAGTCTCCACATCATTTACTATGAAAGAGCAGGGTAATACCTGTGGAGAAAGTTACAGTGGGTCCTTGGGGTTTCATTCCAGGACCCTACTGTGGATACCAAATTCTGTGGGTGCTATTATAAACAATGCTGTAATAAAATGGTGTACCTTATATAAAATGGCAAAATTATGGTTTGCTTTTGGGGTTTGTTGTTGTCGTTGTTTCTTCAAGCCATGGATGGTTGAATCCATGAATGCAGAATCCTTGGATATGGAGCGCCAACTGTATTTGACTTTAAGGTTCGTACAGAAAATTTATCAATTAATGAAAGAAAGAAAGAAAGAAAGAAAGAAAGAAAGAAAGAAAGAAAGAAAGAAAGAAGAAAAGCACATGAGGTTTTGCAACATTCCAGACTACATAGAGCATACAGATAGATTTCATTCAGAGCAGAGACTGCCATGTCTTGTTTTTATAAATATGTTACACATTCTTGAATTAGTAGAGCTTAAAACTGTGTGTGTAGTTTTTATAGCCATCTGACTCCTATCATTGAAGATAATAGTGGAAGAGGACCTGTTTCAAACTCTTCTATTTTACACAAATACGTCTTAGCTTTTCTGCTGCCCTAGAAATCCAGTTTTACATAATGCCAGTTCACCTACATCAGGGATGGGCAACCTGCAACTCTCTCTATTATCCCTCAGTACTGGCTGGGGCTGATGGGAATTGCAGCCTACAACATCTCCAAGACTACACATTGCCCACCCCGATCTACAAAAACCTAGTGGGGAGGTGTTTGGAACTTGGAGGATGAATCTGATCACTTTGCTGATCATAACCACCTTTACTGCTATTTTTCAGCTGATGCTGTGGAAGCTAGGGAAGTTTTGATCCATCTCTGGATGAGCGAAGGGATTTAAAGAAGGGTGTGATATGGCCAGAACAAGACAAGTGAATGATTTTGGCAGCAGAAAGAGATGTGAAGAGAACAGAAGGGATCACAATTAGACATCAAAAGAGGATAAATAAGATGTCAAGAGATGGCTGAGGCATAAACCAGAGTTTTAATTGTAGGGCAGAGAGGAAGGGGCATATTTTTTAATACTGTCTCCAGCAGTATGCATAATATGAACGGCTCTTTATCACATGAATGCTCAGAAGGAAAGCCCTGCTATCAAAGAGAGTTAAAAGACATCAGAAGGAGGCAACAAGTAACAAATGTTAGAGGGCAGTAGCTCTTCTGGCCTTTTCTCCAGAGTCCCCTGCATATTCCCATTGTTAGGACAATGTGGCTATTTATGTTAGCAGAGTGCAGCTGGCTAGTGATGAGCTTGTGGCTATTAAAAATAACTTCTCTTGATCCTAGCACTAACACCTGTATGTTGTTTTAGGACATCCTTCCATGGATAGTAAAAGAGAAAGAAAAGCCCTTCTGCCACTCTGAAGAATTAATGCAGTTTGACACCTCTTTAAGTATCATGACTCCAGACTATGGAATCTTTGGATTTGTAGTTTGCTGTTCCCCCAGAGCTTGCTGACAGAGAAGGTTACATATCTCACAAAACTACAAATCCCAGAATTCCATATCATTAATTCATAACAGTTAAAGCAGTGTCAAACTACATCAATTCTTCAGTATAGATGCAGCCTTAGGAGTTTATCACACGGGGGAAATCCCGTGCAAAAACGAGGCTTTAAATTAGAAAAAAACAAAAAAAACAAAAACGCAAAAGCGGTCATGATTTCACACGACGTCGCTGTTAAATTGATGTTAAAAGGAGGTTAATCCGAACAAAACCCCCTCATTTATGCTTCTTTTTACTTTCGGAAAAACCCAAAAGTAAAAATGAGGGGTTTTTATTCGGATTAATCTCCTTTTAACAGCTCTTTCACATTTCACACAGGGCAGAACAGGAGAAATCCCATTCATTAAAAGCTTCTGCTTTTGCGGGTTGTTTTCACTTTAAAGAGCAATTTTGCATGGGGCTCCCCATGTGATAAACTCCTTAGTTAAAGAAGCCCTTAAGACTGGTATTCATGCAACTATGCGGATAACTAAAATGAAGGAGACCCTATGCACAACTTTCCTTTCTAATGGACTGGGTCCTATGCTCTGGAACAGCATAAAACAAGCTTGCCTCATCTTTCACATGACAGCTTTTTAGCTCACTTTGCTAGAAGGGTCTCTATCCCATTGTGCTGGGACTTACACATAGAGGGGTAATTGCTTGAGAAAAGGCCTAGCAGCTAGCATTGATTTTCTTTTTCTTTCTTTTTTTTTTTGTTAGCTAGAACCTTCTGTCTTTCTTGCCAAGTATGTTTTAGCTTCTGATGATTTTGCAACCAGCACCACATAGCTAAAGGATTGTGTCATTGATGAAGGCTGGTGTGCCTTTCACTCTTTGGGACTCTTCCTCCCACCACAAAGACTGATTCACTTCCCCTCTTGAAGTTTCCCTTACCTTTAAACTCTGGCCTCTTCTGTCTATACTGTAGGACTGATTGCAGGAATATCCCCGCTACAGTATTCTTTTGCACATGGCTGTCTCACAGTAAAGCATCTCAAAAAATACTAAAGTGTTTTCCTTTCACTTTTAAAAATTCTTCAGGAGGAAATTTGCTGCTTTGGGGTATCTGCAGTACATATATAGGCCTTTTCTGCAGTAAGCCCCCTTCTGCAAATCTGTTCCTGCTACTTTCCCAAATCAAAGAGAGAGAACAATACTTCTCTCAAGCCACAAAGAATAGGGGATGGGACAATTGGTTCAACCCATCTGAGAGTTTTCTTGGCAAGATTTATTCAGATGAGGTTTCCCATTACCTTTCTCTAAGGTGGAGAATGTGTAACTTGTCAATGATCACCCAGTGGGTTTCATGGCTGAGCTGGGAATTGAACCCTGGTCCCCAGAGTCATAGCCCAACATTCAGACTACTATGCCATCCTGGAAACTAGTAATTTTATAGTATTTTAAGCTAAAAGTATTGATTAATTATTTTAATATGTAATTGCTAATTACTTTCCTGCTCACTGAGGCTGCAAAAGGGGTGGAGAAGACAACATGATTAACTTTATTTTAAAACAGACTAATATTAGAAAGCCAATTTTAAAAGATCAGTTTTAAGAACCAAAGGCCAGACAGAATAATACAGGTTTGACCACTTACTGGAAGTTTCAGAAGGATGGAGCCAACCTGATTTCCATGTGGAATGGATTCCATAGTTGAGGTTCTGCTATAATGAAGAACCTGTGTCATTTACCCACCAAACCAGCCTTTTGAGGTGGGAATGTGACATGCAACAGGGCCTTTGTTGAATATCTCAATTTCTGGGCAGGCTGTCATATGGAAGGAACGAGTCTTTCCAGTACTCTGAGCCCAATGAGTCAAATCCTCTCCATCTATCATGGAACAACATTTTTCACTAGAGCTCGGGAAAACAGGATTCCCCCAATGGAGAGAAATAGCTTGAAACATGAAGAGAGCAGTGCTGCCATTGTCCCAAAGGTGGGATGATAAGGAAAGAGGAATGAGGGCATTGCCCCCCCCCCAATTTTGCCCCTACAATAAAATGTTCCTTTTGTCCCCAAATTTCAAGCATTAACAGTTGAGTAATTAGACATATCATTTAAGATATGTCAGAATCCTGCAAAACCTGATCCTAGCTCTTCATGAACTTACAAAAACATTATATATAGACAGAGTGAATCTCCCTTATCTGAAATGCGTAGGACCAGATGTGTTCTGAATTTTGGAATACTTGTATTTGCATATAAGTACATAATGAAATATCTTGGAGATGGGACCCAAGTGTAAACACAAAATTCATTTATGTTTCATACACATCTTAAACACATAGCCTGAAGGTAATTTTATACAATATTATTTTAAAATTTCTCCATGAAACAAAGTTTGTGTACATTGAACCATCAGAAAGCAAAGGTGTCACTATCCCAGCCACTCATGAAAAGTATAAAGAAGTATTTCTATGTATGTACACTTTATATCCACATCTATGTAAGAAAAGTTATTCTCAACTTTAACACAGGTGCTGACACTGTACATGCATTCAGTGCACAGTCAGAGAAAAGACAATTTACTAATCTTGGTTTTTGAAAGTAACTTATATGAAAGAAATTAAAGTGGCCTGTTTCTCTGCAAATTTCCTATTGTACTAACCATCCTACTATAATGATCTGAACTGTTAGTAATCGCTAATGCACTATGCTCTCTGCAGGTTTGCAGAGAAATCATAGTGTGTTAGAGATTACTAACAGTTCAGATCATTATAGTAGGATGATTAGTACAACAGGCATTTTCTTCCCAGTCACTGTTATTTAGTTTACACAATTTTGCATGTGGAACATATTAATTCTAATGTTTTGCTTTTTTTGGGAAGCTGCATAACATAAACATTAGAAACATATTTTCTAATTAAAATACATTCATTGGGTGATATGTTTCTTATTACTTATGAAAATCTTTACCCCACTGAAATTTCTTTTATAGTGACTAATGGCCAAATACTTCTGCTCTCAATGTTTCTCTCTGCTCCTCAATGAAGATTGTCTTACTTCTTTGCCCCGGCACTGGCCTCCAGCATCTGCCATCTGCCTATGATAGAGTTGCCCATGTTCCTTTGCAGCAGGAACCGTTTTCAGAAGTACCACTGGAATAATAGTACTATTCCTTGATGACCAATGTGAATATACCTTTGGGATCAGTAAGACACATCAGTAAGACCTGACATGTACAGTATTTGTAGACACTTGTCTTGTGTTGCATTGAATGAGCCAGTTTCTTTCTTCTTTGGTGGAATATACAAAAAAAGAGTGAGACTATACAGAAAGATGCTCTGTATCAACTGGGCTGAAGTGGGGAGTGAGAGGTCAGACAGGAACTGAAGCATTTGTGTTCTCATGGGTGCACATGAAAGGGTGGAGGAGAGAAGAAACTGAAAATAATGACTGTCTAGGGTGGAGCATAAAAGCTTAAATACCCTGGCCTAAAGGCACCAGATCCCCATCTGATCTTGGGAGGTAAGCAAGGTCAACTCTGGTTGGTACTTGGACAGGAAATTGCCAATGAATACCAGGAACTGTATGCTATATTTCAGAGGAATGACTGGCAAAACCACCTCTGAATATCCTTGCCTATCAAATTCATAAAATCCCCATAAATCAATAGGACACTTGAAGGGACACACAAATATGCTCACATACACAGCATATCACATACCCTGCCAACTTTTGGACTAAAATGAATCCACTGATTTCAGCCTGTAGTCACATAAATGACTTTAACTCATCCTTCTTTAATTTGAAAATACCACATCTTTTCTGTCCTTCCTCATGCTTTCACGTTTAACTCATCCCCTGCTTCCTATATAGGCTCCTAATCTGATTGGCTTCTTCTTGATCCTTTAGGAAATCCATCTGTTGGCAAACAATTATCCAAATGCCCTTGGGTATTTGGACTTGCCTGCTGTCTGTGCAGTGGCAGCTGGTAGATTCCACCTCAGTGGGGTGGTGGATCTGCTCCAAGGTTTATTCTAAAAGGAACTGTCCAAGGTACTAAACATATTTGGGTGGTAGGGTTCTGCTATTTGGATTATGCCTTTCAAATTTAGAGTAAAACCCAGAGTGGACTAGAGATGTGAAGGCCAGGGGGGAAATCTGGAGAGAGAAAAAAATCTCTATTTTTCCCCCAAAGCCTTCCCCCCTGAAAAATTGGAAAAACTAAATTATGGAATATTTTCTTTTAGAATAATGAATAAAATTATTTAAGACAAGGTGTTCATTTATTCACTGCTTCCAAATCATTGTAGTTGTTATTGTGTCTGAGAATATGGGGGAGATTTGGGGTATTAGACTGGGTAGCTGGGTCACCAATAAAAGCAGTTCCTTTGAAAAATGTCTCTCTGTATTGCCTACATGGGGAACTGCATATTGCATGTATACACTTCCACAGAGCTAGGGAAAACTACTTTTGGACTACAACTCCCAGAATCCCACAGAGCATGCTGGCTAGAATATTTGAGAGTCAGACCATGGAAAGGAATCTTTCCAAGTCTTTCTCTTGTAGCACATCCTTGTAGCATGCAGTCCTTGTGTATCAGTGATCTCAATGTGCAACATCCCAACTTGTGAGGAGAATTGTGAGACCTGTCAGACATTCCTTTCTGCCCCTCCTCTGTATGCTATGGGTTATGCTGCATACCAGACTATAATAAGATCACAATGATTGCTGAACTAAATTGTCATTTCTCTTTAGTCATCTAATGGTAATGTCACAACTGTGGCCTCCACATTGCTAACTCTGGAGTAACTCTTTTGAAGACAGTGGGGATATTTTAGGAGACTGAGGACTATGGACACAAACAGACATATACCCATATAACTCTAACGTCTTCTCCTAAACCTGTCTTAGAATGTAATTACTAAGGATGTGGGGAATTCTGAGATCTTGTGGTTCTATGTGGAGGGCTAGATCTCTCAGAATACTCCACATCCTCAGTAAGTTACCAAGATTCTCTGGACAGAAGGAAAGAAATTACTTCTTTTTCTTCATACAAGCATAGAAATTAATAAAAATGCCTGGGCAAGAGGATGAAGTGGTGGCTGATGGCTTCCACATCAGTGGGGCAGTGAATCCTCTGAATTTTAGTCTAAAGGAATTATCCAAGCTGCTGCACCTACTTTGGGGATAGGGCTTATTACCTTGGAGAGATGCCTTAAAGTTACATGGAAGCCACCAAGCATAACTGCAAAGAATCTCATGCTTCTTCTTGGGTAATATTACCTGGCCTACAGCTGACCATGCAACAGAGCTAGTTGAAAACTTATTTTTATTCAATGGCAACTTTCTTTCCACATCTCACCTGTGCTGCAGCTCCTGTCAGCTTGGCAGTATCATTATATTGGTCTGGTCCAATCTGCAAGTTTCATGACAGGATTTTGGTGAGGTTCCTTTGATGTAGAAGGTGAAAAAATGGGGGATAAGGAGTACCCCTCCCAGCTCTTCCATTCTCTGTATTGATTTCTTTATCTGGAAGAACAGAATCGTAAAGTTGGAAGGACTCAAGGCTCACCTGGTTCTTGAACTGTGGGGTGCGACCCTTGGGGGGGGGGAATGAGACTCAGAGGCCCAAATCTTCCCCTCCTCCACTTCCTAAGCTTTTTGTATTTTGGAGGGGAAGAGAAAGTTGAGAAGGGTGCTTGGTGCAGCTGCCTCTATCCAAGAAGAGGAGGAGGAGGAGGAGGAGGAGGAGAGTGGGGAAGCTTGCTGAATTATGGCCTCAACCAGTGGGCCCGCTCAGTTTGGTATGCCCTGGGTTCCCAAAGGAGAGCCAGTGTCCAACCACAACTCCAGTAGGAGTTCAGTGGCACCTCTTGCTCAGGGCCACCACCATTTCCATCATCACCTGGCTCTGGCTGGGCCCCTTTGATGGTAGAGGAGAAGCAGCCTCAGTGGCATCACCCCCAAATGGCACATCACCCCTGAACGGTTGAGAACCAGTGCAAGCATGCCACACCATCTGAGCCAATGGAGCAGAAAAAGTGGGCTTACGGCTGCCCTATGCCACCCCCCCTCCTGGCTGGGAACTCCCTGTTGCAGGTGGAGTCATGCAACAAGCTGCTCCTGTGGTTCAGTAAAGTGCATGGCTGAGCAGGGTCCAAGGAGAGGAATAAGAAGCTTTTAGGAAGCTGTTGGAGAAGCTGGGGATGGCAGAAGATTTGAGGGCCCAGCAAAACTAGCTTCTAAGAGGCTCCATTACTCTGTCTCCCAAGCACTCTCACAGGTACACTCATCTCTCTCAGTCATACTATTTCTCTCACTCTTTTTCTTTCACACATTCACTCTTGCAGGGGTTCGTTCACCATCATTCCCTGACCCTCTGACCCATTTCTCTAAGAGGAATTTCTTTGAGTCTCAAAAGGTGCCACACAGGCTTCCTTTATCTCTTTCTTTGTGAAACACAGAAACTTCTCATTCACACATGGGCACACACACATGGGCACACTCAGCTGCATGCTTTCTCTTGCTTGCTTTTTTCCTCACACCTTCTTAGCCAGTAAATTTTTACACACACTCTCATCATGGCCTCTATCCCTTCCTCACAGGCACTGATTCACAATATTCTCAAACACTCTGACATGCTAATTCTCTCTCTCTCTCTCTCTCACACACACACTGTGACACTTTCTCTCACACAATCACACAAGCATTCATTCTCTCACACACCCTCAGTACCTCCCTTGGTGTGTGACTTTCTCTCACACGTTAATTCTCTCCCACATACACTCTATAATGCTCCTTTTCTCTCTTTCAGATACATTAATTCACACACAATCTTGTGCACAAATTCTGTTTCTCTCTCACACACTCAGTCACACTCTTCATCTCTTTTGATATACTTGCATATGCACTCATTCACACAAGAGAATGAGTGAGAGACAGTAAATGAGTTGTGAGTGAAAGAAAGAATAGAAGAGCATAACGGAGTCTGTACATATCTGTGAGCATTGGTGCACGTGAGTGTGGCTGTGTTGTGACATATATTGAGTTAGGTACTGAATTTATATAAATAAAACTGTTCTAGTTTGAATGATGGTATTTCCTTATAAAATGATAAAATATGGATGTACATACACATAAATGTGTGGATGAAAATATGAACATTAAATGAACAAAATATTTTTATTCATATACTATGTTGGTGTGTGTGTGTGTCCACATCCATATGTAGATTTAAAGGGAGTCACAGGGATAAAAAGTTTATGAATCACTGATCTAGTCCAACCCCATAATAATGCAGGAAATTAACTGGTAAACTACTTCCAACCAACCTCTGTATGAAAGCGTCCAACAAAGGACAGCCCACCACCCTCTGAAACAGGCTGTATTTAATACAAACATTTAGATATAACCATTTACAATATTTTATATACTACCCTTGATGTAGTTTACAAATACAAAAGCAAAAATAAACACAATCACAAATTTTACAATAATTACAATATTTACAAAGAGCTCACAACACATTTTACAGTTTCAAACACAATTTTTTACATTAGAAACAAATAAATCAGGTGGAACACATCAAGAGCTGAATGTTTGCGGGAAGAAATATTAGTCTGACATCTAAATACTACCATTGAGAAAGCCAGGTGGATCTCTCTTGGCAGAGTAACATGCAGAATTGAAAAAAGCACAACTGGAAAAGCTCTGTTTCTGGTAACTACCTTTTGTGCTATTGTGGCATGGTAGCACTAGTATCATCTTCCTCTGTAGTGAGAAAGTGCAGTGTTTCTAATAGTGGTCAGTCAGGTGCCTCCAGGAAGCTTATATAAACAGGACATGAGTGAAAGAACCCAACCCTTGTTGAATTTCTCATGATATCTTTGCAGTGGGAATGTGATGGCATAATAGATTTAATGCAGTATCATACCTAGCCTTCAGTTAAGTCTTTAGCATTTGGGTAACTTTAACTACCGTATCTTCAAGTTGATCAACATTTGGCTGCCCAGTTCATATATGTATGTTATTGCTGTATGAACTATTCTTATACACTTATATATTAGAGTTTTAATGTGGCTTGGGGTCAAAGATATTTGAAATACCATATCTCCCTGTATGAGCATATATGAAAGTTATATTAAAGTTGCTAGAGGAGATCATGGAATAGACAGTCTGTATGTCCTTAGAAAGGAATACAATGATCATCAGAAGTCAACATGGGTTTCTCAAAAACAAATAATGCCTAACAATTTCTTTCTTTCTTTCTTTCTTTCTTTCTTTCTTTCTTTCTTTCTTTCTTTCTTTCTTTCTTTCTTTCTTTCTTTCTTTCCTTCCTTCCTTCCTTCCTTCCTTCCTTCCTTCCTTCCTTCCTTCCTTCCTTCCTTCCTTCCTTCCTTCCTTCCTTCCTTCCTTCCTTCCTTCCTTCCTTCCTTCTTTCTTTTTTTCATTTGATGGAGATACAAGCTTGGTAGATGAAGGGAATGCTGTGGATGTAGCATATCTTGATTTCAATGGGGCTTCTGATAAGGTCCTCCTTGATATTCTTGTAAAAAAGCTAGTAAAATGTGGGCTACTGTTAGGTGGATCTTTAGTTTGTTGACAGACTGAACCAAAAGGGTGCTCACCAATGTCTCTTTTTCATCCTGGAGAAAATCAACTTGTGGGGTGCCACAAGGTTCTGTCTTTGATGATGGAATAGAGGGCATGGTTATCAAAGTTGCAGATGACACTAAGGAGGTTATTGCACAGGAAATTCATACTGGGATTGATGTGGGTTGTAACCATCTGGAAGAGATCTTATCACACAAGTGGGAGCCCAGGCAGTATCAGCCCATATACAACCTGGGCTTCTCTGGCAGCTTTTAATTAATGGGATTTCCCCATTCTTGAAAAGCAGCTGAAGAAGCCTGGGTTGGATATGGGCTGCATACTGTCCAGGCTCCCGCTTGTGTGATAAGTTCTGTTCCAGATGGTTACAACCTGTGTCTATCCTGGTACAGATTTCCTGTGTGATAGACTCTTAAATTAGGAGGGGTAGCTAATATCCCAGAGGACAGGGTCAAGATTCAAAATAACTTTAATAGATTAAAAAGCTGGGCCAAAACTAATAAAAGGAATTTCCACAGGGAGAAAGGTAAGGTACTACACATAGGCAGAAACAATTAAAGACTCAGATATAGGATGGGGGGCACTTGGCTTGACATGCAAAAGGGATCTAGAAGACCTAGCGGCTCACAAGCTGAACATGAGTCAAAAGTGTGTGGAATGACAACCGTAACAAATTACTTTTTGAAAGTAGCTTTCCAAGCCCTGCTCCACACCAGAGATACCTCCAGATGAGTTTTTAAAAAAAAAAAGTGCAGTCACCCTACTTCATTCATGGAATTTTACAGCAGGTCAAGGCAAACAATATTCATTTGTCTTCCACTTGTAACCATCTCATGCTTTCCCACTGCTTCTTCTAGCCTGAATCCAACTGCGAGTCTAATTAGAGTAGTTCCATTGAATCAATAGAGCTTATGTAAGTGTTGACTTTCCAAATTCCCATTGATTTAACAGGTGTAGTGTACAATTGGATTTAGGCCTCTGTGGTTTATTTTTCTCCCTTTAAAAACTGTTACTGAGGAAAAGTTAGAAGAGCTGCTCAATGTAATACTATGTCTTTAGTCTAGAATCTCCTCAGATCTTCTTGCTATTGCAATTACATTTATTCCACTGGGAAAATCTGCTACCTCTTTATGCATGTGTACTAACTTTTCCTCACACAGCAGTAAAAAATGGCTCATCTTGTAGCTGGGCAATTTGTCTGCAGTTTATCATTTGTGATAATTGCACACCTGTGTGTGTCCATGGACATGGGGCCCTTTCATAGTACACAGTTATAGCACAATGATTCCACTGCCATGGCTGCATCTTATGGAATTCTGGGATTTGCACTTTACAGAAGGGTTTTTAGAATTCTCTGCCTGAGAACTCCTCTTTGTTTCTCACCAAACTATGAAGCTCAGGTTTTCATAGGATACAGCCACGGTGGTCAAAGTGGAATCATAGCACTATAACTGTGTAGTGTGAAAGAGCCCATGAAGGAAAACCATTTTATATGTCCTCCCATACAACAGTTGGCACACAGATGGCACATTAAAGCCTACCTAGAGGCACCATCTGTGGAGGAATCAGAGGACACCTGTCAAGGAAATGTCAAAGATGTTGTGCTGGAGTCCTCTGCTGGATCACTCTTGGTAGGCTTAAATATGGCCCAAATTCCACAAATGTTTCATGAAGTGGGTTTGGGTTGGATCCTAATCTGCTTTAAAGCTACCTAAATTCATCAATTGCTTGAAAGTGCTTTTCACCTTACATACTAGAAGAGGCTTATATTAGATTCCCCCCCCCCCCCTTATATGATAGCGGACTAAGAGTAAAAGCTTGGTTTAACTTTCTTAGATAAGAGATTTATGTGAAGTAACCTGGGTGTCCTTGGAATAGCACTAGTTTAGGAAGAGGAGATTAAAATCTTAAATTAATAGAAGTTCAATTTAACTGGGAAGTCTAGCTTAATTTTGTAAAGAAATCTAAAAGTGTGTGTGTGTGTGTATATATATATATATATATATATATATATATTTGTTATTGTTCATTGATGTTTGATTTTGTTGGTAAGTACATGTTTGACTGTATGTATGACTGTTTGTTTCAATGTTTCAATGTAAGTATATGTTTGACTGTTTGTTTTAATAAAATTAAAATTAAAAAAAAAAGAAAGTGCTTTTCGCCTTGCTTTCTACAGTATTGGGTTAAGTGTTTGGTTTGGTTTTTCAAATTGTGATGTGTAAACAGTAAGTGAAGATGGGATCAACAGATCAGGGAAAGAAAGAAAGAAAGAGGAAGAGAGAGAGAGAGAGAGAGAGAAAGAAAGAAAGAAAGAAAGAAAGAGGGAGAGAAATGCCAAGAGATGAAAGGAGATTTTATGAAGGGAAAATATTCTGGGCAAGGAGGACTGTGTAAACTTCCCTCTGAACTCATTTAGCAATCTGATGAGAGGAGAGTAAGGAGGGATCCTTTCTTTGCTAGTTCTCTGGAAGATTTCTTCCCCCCCCCCC
>CM034701.1:115156657-115171252 GCA_020142125.1 Phrynosoma platyrhinos | reverse complement strand
AGGAGGAGGTGGTGGTTTGGGGGCTCGAGATCTCAGCCTGCCTTGGGTTCCAGTTTCCCCCCACCATGACCAGTGCGCTCTTGAGGCGGAATTCCAGCAAACAGGGACTGCAGAACCTCATACGGTAAGCCTTTACCTGAGAAAAAGAGGAGGGGGGGGACCCCGAAAGTCGGTTCTTTGTTTCGAGGGAGTCCATCTGCTTCCCTGCCCTAATGTGAGGGATCTTTCTGCCAGTGCCTCCCTGAGATCGGGTCATAATTTTCTGTGGGGAGGTGTGGAGGATCGACTGGTTCTTCTTGCCCCTTAAGCTTGGTTCTTCCCCCAAAAGCATCTGCCTCCCTTCTTGAGCTTCTTGGGTGTGTGTGTGTTGGATTCCTCTTGGACCTTTGTGGAAGTGGGCCAGGGGAGGGCTGGATCTATTGATCGCCTTTCCAGAAGGGCTTCCTGGAAATCGATCCTGAATTGAGCCTGTTGCCCTCACTGGTCATCCTCCCCTGGTTCAACCTGGCTTATTACCTGGAGCTCCTGGGTTTGCTTCTTGGGTTGGCATTCCCTATGAGCATCTTGGCTGAAAAGGATTCAGAGACCTAGCTGGTTTAGTCTGGAATATCAGGATGCCAAGGATGATCTTGTAGCATCTTTGAGACTCACTGAAAGAGAGAAGCTGGTAGCAGTTGCTTTGGTAGAGCTGACCCTACTCTCCAAACGTGCATCTGAGGTGGGAGGCTACCAAAGCTCCTGCTACCAGCTTCTCTCTTTCAGTGAGCCTCAAAGGTGCTACAAGATCCCTTTGCCTGCTGAATGAAAAGGGGAGAGAGCCACTTGGCAGAGGAATATACTGAGTTTCTGAGCGGCTGTGGTTATTTGTGGGTGTTTTTTTGGTATGTGTGTGGATGGCTTTGGGAAGGTGGTGGAAGTTCATACAATTTTCAGTGCTAGAAAGTAGATTGGCAAGATCCTTAAGGGACTGGTATAAATGAAAAGCTTTGGCTTATAGTAGAGGACAGAAAGTACACCAGAATCTCAGGGGATTCTTTACTACTATGACAGGTTGCTTGTTTTCTTTTCACTAACAGTAAGGGACTTGACAATTGCTTCTGGGAACCTGAGATTCCAGGCAGGTTGGCCTGGGATGAAGTCTCCTTGAATGTAGGGGAACTTCTGAGAAAGCAAATCATGTGTCTATGTTTTCAGTGCAAATCTCTGTAGAAAAGTGGGTGGTGCTCAAAGAAAGGCGTGACTGGTTCTCTTTGTACTAAAGCTAACTCCAGACTAGAAAGGGAGGGGTACCAAAATAATATTCAATCGATAGTCCCATCTAGAATAGATCCAGAGAACCAGTGGGATTTACATAAATGTTAACTTACCATTCAGCAGTTGATATGCAGGGTCTGTTCTAGTTAGGCCACTATCTACTTAACCATAAGTTGGTTTTAAAGGATGGCCCTCCCAAAGAGGAAAAGATCATGATGGCAGACATTCCTAGACTGTCTCCATTTCCAAATGTTAGTTTGTGGGCTCCCATGCAATCTATTTTAAACATCCAATTTTCTGAAACTGAGAAAGGATTAAGACATCCAATCTAAGTGGCAGCCTCCATAAGCATATCAAGATATGTTTGACAAATTTAATAAGGGACTTTCCACCGAACATGGTCTAACCCATGAGGGTTTGCATGTGCCTCAGTTACTGGTCAGTGCTATTAATTAAGGCTGGGACCCAACAATAGTCTTAAACAGAACAGTGGAAAATTAAATTAATATTTTAGTACCCATAAAGACAATCTTAAAACTTGTTCAGAACATTTAAGCCAAGATGTAGGGGAGGGGGGAGTTTATTGTTCTTGTTGTGTGCCTTCAAGTGATTTCTGACTTATGGAGCCCCTAAAGTGAACCTATCATGGAGTTTTCTTGGCAAGTTTGTTCAGAAGGGGTTTGCCATTGCCATCTTTTGAAGCTGAGAGAGTGTGACTTGCCCAAGGTCACCCAGTGGGTTTACATGGCCAAACTGGGATTCAGACCCTGGTCTTCAGAGTCATAGTCCAATGTTCAAACCACTACACAAGTACTTGACTGTATATTAAGTGTATATTTTTAAGTTTAAGCAATAACCATAGGGGAAGAAGTCATCTGTCTTCAAACACTAGCTTTAACACACACAGGAGTATATGCATTCAATATGTCTGCACAATACTGACCAAGGCTTAAAGCTACAATACTCCTGCAAGGTTCAGAAATGTATTCATTATAAAGAACAGGTGGGGTCATATTTATGCAGATTAGAATAACAGGTATTGGACTAATTTGCGCACATGAAGTTGAATGGTAATCACACACACACTCAAAACCAACATTTCAGAAGGAAAATCTGATGCTGGGTCTCACCCCCCCACCCCGGAACGCATTCTCCAGTTGCACTCTTATAAGCATTCCTAGTACTGAAGGTATTAAATAGAGCAGCTATTGACTCCTTCAGAAATTAAGTCTGTAGTACTTCATTCTCTGTTAATGAAGCAGATGTCTTTAACTTCTTTCTTGTTACTTCTTTAACTTCTTTAACAGAAAGTTTGGTACCAGAGACAGAAATGACATAGAAAGAATAGGGGTAGGTTCCTACTTCCCTGAACTGATGAAGAACAGTTTAACATGTTTCAGTAAGCTTTTTATTCAGTACATGATGCACACATGAAGTTAAATATGAAAGCCACATAAGCCTTGCATAAGTAAACGAAAACATTTTTAATCTTCCTTTGAGTTCCATTTTGGTGGTGAAATGTATTGACCTATGCTTTTTCAACATGTCCAGGGGAGCTGGTGAGGTAGATTACTCTCCCCTTTCTGTTTTGCTCTCCCCTCATGCTCAATAAGTGATTCTGGTGGCAACTGTTTTCCTTTTCTATAAGCACTCACAGCTACAGTAGGATCACCTATAGTAGAATCCCCTTCTTTTTCAGATCAAGCTTTATTGCATTGTTTACTACAGATAAACTGCTGCAACCCAACACTGAAAGTCTGTCTTTCTCTGACCCTCCTTCATCATCCTCCCAATATCAATGCTGCAAAATAAAAACAAAACAAAATAAAAAACCAGCTACACAGAAGACAAGAAAAGTGGGAGATGGATTGGTCTCCTCTAAAAAGACTTTGGAAAAAGGAGCTTCTTTGTCAGAAGCTTTGTTAACTAAAGGTATGCCTGTAGTTTAAAGTGGTCTCAGTGGAATCAGTAGAACTATTCAGACAGTATGAGATGGGCTTCTGGGCTGGAAAAGTGGGTTGGGAAGGTAATGCATAGGATTGCATTGTAAAACTGTAAATACTTGTAAATACATCCCACTGAACTAGATGGGACTTAACCTCTGAGTGGGCCTGCACAGGCTTGTGCTATAAGGTCCACTGATTTCAATGAAATTTCAACATGCTAGCTTTTAAAAATCACACCCACAATTGTTAGAACGTTACAGCTCATGGAATCAGACAAAATTAAGAACTGTCTGAGAATGATTGGGGCATTCATTCAGGTATCCTTTGAATGCTTGCTCAATGTCATCTTGATGGTTTCTCTTGCAGTTGGTCACTGATCTTCCAGACAGTATTGTGGCAAGTCAGACCTTGTCTGAACTGGATGAGAGGGCTTGCAAGATAGTGCCTTCCTTTATACTTAATGAGACATGTCCTTCCATTATTACAAGTCCAAATGGAAATCTAAAATGAATATGGAAGGAAAACATAGAAAATGCATAAAAATCTGTCCAGAGGGCTTGACACTGTCCTCACTCTCTTAATAACTGCTGCCAACTTGAACACACTCTGATTTTGTTTGGCCATATGTGTCCTGGGTTTTATCTGTGAAGCATTAGAAGGGATGTCCTTGGCAGCCCCCAAGAATTAGCATGCTTTTTACATTTTTTTTAAGAATTGCACAAATTGACATGGATAGACATGGCATTTTGCTATTCTACTTCCCTGAACCCCCACCCCTAACTCCCAGAAATGAAAGGACTAATGCAAATAGAGGGTCCCACCCCTATTATATCTATGGTATGCAGAAATAGGTCCCATTGATTTCTTGGCACTTAGTCACAGGTAAGCAGGTAACTGAACACAAAAGTTAGAATCATACAATCCAGTGGTCCCCAAACTTTGGTCCTCTGGGCGTTTTGGACTCCAATTTCCAGGAGCCCCAGCCAGCCTGGCCCACTGTCAAGTATTCTGGGAGCTGAAGTCCAAAACACCTGGAGGACCAAAGATTGGAGATCACTGATACAATGCATTGTACTCCCTATTACCATGTATGGATGGGAGAGCTGAACAGTTAAGAAAGAAGATATGAAGAAAATAAATTTATTTGTGATGTGCTGAGGATTCTATGGACACCCAAAAAGACAAACAAATGGGCCCTAGAGCAGACCAAGCCAGAAATCCCCCCCCCCCCGGAAGCCAAGATGACAAAAATGAGGCTGTTGTACTTCTGATACATCATGAGAAGGTACAACTCATTGGAAAAAACTAATGCTAGGAAAGGTGGAGGGAAGCAGAAAGAGAGGAAGGCCACATGCTAGCTGGATGGACTCTGTTAGGGAGGTCATGGGTATGAGTTTACAGGAACTAAGCAGAGCAGTGAGGGACAGGGGGTCTTGGAAATGTCTCATCCACAGGATCACCATGGGTCAAAATCAACTCGAGGGCAGTTAACAACAAGTGGGTATTAGAACTGTAGACCTAAGCAGTTAACTTTATGCCTAATTGGGCCTAAATATCTTGAAGGCCCCAGACCCAATCTGACCTTGAAAGCTAGGTAGAGTCTTCCCTAGTTAGTACTTGGCTGGGAGAACACTGATGAATACCAAGTGTTCATAGAATCATAGAATTATAGAATCATACTGTTGGAAGAGACCACAAGGGCTATCCAGTCCAAGTGTTGTGGTTTATATTATCAGAGGAAGGAACTGGGAAAACCACCTCTGAATATTTCTTGCTTAAGAAAATCCTATGAAATTCATGGGGTCACCATAAATCCACAGGTGACATGAATGCACACACAAACAATTCTTTGCAAGTTTACTCAGAAGTAAGCCCGACTGTACAGGATTTATTCCTGTACAAATGTGTTGAGGATTGCAGCTTTAATCTGATTTCACTGGAACCTCAGCAGTCAGTCCTCGCTTTCCTTGGATTGCTTCCAAATCTTTTTTTTTAAACAGTGTTTTATACACTGCTGTAGAATATAAAGCTCAGAGGGTTAAAGGAATCTAAACCAAAAAAGGAATCTAAAAAAAGAAAAAAAATAGAAGCTCATTAGTCAGCATGGGGCATAAGAAGCTGCTATAGTGCCTGAAATCTCATTTTGAAATCTCTCCATTTGCGGTTGGCCTGGGATATGTAAATAATGTCAAATGTCATAGAGCTGTCAGATGCAATTCCAATACTCTTAGAAATAGAGGGGCCTGCTGTGCACAGAAAATGAAGCACCATTGGGTGGGTGAGTGGGCAAAGAAATGAATGTAAAACCAGCCAAGAAAAAGACAGACCACCCAATTCTCACCACCTTACACACCTAAACAGGATGTCTTGTTAGGTACAGAGGATAACAGACTCTTCACAAATAAATGATAACTTATGAAGCTGGAAGAAGCCAAAAAAATAAAATAAACCCATATAAATCAGCTGCCAGCATGGCAACAATTTCCCCAGTAGCATCCCTAGGTTTGGTGTCACCCGGTGCAGTAACTCATGGTGTCACCCACCTCCCCACTGGCCTTCTCCCATTTCACACTATACAGAATCTTTAGAAATGATTTTTTTAATGTTACTTGTAAATCATAATTCCAAAATACTACTAAATGTAATGCTAATAGTTGACATAAGCAACTAGCAAAATTAAAATTATATCTTCAAAATAAAATATCATAAGCACAACCTAAATGTATTTACATATACACAGTGAATATTTGATTAAAATGTGATGTTTTAAAAGAAAATTTAATTTTTTTTTTTAAAAAATAAAATTTTGAAACTTTAATTTTTAACTTTTAAAAATCGGGGCCTCTCCTTTCTCCTCCCAGTGAGCTTCACCCCAATCCCACCATCTCTTAAAACATTTTGAAGGGAAGCAGATGAATGACACAGCCAAAAGGTAGGTATTTGAGGGTGTCACCTTGTGCATACTGCACTCCCTGCACCCCCTAGTGACACCATTGAACTTCCCTTATTTTCAAACATCCCTAACAGATTTGTTAACATCTTCAAATGTAAGGTATTACACTCAGGCAGAAAAAAATATATGAAAGGCTCAGATATAGGATGGGCTGTTCAACAATGGAATATGCTGCCTTGGAGAGTGGTTTTTAAACAGAAGCTGTGTTAAAAAGGAGTGCTTTGATTGTGTCTTCTTGCATGGCAGGGGGTTGGACTGGATGGCCCTTGTAGTCTCTTCCAATTCAATGTTTCTATGATTCATTCAAGTGTTATTGTGTTACACAAGCAAAAAGTAGGAGGAATGAAGGCATCTGTGTGTATGGGCCTTCAAGTCACCTGTTGACTTATGGTGACTTCTTAAATTTCATAGGGTTTCTTAGGCAAGAAATACTCAGGGGATGTTTTGCCAGTTCCTTCCTCTTCTAAAATATAGTCTACAGGGCCTGGTATTCATTGGTGGTCTTCTATCCAAGTACTAACTAGGGTTGACCCTGCTTAGCTTCCAAGATCAAATGGGATCTGGTGTCTGTAGGGTATTTAGGCATACCATGCTTAAAAACCTAAGAAGAGTCTCAGTGGATCAGAGCAAAGTCCTATCTAGTCCAGCATTCTCTTCATACAATTGCCTCACTGGGGGCCTCGGCAGACGACCAATTGGGTCGTCTTGGAGGCCCCGAAGAGGAGGGGCAGCTATACGAGCGGCACCCCTTCCTCTTCCTGAGGTCGCCCCTGGAAGCGCTGGCCATCCGCACGGCCGGCGCTTCCAAGGCAACCTCCCTCCGCAGCGACCGGACGCGCTGCGGAGGATAAGTCAGGGAAAGTGCGCCCTACACTTTTAGGGCGCACTTTCCCTGACATGAAAGGAGCGCCAATTTGGCGCTCCTTTCAGGGACGCTGTCGGAGCGCCGCGGTGGGGCTGCCATGGCCCTGCGGCGCTCCGGACCAGGGCGTCCTGGACGCCCTGGTCTGCATCCCCCCTAAATGCCTCCAGGAAACCTGCAAGCAGGGCATGGGTGACATTGGATTTCACATAGAAGAACAAAGCTTCATGGCTCAAGCAACACCTTCTGCCTATTCTAAAAACCCTCAGAATCATTTTGGGAATTTTTTGTGGACTCCTGGGAAAGAGAAATTCAGACTCTCAGTCTAAGGACCCTTTCACTCTAAAGAGTCATAGGACTATGATTTCATTGTTATGGCAACATCTTATGGAAACCTGGGATTTTTAGTTTGGTGAGCAACTAGAGCTTATTGACTGAGAATTCTTAGTACGCCTCCCTAAACTGCAAGTCCTAGGATTACATACAATGTTGTTGTAGCAGTTGTAGTGAAATTGTGCAGTGTGAAAAAGCTCTACAACAAGAAACTTGGAGTATGATCTCTCTCTTTTTTTTACTCCAGCAAAAATGTTTGCTTGTATCCGTTACTCTTAAATTTCCCTTTCCTGCAAATATCCTGTATACTTAGGATGGTCTTTTGGATTTAAGCACTACCCATACATATTATTTACTTTTTGTCTGGATATTTTGTTTCACTTTACTATCCTTTACTCCCCATACACACTTGCATTACAGCATACAAGATATGAAAGCAGGGGGTTGAAGTCCTCCACAGCTGTGTATCCATGTTACTTGATCACTTTAGCACTCATTTGCTCTATTCATATAATTCTTTTTTTTTTTTGTATTTCAAAAATAATAAAAATATTAGCCCTATTTAGTACAGAGCTGTGGCTTCAGTAATGTCTGTAGTCTCAACTCAGCAGCCATCTTCCCCTATAAAGCATGTAATTTTGTTGTTGTTATGTACTTTTAAGTGAACTTTGATTTATGGCAACCCTATGATAGGATTTTCTTAGGTAAGGAATATTCAGTGGTGGTTTGCCATTGCCTTGGTTTGAAATATAGCATGCAGCACCTTGTACTTCCTGGCAGTCTGCCTTCTAGCTAATAACATACCTTCCATCATTTCACAGAAGAAAACAGGGATATGTGTGGACAAGCAACATCAGAGTGTGGTCAACATGGCAACAATTATTAATGAACATGAACACACAGGTTTGGAAACAGCTGCAGCAGTTTGCTTTTGCCAGAGCCTTCTGGGAAGTAAGATAAGAACAAAGGGGAAATGTGAAAGGGGGAGAAAGAAACCAGAACATTTTAAAAGCAGCTGTAAAAGTGGGATGAAAGGGGCTTAATGAAAGGGGATTGGACTGGATGGCCCTTGTGGTCTCTTCCAACTCTATGATTCTATGATAGTGTCCCTGCCGGATTGGGACAACTGGAGAGTAAGTTTAAAATTCTGAGATTAACTAATTAAGTAACTTCATTTTTAATCTCAACCTTCATCCAAAAATTAGGACAACATACATGCCCTGATAGAACATAACAACACTGTGTAGTAGGTTAGACTGAAAGCAAGACTGACTCACAGGTGTCCTTGCACTTGAGTGATACATTTACAAGGATTTCTCAATTGATGTTAGGCAGAGTTGAAGTGTGATGTTGAACATGTGTTTATGTGTGCATGCATATATGCACAATGCATAACACACTGCAATCTGAACAGGCTTTCATGTTTATTGTGTTATATATCATGAAGGCTGCATGCTTATGCAGTGTACACATTGGTTATAGACTGTTCACAAGTAACAGATAGATGTGTAAGAAATGTCATCCTATCTAAAATGAAATTGGTTGGATATAACTGCACAAGTAAATGTTGTATTTAGTTTTGATCATATTTTAACAATTTGGCCTTAGAGAGCAGGATAAGATGTGGGGAATGAGGTGGCTTTTTAAGGCATCATAGGGCTCAGTCATGTGTGCATGGGCATCACTTGATGATGGCAGCATGAAGTGCTGACCTGTATTTGTCAATGTGCAATCACATACCTGCTCAAGTATATTACTTTCCTGAGAACAACGTTGCATTGTGATAGACTCAGTTTACATGCATGCATTTGCAAATCCTCATCAAAGACTTGCAGCTACCTGGAGTAACCAAGTGATGTACTTATGTGTATGAACTTGTTCTTAGCTAAGTCAAGGTTGTCAAAAATCAATAAGAAGTGCAAACATCAGAGCACATTGGATCATCAGATGTGGAAAAATAGGCTCCCTGCTTTTTTACTCTACACTGGATGAGATTTTGCAGGTGATCAGCACTGAATAAGCAAATTTATGTGGTTGCACAGGCTATCTGTCCTGTCAGGAGAGATGTGACATCCTCTCTTTGCACATAGAGAACTAATTATTAGCAGACCTGCACAACCTATTACTCACTGAACTGAACACTGGCTACACATGGTGAGGCATCAGGGGCATGATAACAAGCCTCCCATTTTGCTTCTTGTCCTGGCATTCAAAAAAATAAAAAATAAATAAAAAATAAAAAATAGGGGTTGTTGAGTGGTCAGCAGGCCATTATAGTCGGATGAAGGCTCTGTCATTTCTGCTGAAGTCTTGCTAATACACAAATTGATTTAAATACATTGATTAATAAATCAAGCAATTTTCTTAAGCAGAGATGGGAAACTGCAATAGGCCTGGGTGCCACATTTCTGTTGCTGGGATCCTGGAGGGGGTTGCACAGACTGACAAACATGCACTAAAATAAAATAAAAGGAAATCCCTAAGTAACCAGAAGTCCACTTCTAATTTTGAAACATGGGTATTATTTTTCTGAAGTAGTATGGAGATGGGTAAGCTGCCAACTATTTAAAAGATGAATTACTTCTCCCAGAGATGTCCCATATGGTTCTGTGGGTATGTTTTGCCCACCCTTGCATTAAAACCTTGATTGGCTAGTAGTCAGTCTGGTTAGTCTAGTATGACTGGTCTGACAAATAATACCGTAATTCTTTAATCAGTGGATACCTCTAATTGGAATGGTTCTAGAAATCTTGAGCAGAAAGGTCAGTTCTCTCTTCATTGCTTTCCAGTTATGGGCAAGATGTGTGATAAATCAATTTGGCATGCCAGGCTTGCTGTAGTTCTATACAACCCTCTTGCACTTATTCCAAACACCATATGGACTTTTTAACCAGTGCTCTGCTTCATTTGTCCTGGTAACTTTTCTTTCAACTAGACACCAAAAGGGAATGACAGACCTGAGTTATGGGAGAGAGAGAGAGAGAGGGAGAGAGAGAGAGAGGAACTAAAACAATTTTGGTTTGTGTGAAAGGATATTGCTGCTGTATCCCAGACAGAGCTGGCAGGCTTCTCCTTAGAATGCCACACACTTGTATTGATCCTGCCTCTGGGCATTTACCCCTTCAAGTGGAGATCCATATTAGAGTCACTCCTAGCATGACAGTTTAGAGGACTGGACAGTGAAACTTGTGCCTTGATGTGCACACAAATGCAATGCATGCAATGTAATGGATATATATCTTCCAGAAAAGATGTGATTTTTATGTGCATGGGGGATGGGTGGAATGTATGTCTGCCTGTCTTTCTGCCTGCCTGTCTGCCTACCTATCTACCTATGTACATACACAGCCTTTTTCAACTGATATCCAATAGAAAATCTTACATTTAAGAAAAAAGTAGTATTTTACCTTAAGAAGGAGCAGGGAATCTGCTTTTTTAGTAACCATACAGCTAGCAAAAGTGAGAATGATTTCAGTGATCTAAATTACTACTGGTTGGGTCTCCCTTATCTGAAATGCTTGGGACCAAATGTCTTTTGGATTTTGGAATATTTGCACATACATAATGAGAAATCTTAGAGATGGAATCCAAGTCTAAATATGACATACATTTTTGTTTCATATACACCTGGCTTATCAGCACTGAATAAGCAAATTTATGTGGTTGCACAGGCTATCTGTCCTGTCAGGAGAGATGTGACGTCCTCTCTTTGCACATAAAGAACTAATTATTAGCAGACATATAGTCTAAGGGGAATACAGTAATATACATAAAAATTTTAATAATTTTGTGCATGAAACAAAGTTTAAATACACTAAGCAAATGTTTCACTATCCCAGTCATCCATGTGGACTATTTTGGATTCTGGAATATTTTGCATTTCAGAATTCCAGATAGAAGAGATCTAACCTGTAGAAAGATTCACACTAATCAACTGGAGAGTTAAAATGAATACAAATGATTTTTGTTTTGTTTTGTTTCGTTTGTTTTTTGGTAGAGCTCTGACTGCAGTATCCATTAAATTTTAATAAATCCTCTTAAATTTGTTTGGGTTTTCCCCACATCTGAAATTTGGAGGTGCAACCTACACTGGCCAGAATATATGTTCAGTTTTTAAAACAGTTATCATTGACTTGATTTCTACACCAGCTTTTACAAACAAAACAACTAAAATAAACTTATGCATGTGAAGCCAGTGAAACCAATGCTGAGTGCTTCTGTCTCACTGAAGCTTAGACAATCATATAAGAAGTCAGTGAATATTATCAGTTAAAACTCAGGGGAAGCCTGGGGCCGGTCCAAAGGCCTCAGGGGGCCACATCCGGCCCCCGGGCTTTAGGTTGCCTACCCCTGAGCTAAACCTTGAACAAATCCATTTAAAAAAAATCTAGGTCATACTTTAGATCACAGCAGAAGCCTGAAACCTCTTACTTCAGACTGATTGCTTTTGCAATCATTGGAACTACCTGGGATGGGAATAAATGTTTTGGGAGTTACATTTGTGATAGGCACCTACCTAGATAGGATTAATGTTGGAGATAAAGTGTTAACTAGGAAAAGGAGGAGATAAACAGAGAATTACTGTGTCATGTAAAACCTTACCTGCATAGAAATTCTGAGTAATATCAGCATACTAGGCTAAGATGTGAGAGAATTTAAGGGGAAGTTTGGACAGGGCTTTTGTAGTAAACAATCCTGCAGAAGTGCTAAGCATTGTTGTCATTGTTTACTTATTATAAACTGGAATGAAGCAACTTGAAGCAATTTACCATTGAACAAAGGCTCTGTTTAACAAGCCTGGCAGACAGTGGAAGGGAAGGCGAGAGTTAGATAAGATGGTAATTGTCCATTCTTTCCCAATGTCATTTCTAGTTAATTGCACAGTCACTGGCAATAAGGTCTCCAGGCAATCAAACAGTGTACCCAGGGCTCCCTTCCCTTGATGGGCATTTCCCAAATGCCAGGCTTTTCAGATGCAAATGACACAGTTCTTCTGGCAAGTGTTTTCATGCAAAGCTATGTTTGTTGCCTCTATTCAAAGGTCAAAGAGGAGGCAAGGGAGACAAAGCCCACCTTAAGTGCCATTTTCAGACCATGTAACAATGTGAGTGTTGAGTTTTCCATAGCTATATCAGTGTTTCTCCTGCCTTCAGCATGAGCAAAGTCTGTCAGGCCAATGTCTTGTACACACATCAAGCAATCATGATATCTGGGCACATATAATATGACAGCCCTGCTGAAGCAGAGCAAAGTCCATCTAGTCCAGCATTCTGTTTCTCACATTAATTAGCCAGATGACTAGGAAAAGACAAGAAGCAGACCATAAACAGAATAGTGTTGGTGTGTAACACTAGCATTCATATATTAGCCTAGGTGGTGGCAGCCATGGACACAGGGGGCATGGAGGAAGTTAGGCACTGAAGAAACAGGCTGGTTGGAGCAAGCATGTTTTGACTGCTACCACTTCATGACCCTGGGAGAAGTGTGACTCCAGGCCTAATGCACCAAGGAGATTCCAGCCCATGAGGGTGATAGCATCTTCCTAGTTGTATTCCTTAGCAAATGGTAGTTGGAGGACTGGGCTTGGCTCTCTGAGTAGGGAGAGTGACTTACTGCTACTGTGTCAGGCTGCAGATTTTGACTGTCACAATTGTCAATCAAATTGTCAAAGCTGCAGACTGCTAGTTGGATTATTATATGTTGTTTATTGTGTTTTTACTGATAGAGCTAGGAGAGGTGCTGGAGGCAGCATAGTAGAGTTGCCATGGCTAGTTGCCTGTGGGCTCTACATTTGGAGACATGTAGCTCCTTTCCACACTTCGCAAATCCGCTGCTGAAAAACGCCTATCTACCTATGGCAAACACAACTGAATTGGTCAAATGTGAAGTGCCTTTTATTCTTGTTGCTAAAGAAAATGATGTCAAGTTCTGTAAGTATGATGTTGGAGTTAATTTTCTTGTCATGTCTGGCTCTAGTCAACCTGTGGAGCACAGTAAAGCTAAGCATAGGGAGAATGAAGTCTCTAGCCAGCAGCTGTAGCAGTATGTTCTGGCTTAATAACTGGAGTGGCTTTTTTTGCTAATCAGGGAGATCATTGCTTTAACCAGTACTGCACTGAAATGTTCAGGATGACTTTTGCTGGATATTATCCCATTCTGGCCTGAAATCTAGACCATTTTTGTTTGTTTGAGCCATGTGAGACATAATATGGATATGTTGAACTCAGAACCATAGGACTGTAGAGTTGGAAAAGATCTCAAGGGTCAGCTAGTCCAATCACCTGCTAATTCAAGAATCCACAGGTATATCATCTCTGAAAGATGGTCATTTATCCATTTAGAAATGAAAAAAAGATTCTGCCACCTTCCAAGGTAATTACTTCCTCTGTCAAACATTTCTTCCTAATGTTTGGTTGGAATCTCCTTGCTTATAATTTGAATTTGACATTTTGGATGAATATGAATATTCAAAACAGAATATGCACATTCAGCATAATTAGGTGGATAGTTGTGGCAAAATCTGCCTATCTCTTCCTAAAACCTCCCATTTGGCAATTGCAATTGATTCTGCACAGAGTGTTGAACACAACATTCTAGCTGCAAGACTAGTCTTAACATGACCCAGATATTTCTAAAATATATGGGAGTTAAAAATATTTTAACAGGATGTTCAACAGAAAGACCAAAGAACAACTGAACTATGATGGGAGAGGAGTGGTCAATTTCTGAAGAAGCGACACCAGAAATGAGACCATTTATGGAATCTTGGTTATGAGTAATGTCCAAGTCTACTGTTATACTGCTAGGACAATATTTTTTTGTCTTCAGCCGCTTAGATTGTCTTCATTTAAGCGGGGTACAAATAAATGTTATTATTATTATTATTATTATTATTATTATTATTATTATTATTATTATAATTTTTTGATTCATGGACCAGAAAACTCTTTGAGCTTCTACATGAAAAAAAAAGAAAAGAAAAAGAAATCCACTATGGACCTTATCACACGTGGGCCACAAAGCTATAAGAAAGCGAAATAAGAATAAATCCAGGAATAAACTGAAAGAAATCCAGGAATAAACCACAATACATAAGTGGCTATCAGACGCAACTAGCATCATCGCACAATTAACGAAAGCGCAATGAAGCGCTCCCCGGGAACCATATTTGCTGTTCACACACATGTTAGAAAATCCTGGACATAACCAAGCAATGATCCTCTGCGCATGCCCAATACAGCCACGGC
>CM034701.1:115118281-115130061 GCA_020142125.1 Phrynosoma platyrhinos | reverse complement strand
TGGACTGGATGGCCCTTGTGGTCTCTTCCAACTCTCTGATTCTATGATGCAATGACCAAACACCATCTACAGTGATGACACTATATTAATAAATGATGTTAAATAACAACAACAATATGCAAAGGGATCTTGCAGCACTTTTGAGAATAACTCAGTGAAAGACATTTTAGCATAAGCTTTTGTAGCTGTGATCTATTTCCTCAGATGCATGACCAAGGAGCTTATTGCATGCCCTAAAGAGGCATTTTACCTCTTCCAGCTTAAATCCTTGATTGGGGATACAGCTGGATGTTATCAACAGAATTCGCCGCCGATTCTGCCACGATGCCGCTGTCTGAATGCAGCCCTGCTCGAAGCTGCACTCAGCTGGCACTTTTTCAGAAACGGTTTTTCAAAAAAAAGTTTTTGAAAAATTGGCTGGCTGAGCAGTCCTTGGACCCAGGCTACGTTCGGCTGGTGGCATTGCTGCAGAATCATCTGCAAATTATGTCTGATAACATCTGGCTGTATCTCCGATGAAGGATTGAAACCGGAAGAGGTAAAATGCCTCTTTAGGGCATGTAATAAGCTCCCACGTCTAGGGTGCAGAAATAATTCAGTTTGAGACTGCTTTAACCGCCTTTGCTCAGTGCTAGTGAATTCTGGGAACCATACTTTTGTGAGACATTTAGCTTTTTCCATCAGAGAGCTTTGGTGCCACAATAAACTACAATTCCCAGAATTCCCTAGCACTGAGCCAGGGCAGTTAAAGCGAACTCAAACTGGATTATTCCTGCAGTGTGTTTTGGACCTAGGACATCTTTTACTCAGTCTCAAAGGTGCTACAAGATTCCTTTGCATACTGATATTCCCAACATTGCTGTGTCTCAACAACAACAACAATACGTCAACACTTCTCTGTCACCCACCACTCAATAAATTGCCATGGAGTGCGGGGCTACAATGGTAAAAAAATAGTTTTGGCAGGGAGTTTCGTCCTCTGGAGGTTCTGGGATTACTTTATGTGCATCCAGCTATAAGAACATAGTTTGACAGGTCTCCATTGCCACCCCTACTCTCTACTGTCTAGTAAATGGCCATGTTGTAGGGACTGCAAGAGTTAAAGGTGGGTTGGGGGCTGGGAAAGGAGACATGACATAGTTCCACTTGGGGGAACTATGTGCTATGTCTCCCTGATCTAGGAGACATTTTTACTTCCTTTGTTCCCAGACAGAAAACAAGCATCAGAAAACAAGCATCACCTTACTTTTCTGATATACAGCCACTTCCTATACAGCATTCTAAAGCACTAAAGGACTATAGCTACTGGGATCCCAAAACTGTCACTTTCCGTTGTGGTTGTGTGCTTCCAAGTCATTTCTGATTTATGGCAACTCTATCATGAGGTTTTCATAGCAAGATTTGTTCAGAGAAGGTTTTCCATTGCCTTCTTCTGAGGCTGAGACAATGTGAATTGCCCAAGATTACCCAGTGGATTTCTATGACTGAGTAGTTATTTTAAACTGGGTCTTCCAAAATCTTAATCCAACATGCAAACGACTACATCACACTGCCTCTCACTTTCCTTTCCTTGTATGCAATTTCATCATCTTTGCTTGATGAAATAGCCTGTGAGCTTCAAATATATTTTGTGCCCTTGGGATGGCACCGCAAGATGCACTGAGTAGGATTATTTTATTTTATTTTTATTTTATTTTTGGGAACAATAAAGGGCTAAACAGACCGCTCATAAGGGGTGGCACCATGCCACCCCTTTGCTTGCTGGTCTGGGGATGCAGAAACTGCATGCCAGACCCCAACCTGGCATTTTGCCAGCACAAAAAGGAGCATCAGAAATGCTGGGGAAAGGCACCTTTGCCGCCATGGCAGTGGTTTTTTCGGGTTTATGCAGCATAGTGTATGCGGCACAATGCATCCAAACGCTGCACCGCAGAAACACAAATGCTGCCTACCATGTGGTCATTTGGGTGGCATGACGTTGGCATCTGGGCAGAGTTGGGGTGTGCGGCATGCGGCGTGCAGTCACCATGCCCCCGATGCTGGCATTTATCACTGGTCTGTTTAGGGCCTAAAAGTTCTAGTGAAATCTTCCTCAGAATAGAGGCCTAAATCTCTGCCATGTGGTTTGATTTAAAATGTTTGATCTACCACTTCACCAATCCTAGTACATATGCAGATCTGTGCTCTATCAAGGCAGAGTTCCATTTCAATCCCTTGTGGCCAAATATTCCAGATTATTCCAAGCTTTTATTTGAGCTGAATGAGTAAAATAGAAGGCATGCCATGGTGCGTGTGTGTGTTTATTTTTAAACAATCCTGTTATACAGTAATATACAGTATGTAGAAACAGAACTTTTTGTTCTGCAAAATTTTGTTCTGCAAAACTTACATGGGACTCATTGTGGAATCAGGCTGTATTATATTTGAACTGCATTATTTATGCTGCAAGTTGCTACTGGGTTAATACACTCTAGGTTGCCCAGTCAGAGTGAGCCAAATACCCTGGCAATGTTTTTAAGGGATGAGGCTCAACATTGGAAGGCAGGTTGCTATTTATGTTGTCTACTTGTGTGTGTGTGCGGGGTGTTAAAAAATATTTTCCCCATCCATTATCATTCAAACTTCCTTAAATATGAAGGCTGTTATTTAGTGTGGTGTGTATTCGTCTTCAAGTTGCCTGACAACTTATAGCAACCCAGTGGATATTATAGGGTTTTCTTAAGCAAGGAATGCTCAGAGGTGGTTTTGCCAATTACTTCCTCTGAAATATAGCCTAGAACATCTGATATTCCTTGGTAGTCTCCCATCCAAGTAGTAATTAGAGCAGATCCTGCTTAGCTTCCAAGCTCAAAGGTGATCTGATTCCTTTAGGATATTTAGGGCAGTTTAGTGCGATTTACACTCAAGGAAATGTGCAGAATATAGATTGCAGGCAACATTTGTTATTCCTGGGAAGGCTCAATAACAACAGCTGTTCTTATATTTCTTAGCGCTTGAACATTTAGTATGATGCATAATTCCTGAGGAGGCTCAAGTACATAGGTGTCTTGGTGGTCCAATTTTGGCAGTTCATTTTTTGTGGGGGACTCAGACTCCTTGGCAAGCCTTGCAGGGCTTGAGTCCCCCTGCTCCCTTGAGTCAGGGTTCATGAGAACACTATACACTGCGGCATAGGAATCAGCATCACCTCAATCATTTTGCCTTACCAGGACTTACTTGAAGTAAAGACCCAAAAGTGGCTGCTTTCATAACAACAGTTGGGTGTGGACAATGAAGAAAGCCCCAAAGAGAGGAAATGAGAGAAGGAATGAAAAGGGATCCAAACAATTTCTCTTCTCCCATGCACAGACACACAAACACATACAGTCTAATCATGATTTTCCTCCATTCTAGGGGTGTATGCATCTTTGTACTAGATGCTGCAATTGTGTTTGATCATAGCTTTGGAATGCAGTCTGTATACTCTGAAGGCCAAATGACAGACTCTTGCCAGTAGTGTGTAAGTGCTCTTTCTCCCTTTTGTCTCCTTTTCATTAATAATGGCACAAATATTCTCCCACTTTTTTTGTCTCCCTTGCTATCACACATAAATATGCACATTAGATCTTGCGATATTGCTTTTAAAAAACTATTATGAACAGTTACAATTCCAAAGTTCTGGTAAACCATCAGTTACTGCAATTGTTACACTTTTTACTTTATTATTCAAAAAGAACAAATATAGATTTTTTTCCAAAAACAACAACTTACTAGCTCCTTCCCCCATTAGAATACTAAAATCCACTGGCCTGTGATACAAAACCTAAGCAGTGCAGCCACATAATCTTAACTGAAAGAAAATAAATAGTTACAGTTACAAATCTATACCATTTTCAGTAACAATAATAGGTATGCCTATAATGCAAAATTGCAAAAATGATTTAATTACAACCAACTCGTCATTTATAAAGAATTACTTCTAAACTTTGGCACATAGAATCATAGAGTTAGAAGAGACCACAAGGGCCATCCAGTCCAACCCCCTGCCATGCAGGAGCTAAATTTCTAGATATCTAAATATTTGATGAGAGCCAGCATGGTATAGTGGTTTGAGTGTTGAGTGTTTCACTTGGCCATGAAATCTACCTTGGGAAGTTATTCTCTCTCAGCCTTAGAGAATGGCAATGGCAAACCTCCTCTCAACAAATCTTGCTAAAAAAACCCACCCTGTGATAGGCTCACCTTAGGGCTGCCATACATCAGAAAGAACTTGAGGGCAAACAACAACAAATATTTAATATCTAAAATGTACTGGGCACTTTAATGTACAGTTGCCCTTCTGTTTTTGCGGACTTGAAGCCCACAACCCTAACTTATCCGCAAAGGACAAACGAAGGGGCACAAAATGGGGCACACTCCCATAGCGCCCACCCACTTGCCCCCACAGATACACACCTCCATTCAAACCAATAGGGCATTTTTCCTTTTTCACAGAGGGGAGGTCTGGAATGGATCCCCCTCCAAAAAGGAGGGGTGACTTTATAATGGTATGAGCAGAGCAGAAGCACTGACTCTGTCTCTGACCTTTTTGAATGCCTGTGTGAGAAAATGGCAGCAGTGGCAACTCTTTGGGACTTCCTCTCAAAGAGCACCAAGAGGAATAGGGCTCTGAAGGATCTGAATGAGACATTTTCGTATATTTGTCTGCTTTTCTGGGTTAAAATCAGGCAAAGTTATCACATTAAAGGTAAAGGCAGTAATCACTGCTAATGTAGCCGCCATTTTCTTTGCTTTACTTTTTCATTCTTTTTGACATGTGTGTGTTTTCTTAGCTGCACTTGTATGTGGTCTCCTCTTCCACACATTTCACAGTAAAGTTTTATACATTGTTTTCCTTTGCTTCGTCCTTTACATCCTTTGTTTTACCTGTGACTTATCCATGGGTCGTATCAAAATCCATAATTTTGGGCCTTTGCAGACCATGGGTCGTATCAAAATCCATAATTTTGGGCCTTTAGGGTTAGGGAATCTTGGGAACTGTATTTTATTGTGGCACCAGAGCTCTCTGACAGAGAAGGCTCAATGTCTCAGAAAAAAAAAAAACCAATTCCCATGATTCCCTAAGCCTAACCCTAACCCTTAAAGTGGACTCAATTTGCACTATTTCTGGTAGTCTGCAAAGGCCCTTTGTACCCCAAACCTGCCCCTGACTTATACATGAGGTTGACTTATAGTTGAATATATGTGGTATAGTTCCTGAACTGCTGCTATCATGAGCTCGGCAAGGAGCAGAACACGATAAATATCTCTTGTGTGTTATTATTAATCATTGTAATCATGTATATAACTCCACCATGGTACTTTACAAGTAAAAGGACAACAGTTCCCCGCCCTCAGGCTTACAATCTAATTAAGATAAGACAAAAAAGGGAAAGGTGGATGGCAGTGTGAGAGAGAATTATATCCAGCACTTCTTCCCTCCCTCTAAGGCCAGACCAGTGGCAGTTGGGGAGGAGGGAGGGTCTTTCATCTGCTTCTGGGTCTAGGCATTGTGGAACTGTACCTGCTTCTTCTCTTCCTATGAGGTCAGGGTAGGGGACTAACAATAGTTATTTTTATCAGCAAACAGATGGAACCGATGTTACATGTTTTGAGGTCCCATTGATTTGAATAACAAATGGGCCTTTGTAGACTGCTAGAAATAGTGCAAATTGAGTCCACTTTAACTGCCCCGGCTCAGTGCTAGGGAATCATGGGAACTGTATTTTTTTCTGAGACATTTGACGGATGCAGACGGGTGGCCATGGACCGCCCTGGGAAGTGGCAGATTGGGGCCGAAGCTGCCCCACGCCTCGGCCCCGATCCCGCCTTTCGCAAGCTGCGAAAGGGGTGCCATAAGAAGCATCGTGCGCCTCTTTGGTGTCTCTTCCGGCTCAGCGCGTCTGGATGCTGAACCGGAAGGATGGCATCGGAGCGCCCATCGTGTGGAAGGGCCGGCGCTCCAATGACATCCTCAGGAAGGGGATGGGGTGCCCAGCGTCTGGCTGCCCCTCCTCTTCTTTGACTTGAAGACGGCGCAAAGCGCCATCTGCAAAGCTCCATTGAGCCTTCTCTGTCAGAGAGCTCTGGTGCCACAATAAACTACAGTTCCCATGATTCCCTAGCACTGAGTCAGGGCAGTTAAAGTGGACTCAATTTGCACTATTTCTGGCAATCTGCAAAGGCCCTAAGTTCCCTCAGAAACAATCCACAGCCTCTGGCTTAAGGTACTGCCTCACTATACCTCTGTCTAAGGGGTTGCAGACTGCCAGAAATAGTGCAAATTGAGTCCACTTTTAGGGTTAAGGTTAGGGAATCATGGGAACTGTATTTTATTGTGGCACCAGAGCTCTCTGACAGAGAAGGCTCAATGTCTCAGAAAAAACCCCCAATTCCCATGATTCTCTAGCACTAACCCTAACCCTAAAAGTGGACTCAATTTGCACTATTTCTGGCAGTCTGCAACCCCCCAAATGCAGTCCACAATCACATATTCACTCACCCCGGAATCATTCCCATCAAACATTTGGGTAGACACATATAAGAATGGACTGTCAAGCACAAGCTGTAGTTACATTTGATTGTGCTACATCTTTCTCTACTGGACCTTGTTAAGACATTGACCAAATTGTGTACCAGATACAAAGCATAAGAACTCTGTAAATTAAACACCAATGTATGTCTACACCCAAACATATTGTGCACCATCGTTAAGCACAGTTTAAGAACATTTTAATCTTTGTACAGTATTGTTGATGAAGTACTTTTTTGAGGAGAAGAGCATAATATCCAGCAAAACTGTTGGGGAAAGCGGCACCATCTAGGCTGCTATTGTATGACTGCAGAAAACGACTGGTTTGATATGTACTCCAGTACAGAAGAGAAGTGGATTGTTTCTAAAGCATTAAAAATAAAACAGTGGAAAGCTATATGTTCAGAAATGGGAGAACTCTCTCTCTCTCTCTCTCTCTCTCTCTCTGTGTGTGTGTGTATGGGCCTGCATGCTGGATTAGCCTTGCTGTGGTGCTCCTACAACAGAGTCCTACAAAAGAATGCACAGCCTCCAAAGAATGATGTTCCCAGGATGACATATGCACTGTCAGGATTTACCAAGGACAACAGTATCCCACACAGCAATTAAAACAGCAACAACTGTGCAATGAACGAATGTTTCTATTTTGTGTAAAACAAAACAAAACACCATTGTACTGTCCGGGTAATATTCCATAATCACCTTGAGAGAAAAGGAGGAGACCATGCATACACACACAGATAGAAAGAGAAATCAATATACCGTATTTTCCGGCGTATAAGACGACCCGCGTATAAGACAACCCCCCTATTTTTCCAGTCAAAATATAGTTTTAGCACCTCTATCTTCATTATCCTTATACCCGGCGTATAAGACGACCCCCCCACTTTAGCCACAGATTTTGCACGTAAAAAAGTAGTCTTATACGCAGGAAAATAAGGTATATAATATTTCAGATGAAAACTGGGACATGTATGACCAAGCAACATCAGGGTGTGGTCAAGATTGCAAAAGTTATTAGTGAGGAAGATCACACAAACTAGGAAAGGCTACAGTGTAGTTTTGTTTGGCCTGACTCTACAGAGCAGGGCTGGATTCCACCTCTTCCCTCTTCCTGAGTTAATTGAGTTTAAACTACTTTCCCACTTTAAACTCACTTTGCAGCAACTGAAGTAAGCTGAGGAAAGAGAGAAACTAGGACATTTCAAAGGCAGCTGAAATGTGGGATGAGAGAGGATTAATTGGGACTGTCCCTTCCAACTCAGGAGAGCTGGAGGGTATGATATTATGCAGTAAACTAAGGGGCGAAAGCCACCCCTTATGAAGCCAGATTGGAGTCATGGCAACTGTTTTATGCAACTTAGGGGGGTTGCAGACTGCCAGAAATAGTGCAAATTGAGTCCACTTTTAGGGTTAGGGTTAATGCTAGGGAATTATGGGAATTGTTGTTTTTTTTCTGAGACATTGAGCCTTCTCTGTCAGAGAGCTCTGGTGCCACAATAAAATACAGTTTCCATGATTCCCTAACCCTAACCCTAAAAGTGGACTCAATTTGCACTATTTCTGGCAGTCTGCAACCCCCCTTAGGCTAGCAAATGCTAAGTATAGGAGTAAGAACTTCCAAGGGAAGTAGTCTACAAAAGCTTATGCTACAAACTTCTATCTTTCAGCTAGGGTATGGGTGGAAATCATGATACCCTCCAGATGTTATTGGACAGCAAGTCCCAGTAGCCTTATCTTGCATAGCCAATGGTGAGGAATGTTGGGAGTTGCACTCCAGCTGGAGGGCTGGGGCCAAGAGATACACAAGCATAACACCTATAGCTTTGATTCAGAAGACAGTTGTGAAAATCAGGCAATATTAGGTAAGTTGGTGTACAACCAGACACAAATCCCAGGATGCATGTTGTGTTATTCTGAGCTTGCATTGTGTTTAATGACTTTCTTTCACCTGAATTTCAGAGTTGATGGAAAGCCTTCTGGGACTTCAGAACTGGAGGAAGATGAGGGCTTTAGTGACTGGTCCCAGAAACTTGAGCAACGGAAGCAGAGATGGGCAGAGATGGGAGAGGGAGCACAAGATGGAGAGCGCACATCTTATGGTGAATGGAGAGAAGCCCAACAGGTGGCTCCTGCACACTGGGAAGGAAGGTAGAGGCATTTTTTTGTTTGTTTTTTTAAAGGAGGTGGAAACCTAGTAAACACAAGCAACAAGACTTGATGTGGGAAGGAGAAGAGATATAGCCATTTTGAATCTGTGAAATAGGCTCCACAATATTCAATGGAGCTTACACTCAAAGTAATGGTAGTTAATATGACTGCTCTCAGGTCCAAAGCATTTAATTAATTGCAAGATATTTATTTTCTCACTATCTGCTTCAGCCTGGACATATTTTTATTTGACATTTATGTGTGGCTAGTGTTGCATTGGTTTGTCTTGAATGTTTGTTTGTGGGGAGAAATACAAATGTTAATATTAGTATACTTGTTAAGTGCAGGACATGGTACTGTTGTGGTCTCTTTCTGCACAGAAGTGCTATGCTTTTAACTAGAGCAGGGGTAGGCAACCTAAGGCCCGGGGGCCGGATGCGGCCCCCCGAGGCCTTTGGACCGACCCCAGGCTGATCCTGCTGCCCCCGCCCCCACCACCCGCCATGATGATATTGATTATTGTTATTACTACTTGTTCTTGGGGTTTTCTTGGCAAAATCTCCACAGGGATTTTGCCATGGCTTTTCTGGGGGTGAAAGAGTGTGCATGCATATTTTTAAATTTTTTTAATTTTTTAAAAAAAATTATTTATTTATTTATTTATTTATTTATTTATTTATTTATTTATGGTGCTTCAGCCCCCCAATTGTCTGAGGGACAGCAACCCGGCCCCTGGCTCAAACAGGTTGTCTACCCCTGAACAGTAACTAATTACGAGCAGCATGGTTACCAGTAATAAGTTCCCCATGATTTGGTAATGAGAGTAAAACAAAATTGCATACCAAAAGCAATACAACATATTATGTTGTAGTTTTTCTTTTGGTGTAAGCAGTTAAATTTTGCAGATAGCTTTGAAAGTTACCTTTAAAGGCTATTTAAGGTATTTTAGAGGCATTTTTGATTGGAACTGTTGAAGATTTATGCCATTCTCTTATCCCACCCCCTAAAAGTAATCAAAGTGCAAAAGCCGCAAGCAACACACTTAGTAATATAATGAACTATTACAATGAATAACAATGAATTAATTTTTACACACTATAAGTAACATGAATAAATTACTTTTAAACTTTCCATGTTCTTCCTTTAACTCTCGTAAGACAGGCAGAAATTCAGCTGACACCATGCATCTTAGCATGGAGCTACAGTGATGGTGAAAATCCACATCCCTTGGATTGCTGCCTTTATAGTTGGTAAATTTGTCAATAAAAATAACCGCCAACCCAAAATGTGGGGCAACCTAATAAGGAGCAAATTACATATTAGAAGGTGGCTATAGCTTTGGTTCAGGCTAATCTTGAACCAGCATGAATGGATGAGGTACTTCCTAGCAGTATTTGTAAAGTGCTACTCACAAAAGATGGTTAGAGCAAAACTGGAATATAGTGATGTCTTGTGAATACCATGTATTGCCATACAATTGGTTGTAGTATTTCAGTCTCATGGATAGTTGTTGTTCTGGTTAACCCTGGTTTGTGTGTGACACTCCTAAGATGGCCATCTGGAGAAAGGAACAGGGCTTCTGCATCTTTAATATTAGTGCAAAATAAGGAATTTCAACAGGTGTAGCTTGTATCTGTCTTCTACAGAGTTATTGAGGCCCTTGACCCCTTTTGTATCTGGCTGTGTGAATCACTTTCAGGCAATCAGGTAGGGAAACATTTGGAAACTACATGAAAATAGATGATGTTGTTCATTTATATTTTTCATTTTCTCCAATACTGGGACTCAAAACTTCTTACAAATATATTCAAATCAGTAGAGATTAATAACATTAAAAAAAGTGTGTGTGTGTAAAATCTATAGAATTAAATCCTTTTAAAATTTATCAGAAGATAGACTGCGAAAATCATCAAAAGAGCAAAACAAAACAGACCCCTTTCTGTTCCTGAAATGACCAACACAGGCATACATGGACTGGTTGACTAGATTTGTGGTACAGTAGCAAGACTGATATGTTTATCTCTGTAAACTAAATAAGATCTAGGCTTGAACTTTATGGCTATTCCTTATTAGAAAACAGCCACTGAATCAGTTGCTGAATGGTAAGTCAACATTTAGTTATCCTGTGTTAGTCCAATGGGCCTTTTGTAGTTAGAGGATATCTTAGGGTCTAGTCTCTAGATTTTAAACACAACTACATTGGGCATCTATATGTGTGTGTATGTTAGAACTGACTGGGGTAAAATAGGCTTTTTCAGCTGGGGAAATATAGGACACCTGCAGCAGATCAGGGCAAAGGAGAGGGAGAGCATTTTCTCAGCACCTTTCTACCTTCCTGGAGCCTGAGGGGGGAACCCACTGTTGAAGTGTGAGTGGCTCTTTGAAACATTTTACTGGTCATTTGACTAGATTATAAATGATACTGAGCAAAATCTTTTTTCATTCAGTGATGTCATCCTTCCCAATTTCAATCTTTTGAAGCTTTGGGATTGTTTAAAAGGTTTGTTCTGGAGCTTGAGGTATTGTAATGAAGCCTTCACCAGATATTATGCACTGGCAGAAACTCTTTCTATTTGAAAGGTGTGGAAACTTACAGCTCCACTTCTTTTGCATTGGCTGGATATTTTATTTTTCAATTAACTGGATGGCATACTCTGGAGTCTTGACTGATTGTGGATGAATTTCCAATGCGGGTTGTGTTGAGGGGTGTTCAACAATGCAAAACAACTAAGAATTTTCTTCTACTTATGAGCTGTGTTTTTGTTATTATTGTTGTTATTCATGTATATCCCACCTTTTTAGCAATACTGGGATTCAGGTTATGGTGAGGTTCCATGATATTTTAAAGATGCAGCTAGTAGTTAAGTAGTTGTTTTTCTTTTTCTTTTCTTTTTTTAAAAATAAACTCAAACTAAACTTGTCTAGGTTGAGACACCATCATCATTTTCCCCTGTATGGTAGACCCTTTACTTTCCTAATAAATCTCCTGTGTGAATAATTATTTGTAAGAAATGTAGGTGCAGTCAAATCATTTAAAACAGGGGTAGGCAACCTTTTTGAGCCAGGGGCTGGGTTGCTG
>CM034701.1:115105231-115118181 GCA_020142125.1 Phrynosoma platyrhinos | reverse complement strand
CATGGCGGGGGGCGGCGGCAGGACCAGCCTGGGCCACTCCAAAGGCCTAGGAGGGCCGCATCCGGCCCCTGGGCCTTAGGTTGCCTATCCCTGATTTAAAATATATACATACACTGTCCACACCCTCCAACTGTCCCAGTTAATCCTCTGCTGTCCCAATTTTTCAGTTGTTTTTAGAATGTTCGATTTTCTCTCCTCCTTCTCCCATGTTCCTCCTTTGTCCCTATCTTCTTTCAATTGGTGAAAACTGAGTTCAAAGTATAAGGGTAGTTTCTTCTCAGCTTGATGGTGAGGAGAGAATGGAGCTTTATGTTTCCCAGTAGGCTTGTTTGGTTGTTTTCTGGCTTTCCTCGGCTTAATATGGTCAGCCCTATGTATCCACAAATTCCTATTCCATGGCTTGAAAATATTGGGGAAAAAATTATAAACCTTGATTTTTCCATTTTACATAAGGGACACCATTTTACTATCCATTGTATTTAATGGGACTTGAACATCTACAGATTTTGGTATCCATGGCGGATACCAAGGACCCACTGCACATAAATTCCAAAAGTTTTTTCTGCTTCAAATGTTTGTTTTGTATGTTCTTCCTTATTAATAGCTTTTCTTCTGTTTCACCCTTTTGACCACACTCTGGTGTTTCTCTGTTTTCATTATTTCAGTATTTCAATTTTCATCTATGAAATGCTGGAGGATATGGGGTCTGTCTGACTGTCTCTCTCTCTCTCACATACACACACACACACACACACACACACACACACACACAGAAACTTGGTGCTAACATAGCAGTGAGGATTTTATATGGATGAGGATGAACATCTGGAAACAGCCAACTGGAGTGGCCATTTCAGATGTTAGCAGAAGGGGGTGGGTGTGAGGATGTGGGAAACACCAATAAAAGTTATCCAGTGGTAGCTGTGTTGGCCATGTAAAAAAGTACAATAACGTCCAAAATCCACAAAACAGTGATACTTTTTTTAGGCCAGCCAAAATGCATGTGTATTGAGTACTTTGGTTAGACAAAAAAAAAAGGTGTTACTGTTTTGTGAATTTTGGATGTTATCAATAAAAGTTGTTGCCGAGAGAAGAGAGAGGAGGGCAAAGCACATATCTTGTTAATTTCAAGTACAGCCTTCTCTTACGGCTTCAAAGAACGAATGTCAGGGTATAGTACAGTTAAATCAGTAGCTTTGAAATGAAAAGGCCATAAGTGGTAGGGGAAAGCAGGAAGTGATAAGCCCTTTCCCCCTGTCCATGGTGTATTGGTTGGCATTGGATGCTGGGTGTGAGGCTGCAACCTGACTGAGAGGCATTCTGTGATTACAGTTGTCCCTCCTGATTCATGGGGGATCCATTCTGGACACACACACACCCCACCCCCCGCAAATCTGGAAAAACAAAATAGTTGAGTCCCCATTGGTAACAATAGCGGCATACTCCTGTGTGTGCCATTGTGCACATGCCTTGGGCGTACACACCATTTTGTCCCTCCCCGCTTGCCGTCCGCAAAGGAGTGAGACCATGGACTCCAAGTCTGCGAACGGGAAGGGACAAGTGTAATCATTTCCCAAATAATGGAAAATACAAGAATACATGTTGCCTTGTATTCAATATGGGAGAAATGCAGGTTATAAATTAAAGAACTAAAAGGCAGGATAAGCATTAACTAACTAAAATAAGCACGTTTTGGATACATTTTCCTGCTCATAGGAATAATTGCATATGAAAGAGAAAAATTATTTTGTATGACACATACAGTCTCATTTTAAAAATGATATCTTAATAATCATTATTAAATGATTAAAAGAGGAAGCATGAGACGTGGGTGCCCTCAAGAGTAGGTTTCTGCAATCTGATTAGACAACAGTAACAAGCTGTCACCGGTGTGGGTCATTGATGCAGCACTGCACACTTTTCTCGTAAATGTAATCTTGTTTTGGTCACTCAGAAGACATAATCTCTACTCAATGCAACTCCCTCTGTCTGCCCAGTACAGGCAGTACAGTACAGGTACAGACACGCAAGATAGAGAGAACACATTCCCAATTAACCTAATAAATGCTGGTAGTCTTGTGGGCAAGAGGATTTGCTGTGTGCCCCCTTTTCATTCTGTCTGGGACAAAATATGAATAAATGCACAAGCAAATTTGGGACCACTATGCCACTGATTATTAATACAAGGAAGTAATCTATAGCTGATGCAAAATTTGTGGTCCTGAAGGTTATGTTGGATTCCCAGTTCCTATCAACTGTACTGTCCTAGCATTTCTTCAACATTTGGAGGGCTATAACTTGGCATAAATGGCTTCCTGGTGTTAGTAACTAACATATGGTGTAGTGGCCCCCAATTCTTCTGTACATTTATATTGCATTACAGATAAAGCAAGCCTGCTCGTCTAAGAGACTGCCAGCATTTATTTGGTTATTTGCATAGTGTATATCCATCTAGCATGTTTGTACCCTGTTCTGCTTTAGTAGGAACATCTGCTCTTTGGAGCTGTGCAGTGAAATTATATAAACACAACTTCTTGTGGTGCCTTCACACATTCCCAGATGTTTTTGGTATGAACACTGTGGGTCAGTTGCAGGTTAAATCAACTGCAACTTGGCACTGATGTACTAAAGTCATAATATAGACAGATTCTGTGACTAGGGATGAACTAGGTATGTACAATGCTGTATTACTCTGCTTGAAAGGAAACATTCAGGGGTAGCTGTGTTGGCCATTTAGAAAATTCAAACAAAAATCCACCAAACAGTGATACCTTTATTGGCCAGCCAAAATGCACACTATACTAGTTGCAAGCTTTTGAAGCTCCACTGGCTTCTTCATCAGGCAAGATGTTACAAACCAAACAGGAGAAAAAATTGGAGATGTTAGATGCCTGCATTTTGATGTTTCTGTCTTAGTAAGATGGTAAGTGGAGGGTATCTTTTGCAGGCTGGTCCCTCCTCCTTCTGGCCATGTGGATATTGGGAGATTTGCAAAGACCAGGAGATTTAAAGTCCATTTGCATCTCAACAAGGATCCCTCTTTGATTGGAATAATGTTCCACAAACTTGCACTATTCAATATTAGCATAAGTATAGATGTCATTTATGTCTTCAAATCTGTTTTTTACCACATGGAAGACTATGAGTCCACTTTAACTGCTCTGACTTAGTGCTCATGGGAACTATAGTTTATTGTGGTACCAGAGCTCTTTGACAGAGAAGGCTCAATATCTTATAAAAAAAAATACAGTTCCCATGATGGTGTTTGAATAGATTGTTGTTGTCCTTTAGAATTCTTAAATTGAATTTCAACGTTGATGTTATCTCTTTAATAGTAATCCTACAACTACGTATTCTCTGCTCCTATTCAATATAGTCTCATTACAGTACACAGAAACTGTTTCAAGGGAGACGTTTTGTTCTGTGCGGTAACACAGAGATGCGATCAGCAGACTTGGCCAAAGGACAGCCATGATCCAAAAGCTATTGTCACCAAGCTGATTGATTTGAGAAAGCTTTGAATTAATCTTCAGAAACACAGAAATAAGATGGATGACTGGAGTTGTACTTGGCAACAATATGTTTCTTACCATGTAATTTGCAGCACTGAACTTCTCACCATTCTCTTCTCTATGATCAGGCTTTAAACCCCTGTTCCCTTTCCCCTTGGTGAAGCTCTCTTCTTTAGTACCCATGATTTATGTTTGAGGTATGGTGAATTAGAACTTGGTAGAATCAGCCCCACCATGAGGCAGAAGGAGGCAACTGTATCAAGGAAGAAATAGTTGGATATCTTGGATGGAAGAATTCCTTTTTTCACATTTCTAGGTGGTGGGAACAAGTGCTTGCCTGTTTTGTTTTTGAGTATTAAGAGGGCTGGAACTGAGATTTCATTGTTTCCAGGAGGGCAGATCTCCTATATAAATGTTATACAAGATACTCCCTAAGGCCCTATCTGGTATGCTTTTATCTCCTTAATAGTTTTAAGGTACTTGGGGGGAAAAAGTGACTCATTATTTGATGGCTTTATATAAAACCTTATTAATATACCGGCTGAATTAAATTGATAAAATCTGAATTAGCCATAGCTTTAAAATAAGATAAATGAATGTTCTCAAATTACCAGTCTTTTATTAACTTCTTTATTAGTATAATAAGTCTGTCTCTCTTTCATCTTAAATATATTAAAAGTTTGTATTTCTTTTACAGGATAAAGTTACCAGATAATCTTTGTTCTTTCTTTCATTTCATCTTTCCCTTGCCAATTCTGAATCCTAGGTCACCAAAGCATTCCTATGAAGAAGATGGTAATCTGAGGGAAACGGAAGTCCAACTAGAGCAGGTCCATCTGGGTCAGGACTCTCCCACCTTCATCCGGTTTACGCCTGGGCCTTCAAACTTCCTCAAGTTTGTTTCAACTTCTGTATCAGAAGATCAGCCCAAAGCCGAACTGGAGGGGCAGCAAAAGCTTATCGAAATAGCCTATGTTGGAGAGGAGAATCAGGACATTGCAGACAAGCTTCAGGATGCCCAGGAAGAAAATAAGCTTGAAGAAGAGGAAGAGAAGCAGGAGGTCAGAATGAAAACACTTTGTTCATTTCTCTCCACCCTACTCCTTGTGTTCAGCTTGTGCCACAAGGAAACTGTAAAAGAAAACTTGTTCAGATATTGCTAAATATATCCCCTAGTAACTTTCCCTGGTATAAATTTCCCAGCCATCCCAAGGTGAGTAAAGATACAAGTAAAGGTGTGGAGGAGCTCAGCTGATAAAAAGTTCCATTGTATTACATCCAGATCTAGCAGATGATTAAAAAGGAGGCAACAGGACCACATGAGGAAGAAGGTTATCGGAGGAGGGGAAAACAGCTGTGGAAATGTTGATAGATACATATAGAACTGGTGTTGACACCTCAGGCAGTGCCATAACTAGCTAGCTAAAGTTAGACCCTGGATTTACTTGTGTTATGGAGATTCTCTTTAGATAGTAATGCAGTTCACAGAATTCATTGGGAGTTACATGAATATAAGTGTGCAAAGGGAATAGTATTTATTGGGTTCAGCAAACATATTTTTGAGGTCAGTCCCCTATATACCCGATTACTTGCATGCATACATACATTTCAGAGAGGAAATAGTTTCATACGTGAACATTTTATACAACTGTTGATGCTGCTACTAGATATATCGGAAACTTAATTTGGGGTTGGATTCAATTTTAGTCAAGGCTTATATTTAGAAGTTCTTTTAATACCGGAGCAGAGACCTGTGTTCTGTGTGGTTACCCTTATTTGCAGGATTAGTATTTCCTATATTTGACTCAGCTATCATTTCCTTTCTCTTTACATAGCAATCAGGATTTCATTTGCTTAGTTGAAAACATAAAGGCTGCATCTGCATGCAGAAATAATGCCGTTTGATACTGCTTTAACTGCCATGGCTGATTGCTATGGAATTCTTGGATTTGTACTTTTGTGAGATATTTAGCCTTCTCTGTGAGAGAGCTCTGGTGCACAACAAGTTACAAATCCCAGAATTCTGTAGCATTGAGCCTTGGCAGTTAAAGCAGTGTGAAACTGCATTAATTTTGCAGTGCTGATGCAGCCAAAGTCACAGGCTCTTCTGTGACAGAGAAGGCTAAATCATTAAAAAATGATTTTAAAAAAGTATTTACTTGTTGCAACTTCTCATCTTCAGTTTTGTATGTGTGCACTTTCACAAATTCCAAAAGTTTACACATATAAAAATATGTGTTCCCAACATCTTCAAGTAGAGCTAGACAACTATGTATCAAGCTATCAAGGCCCCCTCATAACATACTGGTCTAAAGAAGTATGACTTTTCATAATATAGTTCCCTGGGTTTTGCCAATTATTGTTACCTCTGTATACACATGTTCTATTCATTTGGGGGACTATTTATAGCAGTTTCTTGAATCTGCACTAAGGCACTTCCAAAGGTAGTGATTTGTTTGTTTGTTTAAACAGGGTGTGATTTGCTGGGTATGATTCACTGGAGTGATTCTATTATTTGAATGCCAATTTATTTCCCTTTAATTTTAAAAAATATTATTAGAGCTATGGTGTTCTAATTAAAAAGTGACATTTAATTTTTAAAAAATGAAAGAAAGGAGGAGTATACTTTTGTTCCATTATGTCTTGGCATTAAAAATGTACCTACTTGAGAGTGGAATTAAAATACTACAGCAGAAAATAATCTGGGCCAACAGAAATATTGTTTGGATTTTTTAAAAAACAACAACAACCCTTGAGAATCACAGCAACAAATATAGCAACCTCCCAACACATTTGCCCTGTGTGCAGGAGTCCTAATTCTGTACTTGAGGCAGATGGTCTATTACTATTGGTTCTGATCTGTTTCATCAGTCTGGGCCAAAGAGGCAAGGAATCTTAACAAAATGTACCCATGCAATGATGTAGCTAGGTATAGGTGAGAGATTGATTCAGTCCACACACACATTAATACAGACACACCAAATTTACACCTCTTGAAGACTAGTGCAGTTATACAATTGTGCCTTTCTAAATTTTGTAGTGGAGTATGCAGAATGTTTAAAAATGTGTATTACCTTACCAGAATATGTACACCAGGGAAAGAGTGTATAAAAATGCAGATACAAAGAGAAATAATTATGCAATAAGCTGTTTGTGATAGGAATCACAGACTGGATATAGAAACAAAATTAACTTAAATGTTGAAAAATGAGACACTTCATTGACATGCTCATTCATCCTTAGTTCATAGAATCAGAATTCAAAGATACCACAAGGGCCATCTAGTTCAACCTCCTGCCATGCAGGGACTCACAATCAAAGCACCCCTGTGACAGATGGTCATCCAGCCTCTGTTTAAAGACCTCCAAGGAAGAAAACTCTACCACCCTCCGAGGGAGCATGTTCCACTGTTGAATTGCTCTTACTATCAGGAGGTTCTTCCTAATGTTGAGATGGAAAGTTGTAGCAAAGACTGCTGACAGTTAGCTTCGTCTGCCCCCTCCTGTTTTCCTCCCTGTCCGCAGCCCTGTTGTGGTACTTTGCTGTTCAGCATAATGCAGCTTGCATCGCTGTATTTACTGCTAATGAGGGATTGATTTTATATCAGAATCTATGTTCTCATGTTCAGGCTGTCTTGGTGAATTGCCATCCCTTTTCTTCTTCAGGAAAAGAAAAGAAGATGGAATGAGGAGGAAGAGGCACCAGAAAAACGACAAAGAGCTCCAAGCACATCTAGCAATGAGGAAGAATGCCAGCTTCCGCTAAGTCCTACTACAAAGGTATGTGCGCTACTACTTAAGCGGGCATTGAGAAACTGGATAAACTATGAATTTGAGAAATATAAGTGTTTATTTACTTTTCGATCCATGGAATGAATGAAAGCAGTGGGTTACAGAACTGTGGAGATGGGGTGGGGAAAGGGCAGACATCATATGGTTTTTCTCTTCTTCCCTCTGCTTGACAATCATTACAACCTAAACATGATACTCTTGACTGAAGGAGGAAATGTGTATCTGCCATTTAGGCACTGAACAAACTACTAAATGGGTTGTGTTCTTTCTTTAGATTACTGACAGAACTGAATCTCTGAACCGCTCTGTACAGAAAAGGTAACTTCTATTCAAGGCCTGGATGCTGACTGTTGTGCGATGTTAGCTTTCCTACTAGTTAATAGAAACTGTGCTGAATACATTTTTTAAAAAATCCCTACTTTTTTAAGGATATCTTTAAGGACAAAGCTCTCCCAGGTAGTTTATAGAAACAATTAAAACAAAAACAGAAACAACAGAAAACAAAATAAGCTAGTTTAGGTTCAATTACAAAACTAAAAGCAGATGTTTAGCGCCTTGAGTCCCTATATTGGGAGAAAGGCAAGATACAAGTAAATAAAATAAAATAATTTTTGAAGCAAGATAAAACTCATCTCAGAACTGTAAAGTAAAACTCAATTCAGTAATGTAAAACTCAACTCAGTACATTAGTTAATGAATATTGAAATAAGTGATTAGGAACCTTTAGAAGCTAATAATGAAGAAGCCTTGCATATCTGAAGTGGAAGTTCCGAAAAGTATGGATCCATTACTGAAAAGGCCCTGTCTCTAGAACCTACTAATTTTCTAGATGGCAGTTTTGTGAGCAGGACTTCTGAGGCCAATTTTTAGGTAAGGACAGGTTCATATCAATGTGAGCAATCTTTCCAGTTCCCTAGTTCCTAAGAGCATCTATTGTTCTTCAGGATTTTGAAGACAAAGTTTGGGTTGTTTTCCTTTTTTTCTGTCTATATTCAGGCATAATACTTAACCATCGTTAAACTTTATAGCTTCATATTTAAACTATGGTTAATGATTGGATACAAACTAGGATGTGCAACCCTAGCTTGTGCCAGCCAGGATTAAACACTATCTTCAGCAAGCAAACCATGGTTAAGGTAATTTCCCCACTTCCCCAGGGACTCTTTTTACCAGATAAATGAGAGTCACTAGTATGTCATTTATACCCTGTCTCTGGCAGTGGCAGAGCTCACTAAGCACATTATATCATAATTTAATAGGATTCTTACAATCTTAGGATCAGGGCAACATACTGTCTGCAGAGATCCACATGGCTTGTGTAGAATAATTGTTTTTCAAAAATACTTCACAAGTTGTATGAGGGGGACACTGAGCATATTGGCAAATTGGTCAAAAGAGTGCAATTGTTTTTTTTTAAAAATCTAAGTGTGTGATAACCCCCTTTGCACAAGCATATTTTGTTTTCCTTCCAGTAACAGTGTGAAGAAGACACAGCCACCTTTCCCTGTTTCAAAGATTGATGACAAACTTGAACAGTACACACATGCCATTGAGGTAAGGAAAGCTCCTAAATTCTGCTTAAGCTGGCTTTCTAAAACTGTGCTGAGGATGCATCCCCTTCTCCTCCTCCTCTTTGCTAGGTTTCATAACTGCTATTCAGGTGATGCAGAATAAAAAGTGAGGTGTAGGAAATGGAGAGATGTGTTTTGGCTCCACTCATGACTGTCTGTTTCCTTGTATTGTTAGAGAAAGTCTGTAGCAATGGTCTGTAATTTCAAGTAGTTGAACAGGGTTACAGTTTTTCATGTGATCAGGGTTTCCTGTTAGTTTGTGTAAGATCCCAGTTCTAGGATGGGGACTGAGCAACTTCTCATGTTGAAGTGCCATATTAGGCACTCTGGAACCCACTGGGCCCTGCACCTCCAACAAGATTCAGAAGCTGGCCTGTACTATGGTTGCCTGCAATGCCACTAGCAGGACATGCATTGACACAAGATTGCCATGCTTTGCAGTTCTTTCCTATTAAGCTGGAGAAAATGTGCCACCATAATATAGATAAGATTGCAGATAGGAGTCAATTGAATGGAGTCCCTAATAGAGTCTTCATTGTAAGGGATGTGTTGGTGTGGCAGTAAAGGAGCTCTATCACTCATTCCTCTGCAGACTTCCAGCAAGACCCCAAAGCCAGTGCGTCAGCTTTCCATTGATCTTCCTACCAACAGTGCTGCGGTTGCCAGCACAAAAAGCCTTTGGGAGACTGGTGAAGTGGTTCAGTCCCCTGCAAAGGCAACGGCCTGTAAGGTAAGACATCCAGAGTGTTTTGTGTTAAAGAAGGCACCCCGATGTTAGCAAAGGCTGAGCCTCCTGTGAAGGGATAATACTATGGAAAAAGTATTTGCAAGAAACTTATGTGCCCTCAATTATGTGGGCTCAAAATATGGGAAACTGAACTCTTTTCTGGTTAAAGTTTACTCCTTTGCATGAAGGGTGGCTTAAAAATCTGATCACTATGTCTATGTTGTTTCTAGGACATTGTGGCTGGAGACATTGTGAGTAAGAGAAGCATTTGGGAGCAGAAAGATAGCCCAAAGGCAGATGGAAATGCAAAGGTGAGAGTTGCTTGCTTTAGGGGAAATCAGGGACAGAAACTGGGCCCTCCAGTTGGCTGGATAGCATTAAGGCCATGTGATTGGGATGCCAGCTGGTGCCTTGAATTAGAATCTGGCTTCACTTCTTTGCCTTCCTTAAATGGAAAGGATTGAAGCACACTCAGCTGGGTGTTCAAGACTCAAGATGGATACTGAAGTGCTGGATGAGTACTCATAGCTTCATTGCTCTGTCTCTTTCCCCATATGGGAAAATACAGGAGGAGAAGTAAATTCCACTCGCCTGGACCTTCAGTAGTTATCAAAACTCAGCTGACTCTGAAAACACTGCTTGAATTTGTCCAGCTTTGTCCCAGAACAATGTAACCGAGATGCAGCCACATGGCTATGGCTCAATGGCTTCCCCACTCCCTCTTTCTTTGCAGTGGGGCAAGGGGGGGTTCAGGGAAGGAGAGAAGACTCAATCTTAGGCTGGATGGGCAAGATCTAATGGCTGAAAGCATAGAAGCCAAAACAACTGAGTCAAAAGATAAAGCACTTGAAAACAAAATGTAAATATTGGAAGAGAGGGAGTACCTGAATTTCAGTCCCTAAAGGTACTTACATTTCTTTATTCATGTTTAGGTGAAGCTTCCTGGCAAGAAGTACAAGTATGTGGCAATTGGACATGGCCAGTACAAAAAGGTGTTGATTGAAGATGAGGCCACAACAGAAAAATAGCTTGCTTAGGCATGAAAAACACAGGCAGGTATGGTGAACAATGAAATAGGTTAAATGTTCTTTAAGTATTTTTTCTAAATGCTCAAAATCCTACTTCCATGGGTTTCAGTAATATTTGCCCACACTTGTAAATTTGCTTACAATCCCCATCGACTTATGGAAGCAGAAGTTGAGCCATATGTAGACTCTATGGGAAATCTATTGAATTAATGCTTTATTAGAATATGTGCTGAAGACATTACTGTCCACTATACCTAGTGACTAACTATACTAGTGCTCATCACATTGTAAACCTGAGGTTTGCATTTCCTGCTTGTGTACCATTCCTAAGAGCCCACTGTCTTCAGCAACAAGGACATAATCTCTGCATTGTGTGGGGAAAATGAGTCCTTTCTATCACCCTGTACAACTTTTCAGCTTTGTGATACCAATCTCTCACACTCTTATTTATGAAAAAGAACATTCTTTTTTCCCCATAGAAATATTTTATTCAAACTATATGTACAATATTTATTGATTTATTATTATTATTATTATTTTAAAAAACCAACACACAATTTCTGATTCATGCAGCTAGATTTCATGGGAACTACATCTAGAGTTTACAGACTATGAATACTGTGGAAGAAAATTTAAGTTATTACAAGTCTAGTAAAAAAATTCTCATTGTTAACTATCAGCTCTAGAAGAGCTCCACATGGGCACTGTCTTGCCAAGTCATATTTCCCTTTCTTACTACGTCCTATCTCACATCTTTCAATTTCCAAACATGTCTGCTTCTTTATTACTGTCTTATTCTATCAGACTTCTGAAGTTCCAGTACAACTTGCATGTTTGTCCTTCCTTAATTTAGAATTCCCTCTCATTCAAACTATTGCTGGATAAAGCACATTCATGAAGGATTACTCAAAAGTTGAACCTTGACCTGTACACCCACCTTTTGAAGGAAAAAGAGCTGACTGCTAAGCATGTTCAGGCCATACTTACTGCTCTATATTTAAAGGTCAAAGACTTCACAATTACCAAAGATTGGTTTACTTCCCAATTATGCAATGGAGCATGTGATGCCATCAAATTTGTATGATTCATTCATGTTAAGCTTTTGCTACTGTAAATTGGGAATAGTGCATACTGTCTATTGATTGTTAGCTGTGCACCTCAGTCAGCAGGAAATCTGTCTCTTTAGCCTCAAGATGTTGCTAATGCTGGGAGGGGAGCACATAATATCTGCTGTTCTAAGATGGGGTGAGGGAGCAAAAAGCCTATGTATGGTCCACTTGGGACATTTGAAGGCAACTGGCTGCTGAAAGGAGGTCTGTTTTAAGCATGACCAGAGTAGAAACATAGAGGAAGCTGCTTTCTCTATGCAGTGTCCCAACTTCTTAAAGATGTCTCTGTGTATTTCCCTTCTAAGTCATAACTGTATCTGAACATCAGTAGACTTTGTTTCACTTTTCAAAGTACACTTTTAAGTGATCCAATCCATTGGGTATTTCATTTAATGAGGAGTGAAAACAACTATTGGTGGGGGGAAATGCATCCTCTTGCTGTTTTCCTGCTACGGCCACAGAACGGAAATCAAACTCATGCCTAGTCATCTTTCAGGCAACCTTCCTATTAGTCTGGTCTTGGAGTACCTGTGAAGAGAGCTGGGCCTCTGGTTTCTTCTGAAACATGGGAGGATTGGGAGCAGCTCTCTTCCTTGCCTACTCTTGCAAGTTCAGTATGGAATCGTTTTGGTGACTGGGATTACACCAGAGTAAGTACTTTCTTGGGCACTGCAGAAGGAGGTATTTAGTACCTCCTCCTGGAATGCCTTTTCCCAAACTGCACAACAGCAGCCAGCTGGGCAGGATTCAGCTGCTATTGAGAAGCTGTGTGGAAAGAAGTAACCTTCATCCTCCTAGGCCCCTAGTGTAAGCATGTTGAGGCAGCTGTTGCCCATAGGAGTTCAGCCTTTGCCTGAAAAGCCTGAATGGCTACACTCAAGCTTGGAAGAATTTTCTGTTCAGAACGATAACTTTCTGTATAGGTAATGTTGCTACTGTTGTTGTTAACTGCCCTCGAGTCGATCTCAACTCATGGCGACTCTATGGATGAGACATCTCCAAGACCCTCTGTTCTCCACCACTCTGCTTAATTCCTGCAAACCCACACCCATGGCAGCCTTAATAGAGTCCATCCATCTGGCATGTAGCCTTCCTCTCTTCCTACTTCCCCCTTTCTCAGCATTATTGTCTTTTCCAAAGAGTCCTCCCTTCTTATTAGTGTTGCTACAATAAGTTTGAAATTCATTGTGAGAATGCCTTGTTCAACAGAAC
>CM034701.1:115083420-115099653 GCA_020142125.1 Phrynosoma platyrhinos | reverse complement strand
TCATTTCACGAATGAGCATCATTTTGCTTTGAATGCTTACTGCCCCAGCTCTGCTACACTCTGAACCAAGAGTCAGCTAAAGGTGAGATGTGCAACATGAGTGCCAAGAAGCTGACGTCCAAATTGAATTTTAGCTCCCAGCAATAGATGGTGTTGAGTATCGCTTGTAAAAGTTCATCAGGGCTATTGGGCCCTCCCTGCTTCTCCTTGGTGATTTGTGTGCTTATTTCAGCTGCTGTGGTCTGCAAGCCAAAACCCATTGCTTAGCGGATGGCAGGTCCTCTGAGGAGGAGGAGGAAAGCAGTCACAGAGTTGGAGAAGCCCTACTTCTTTAGTTCATATCCTCAACTTTTGATATGGAGAACAGATGTTTCCACTTGAGTTCACACAAATGGTTCATGCAATATTCTGGCTAGGCTGCCATTTGTCTTTCAGCACAAGCTAATTATTCCTCTGGAAGGACGAATTTTTGGTCTGGGCAGAAAGGCAGAGAAAGTGCCTTCCTCAGAATTACTTCTTTTTAAGGCTAATTTACACATCCAACCCACTAGCTGCGATTTGCTTGAGAAAACAACACAAATCTATTTGTATGGCAAATTGCTTGCGCAAAGCTGCTATGGGCCTTTCCAGTAATCTTGAATACGTGACTGTAAATGCCAAAAAGATTATGACAACATTAGGAAAACTACAAATAGTGCATAGCAAACTAGTGCACAATTATGGTTTGCTGCAGAGCAGCTGCCACTCAACTGCATATGCAAGCTGCTACTATGCTCCTAAATGTATGTATAAATTATTCTTAGCAATGACATGGGTTGGTAGAACTCAACTCAAATGACAGCATACATTCATACTGCATAAAATGGTCCCTGTGTAAAAAGTAGTAACTCTTCTTGCACGCACTCCTTGGCGCTTGGGCTGTATGCTCTTTTTGTGACTGTTAAAGGGAGAATCATACATTTTCACTTCTTTCTGTAGAAAATAATGTATTTGCAATAGAGGAACAGCATGAATCTTTCTTTAGGAGAGGCATGAACACTCCTCTTTTTTAACATTTAAGAGCAGGGGTGTGAAAGGTAAAAGCCTGTAGTCTGCATGTATCTTTAAAGTGATGTTTAAGCTCCTCTAGTTTTTAAAACATTACCTCCATGGAGTGTGGACAAGAATTTCATCACATTTTTAGCTCTCCATTGCCATTTTAGGCCAGAATAAACCCTTTTTTTAAGTAAGACATAAACTGGAAATGTTTAAAAAATGATACCTTGTGACCCTAAAATTACCCAGGGACAAAAAAAGAAAACAAACAAACAAATAAACATGAATTGAACAAGGGGTTTGACTAAGTTTTGTGTGTGAAGTCAGTTGACTTCTGCTCTGCAAGGACCCTGATGCAACTTTCAATGTCTCCTATCACTAAAAACAAAGCAAAAAGCAAACAAAAACAAAAAAACGCTCACCCCTATGGAGAGTCACACTTCCCGAAACTTCTGGAGGACACAATTTTGTATTTTAAGGTTTTTTCATGGGGTTATGCACCTTCTGAGGGCCCAGACAGCCATCTTCCCCCAGCAAAGTAAATCAAAACTAGAGCATGCCAAATGTCACCTTTTCTTTTCTTTTTAAAGAAAAGAATATGGTTTATCTGGATGCAGGGGACTGAAATTCCAGTTTGGTGTGGCCCTCAGACCCTCCATGGTAACAAAGCCTAGAACTGGATGATCTTTAAGGCTCTTTCCAATTCTATGACCTTTTAGTATTACTTCAGAAGTGTTTGAGTATCTCTCTGGAGAAGTGCCCCCTGGAAAGCACTAGTATTTAAAAACTTGGCTGTTCTTCCCTTGAGCATGATGTTTTATTTGTTTCTAGGTAGCCTTCCATCTATAAAACCCTTACTGTGGTTATTCTCAGAACTTGTTTACATTTTCCACTTCCAGCCTTGCCAAACTGTAAATCTGGGTGATTGTTTATTTTTCAGCTTCAGATTTTTGCTTAATATCATTTTTCATGTTCTGAGCCAGAGTTAGTAGAAGGAGCTCTCATTAACTCCCCCCCCCCCAGCCCATGGGAAAGAATTGGAAAATCTTTGGTTCCCCCACTCCACCTCCTGTACCAGATCCTCCTCTGAGTGTTTCATATATGCCTCAGCGTTTGTATTTTGTGTGGCCTGATTGAGTGCAGTTATTAAAAAATGAATAAGTGATCATGGCTCTGCAGCTGAGTTACCTTTTCAAAAACCTCAGATAGTTTGGGACTCATGCAAGATGACATTTAATGAAAGGAAAAGTAGCATGAAAAGGCCAGGGATTAACAAGCATTTCCTTTAAACTGATGCCAAATCACTTTTGCTTCTTGGGGACCACTGCTGTTCTCCTGTGCATCAGTTTATATTTAAGTCTTCAGTCAACTGTATACCTCCAGCCTCAGACTGTAGGAAAGGAAATAGCTTTCTGAGAGATGGAAAAGTAATTTGAAGTCCTTGAATCAACTACAGTACCAGCTGTTCTACTTGGAGAGGAGTGAGATGGAGGAAACTTGATACTTGTGTCCCTGCAACTGTAGAGCCAAGGCAAAACTATAAGTTCTTCTCTTTCTGCAAGTGTTTGACCAAGTAGATTATCGCACAAGCTAAAAAATGCTGGAAAACGCAACTTAACCTCAAGTAAAATTTGGGCTGCATCTGAATCATATTGCATCGTGCTGCATTTGGATGACTTTTTTGGGGGGGAAAGCCATGTGATAGAATCCGGATGCAGCCCCAATTTTACTTGTATTTTGGAGAGGTAAATCGTATTTTCCAGCATTTTTTAGCTTGTGCGATAATCTCCCAAGTCTATCCACCCTGTTCCAAAGAAAGAGGGAAGAATCTGACTAATGGATACCTTCACTGTTATCAGGGCACCTACCAGACTTGATGGCCATTGTGATCTCTTCCAACTGTGTGTACATCCGTGCCATCTTCCTTATGTAACTGGGAAAAAAGAACAGTCTCTAGGCTGGTCTTAGATATTTAACTGTATTTCCAAGCTCTCTCAGTAGCAAATAGTTACTTTTACAGCCACAACTATTTTTTATTTCTGTTTTTCAAGAGTAACTAAAATACCATACTCTCCAATTGTTTCAATTTGGCAGAGACAGTCCAGATTAATCCTGTTCTCTCATTTTTCAGCTGCTTTTAAAATGTCACAGTTTCTCTCTCCTTCTCCCACTTTCCCCCTTTGTCCCAACCTTACTTAAATTGCTGCAAAGTGAGTTCAAAGCACAAAACTAGTTTGAACTCAATTGACTCAGGGAAGAGGAGAGGAGAGAACAGAATCTTGCACTTCTCAGTAGGCTCAAGCAGAAGCAAATTGCTGTTATCTCTCCTAGCTTGTGTGATCTTTCTCAGGGATAACTTTTGCCACCTTTACCACACACTGATGTTGTTTGGCCAAGTGTCCCAGTGAAATGTTGGTAGGTATGAAACAGGTCCGTGGTGTGTGTGTGTGTGTATGTGTTGAACATGTGAATGATGGAAGCCACTGATATATGGTACAAAACATACCATTCCTGCCTACCATGCTGTCACCTCAACACTCACTATGGACCTTATCCCACGCTGCTCTCAAAAGTGGCAAGAAAGCGATAAGAGCATCATTGCAGTACTATAGCGCTAGTATAAATATGGCACTAGCGCTATAATAGTGCTATGGATAAGCTAGCGCTATTGCAATGCCCGCTGAAACCGACATTCAAAAGAACCCGAATGATGCTGCATTCCGAGCGGTTTCTTGTTGGATTCTGAGCGACGTCGTGTGATCACCCGGAAAACTATAGCGCTATAGCGCCTGATTCTTAGCGGATTCTGAGCGACGTCGTGTGATCACCCGGAAAACTATAGCGCTATAGCGCCCGATTCTTAGCCGATTCTGAGCGACGTCGTGTGATCACCCGGGAATGTATAGCGCTATAGTGCCTGATTCTTAGTGGATTCTTGCTGCTTTTGGCTCCGTGGGATAAGGTCCTATGTTTTAATGAGTCCACACCTCAGTAACCATAAAAGTAATGAAGAAATTACAATGTACTTTAAAATAATCAAGCTATCACTTATTGCTATAGTTAATTTATTATTTATTTACTTAGTTTATATCTCACCTTTCTCCTGGTGTGGCATCCAATCTTGTTATTCATTAGTTATGAGCAAAGCATTAATTAGAAGTAGCTCATCTGTAATTAGTTAGTTCTAAGTTCTGGAAGTGTAGCTGTCTATACAACTGTTAAGGCAGTTGAGGAAGAAGGAAAAAACTGTGCTAGCATTAATCCTGTCCCTTCTTACAGTGACAAAAATGTGAAGACTTGAGATAGTGAATTGTTAACTTAGACCTTATTCCCACTATGATTTAAAGTGAATTACAGATCGGTTTATATGACCGTAGTTCCCACTTGAAACTGGTTCCAATCCTATTGAGTTCAGTTGCAATCGTGATGAAGTGAGGCAAACACAAAAAACCCACTGTTTCCTGATACTAGTTCTTTGGTGGTTCTTTTGAAAAGAATTGATTCCGAAGTGTGTTCAACAAGTGGGAATGACAGATCTGAATCAGGTCATACTGGAGGGGAGTAACTAATGACAGAGGGGTGTTTACCATTCCGACACAGTTTTTGGGAGATCCACCATTCCCCCCCCCCCCCGTGCTGCCTTTGTGCTTGTGTGACCTTTGGGTGCATTATATACACACACACACCAAATTACCAAATATACAATCCATTGTTTTTGGTGGCATGCTGGGCAATCAGGATGATGGCAGCTCAGCAAGATAAGTAGTTGCAAAGCCAATGGATCGAATCATCAATCATGCTGATTTTTTAAATTAGCTCCCAAGCCAGGCTGCTAAAAGGGGAAATGGTGTACTTTTGAGCATCCCACTAAAGTCGCTCCGCTCTGGCCCCGTCCTCACTGTGTTGCCGCTTGCATCACTGATGATGTGTGGATGATTGACATGCATTTTGAAGCAGTGCAAGCTAGTGGGAATGACAATCATGCCAAAAAAAAAAGAAGCGATTACAAGAGAATAATGAAAAGATCTGCTTTCATAGCGGGAATGATGGACCTTTTGGAATCGATTCACCAACATGGAGCGAAGGCAAATTGCAAACTAGTTTAAATGTAAGTGGGAATGAGGCCTTAGTGTAAACAGGTTCTTTTTGTGTCTATTTTTGTGGGGTACTGGAGGATGGACGTTTCATTTTTGGGAAAGGGATTGAAGGTTTAGATCACTTGGTCTCTGACTGGTATCTAAAAACAACAACTCTTCTTGGCAGTCATTTTATGATGGCAAACCAATCTGACAAACATTGTTTGTGCAATGACAAAAGAGTTAAAAGAAGAGACAGTAAAATTGCCCAAAGTGGGAATAAGACTGGGCTCCAACAATGAGTTTGGGCATTCAACAGAGAGACCTTGCTGCAGGCAAAGATCAGATGCTGGTGGCAGCTGTTTGGACAGAAAAAAACACTATTCTGATCTCCCACCTGTGTGCTGCTTGTTCAGCAGTGAGTAGTGCGAGACAAGAATAGAAACTGGTAGCAAAGAGCATAGGAACTTCCCACAAGATTCTGAGTCTTGTCTGCACATATACAAGCAAACTACCTCTACTTCATCGGCCAGAAAACCATGGCTAAGGAAATGATTGTGGACACTTCTATGGATTCCTTTCTCCTTTCAGGAACATATTGCTATATAGATATATACTAGTGGAAAGGTTTGATCAGTCTCTGTCCTGTAGCACTTCAAGTATGGGTTTGAATGGTCTTCCTTTGGGCTGTATTGGCTGTAAACAAAAAAGCCCCTGTGTTTTCACAACACACCTTTGTCCCTTAGCTCCCCTTTTCTCAACTAGACAACAAATGTATGGATGATGCCACAAAGGAGGTGGGTAGGGGGAGAGCCATAGCTTGAGGTGAGGACAGTAAAGCATGTGATTACTTAGTTGTTATTGTTGGGGTTTTGTATTTGTTTTTAGTTGTAAGCCGTCTTGATTGCTACAGCAAAAGGCGGGGTATAAATAAATAAATAAGTTGTTGTTGTTGTTGTTATTATTTGGATTTAGAAGGTTGCAAACAAAATTCCCAGCATCATAAGTTTGGAATGGCAAAATCCCTGTCTAAAAGAAGCCCTGGGGGTCAGCCCCAATCGGGGTAGGCTGAAATTTAGAGGCTAATGGGCTCAAGGGAATGTCCTGTGTTTCTTGTTTTCCTCCTTTCCCTTTATCAAAATGTCACCCCATAGAAACATCCAAGCAGCAATGCCTCTGCCACACTTAATTTCGGGGGATGGAAGGTGGAAATACAATCTGTAGGACAACTGCAAATATATATATATTTTAAAACCCATAACTCTGAGTTGTTGTAGGAGTATCTTTCCATAATTTTTGTTGCAATGTTATCAAAGCTAGTGCTGTGTGTGGCAGCACTGTCTTCTTTGGGTAAGAAGACAGAGCCTATAAATGGGTGGACAAAATTTGTTGTTGTGTGCCTTCGATTTGTTTCCAACTTATGGTGACCCTAAGGCAGAACTATCATGGAGCTAAAGTCCAACAGCATCTAGTGGACTGTACTTTGCTGTTCTGCTATAAAAGTTGTTTTTGGGACAGCACACATGTGTAACTACCTACAGAGATTGTTTTGGGTACTACAGCACTCAGGATAGCCAAGCAACATGACCAATGATTATGCTGCCTGAGGATTCTGAGACCTGCAGAATCACTGCTATCTCTGCAGGTAAATAGGTATGTATGTAGTTCCTGTTTACTGTTTACTGATGTTTACATAGAACAAATGCTTCCTGTACAGAGGTTTTAAGGCATTGGTCATACTCCTGGGAAATGCTCTTTACCTACAGCTGTACTGATGTAATTTTCTTTGTATGTTTGTTTTACAGTTCAGCTTGGTCCTTGCTTGGACGCTGGAGGCAATAATTTTGTGCAACGTTGATGTTTCCTCTGTTAAAAGTGAATTATATTCCAAGGATGTCTTCCCTTCCTAGCTCAAATTGGCAACCTGCCATAAACCCTGCTACTGCTTATTGTTTTTCTCAGATGGACATCTCTCTCCAAGCTGATTTAATTTGGACTTGGACACAGCATTGACTCAATCGGCAATAATGTTCTTAGAATGGGTTTTCTTTCAGTTGAGGAATTAGCTTGTGTGATGTTCTGTTTCTGGATTTAGCACCTAGGCTAGTCTAAGAGAAATAGACAAGCCTTTATCTTTACTATCTCAGTAACCGAGGAGGAGCCTTCAATATTTGTTAACTTCTTTTGAGTTGTAAGCAAGAAAATTAAACAAATGTGAAAACAGAGTAAGTCAAGAAGAGTAGAAGGGGAAAAAATAGTAGTCTATATAGCTCAGGGATGGAAATTTTTGGCCTTCCAGATGGTTTCCATGTCAATTCCTAGATGTCTGAGCCAGCACGGCTAGTAGTTCAGGTTTATGGGAGTTGCAGACTAAACATCTGGAGGCCCAAATGTTCCTCAACCTTGCTATTGCTGATTCTAGGCATCCTTCTGCTGTGTTAAACTGTTGTTATGTGAGTCTTTTAAATTGCAATGCATGCTGCAGCAGCTAACTATAATTTGATTTTTTGATGGGGCTACATTTCATCTCAATATGAAATAAGGGGGAAAAGATAGACAAATAATGGTCAAGAGCAGGGGTAGGCAACCTTTCCCCTTTAAGGGCTAAGGGACTTCAGCTCCCAGAAGCCTCAGCCATGTTGGCCAATAGTCCCATGTTGGCCAATAGCTCCTGGGATTCTGGGAGCTGAAGTCCCTCGGCCCTTAAAGGGGAAAGGTTGCCTACCCCTGGTCAAGAGGGTCTCTTCTCATATTTGCCATTTCAACTTAAAAATTTACCCCCATTTTTCTCAGTCATTCAGGAAGGTTAGATAATGTTTCTATCTTGTGGCGATGGAGGTACTTTTATCATGCAAAATATGATGTGTTATCTGTCCCAATATTTCAGCCAAGGTAATCATCACAAAGCATTCCAGGGAATCATTTCCCCCAAAGTACTTGTCTGACCTAAAATGGTAATTTTGTCTATCCTTAAGTTCTCCTATGATAGATGATTCATGTCCATACACCTAAAAATATCTACACTCATGTTCTGGCATATATTTCCCTTTCCTTGGGCATAAACATTTCAACTGGGCTCGACTGGTAAAGGTGTTCTGAGGTAAAGGTTTGAGAGTGGATGCAGAAGGCAGTCTTGAGCATGAGAGGAGACCTAAAGTACCTGAGATGCCAGGAAGGTTCTGTTCCTCACGCTTGAAATATATCTACTTTGAAGAAGACTTGAGTACTGCTTTTGGCAGTTACCATATGGGTGCTGAGATGAAAAACATCTCCCAGAAGATGGCAAAACTGGATCTTCAAAGGACTCTTTCAATACATGGCTACTTCGCCTTATAAGAAGGAACCCCCCCCCCCATGCCTTGAAATATGAATGCCACTCTTAATCTGTCAACTTCAAATAATATTTTTCTCTTGCATATGAAATGAAAATTGGTCATGATATCCTGCTTTTGTTCTCCCAGGACTGGAATTTTGCATCTGAAGAGGCAAGGTTATTTTCTAGATTTTTCATTTTTCTTTTGCTTTAACCTGTTAGCTTTCTGTGTGACCTGGAATTGTTTTATAAGCATTTAATAAAAATTCTGAGGGGGAAAAAAGCTTTACACCTCTGGTGCCATTTGCTTCTGAAGCTTTTGATATTGCTATTCTGTTTTCTACTTTCATAAACTGGCAGTGAGAATGAAACTGTGGTTGAAATCCTGTCTTTGAATTATAACATAAGTTTAACTTATAGCTCCGCAACTCACTTTTTGGTCATCTTAGAAGTTGGGATTATGTTCCAGGCATGTATTGTTCAACCTTTCTAAGTCTACCTTTTAATCAATGCAGCCTACATGACCATTTTTAAAATGTTTAAAATGTTTAAAATTTATTGATATTGAACAATAGTACAAGTTCAATATTACAATAATTTCCCCCATTATTACAAACAAATCCCTCCCTCCCCTAATTCATAGTACATAACAGAAATACCACTTTGTCAAACCTCTTATATCTGCAATTTCCATTCTATTCCTTTACTTGTTATGATAATAATAGTATTTATCTAGTTATTAATCTAAAATTTAACTTCGTTGTTCAGTGATTTAAATTTACCATTACTTTGACACATAAAAGTAACAAATGGCTTCCACGAGATACCAAAAAAAGTCTTATTTTATATCTCCTTTTGCTAGCCTTAATTTATAAAGTCAACTTCTCTGATAGGGTTAGAGTCCACATACTGTTTAGTGTATTCTTAACTGATAAGTTTTCCACACACACACACCCGTGTCATGTTTTGACAATTTCCACGTTAATTTCCAGGTTAACGGGGGAAGAAAGGAATGAGCAGTGGCATGACCAGCTATATCACTGTAGTTAGATGTGCTGAAAGGATGTAATTTGAAGGGACTCAGTATAAGAAGCATTTCTTGGAGCTGGATACCTGTTGCAGTATGCCCAGCTGCAGGGAAATAGCTGGACACGTGCCCACTGATCCCCACCACTCATCAATGATACAGAAATGGTTGGAGGGGTGCTGTGCTGCTTACATGTTGTTTTTTTGGTGGGGTAGCATTTGGAGGTATAGCTAGGGGATACACATATGTCTTCTGGCACAGGATTCCAGCCTAGAAATGGTGCATTCCATAAATGCTACAAAGTCAGTCGGAGTAAGAAGAAAACAAATCACAGGTTGAGTCTCCCTTACCCAAAATGTTTGGGACCAGATGTGTTTTGGATTTTGGAATAATAATAATAATAATAATAATAATAATTGAATACTTGTATTTGCATATATGTATATAATGATACCTTGGAGTCAAATTGTGGGGCCAAATCTAAAAACATGTGTTTATCTTTTGTATATACCTTACACACATAGCCTGAGTATAATTTTAACAATATTTTTAATCATTTTGTGCATGAAATTAAGTTTGTATACACTGAACCATCAGAAAGCAAAGGCAGCACTATCTCAGCTATCCATGAAAAAAGTTTTGGTTTTTGGAGTATTCTGGATTTCAGAATTCTGGATGAGGGAGACTCAGACTGCCCCAGCTTCATGTTGATGGTTATAACACAGCTGTTTATAATAATATATATGGGGACTGAAGCCCTGTGCTGGGTAGTTCTGTCCTTGGCAGATACTCATCTACTATCCACATTACTAGTGTGGATGACAACAGGCACTACTGGTGTACAAGTGACTTACTGCATGCTGAAGTTCTGTGCTGCTTCTATTCTCACTCTTTTTTCAAAGGTGTGTAAATGGTGGGACTAATTCAGGTTTTTAAAATAGTAATCTATGAACTACTGAATGAAATTAGTCTAAAATCCCCTCTCCAAATACTATGGCTGTATGTTCCCCTCCTCCATAGTCATTCGAGTACACTGGACAACAAAACAGCAGTAACAACAAGAAGTTGTATTAATCTGTTTTAGCATAAAAAAGGGAACAGGAGCAGAGGCAACACAGTAGCACATTTAGCACTGATTTATCTTAGCATGAGCTTTCATGGATTTCAACTCAATTTTGTCAGATGCATGGATGAGAATACAAAACGCCACAGGTATATTAGGAGTAAGTAGTTGTGGGATCAGAGTGTCATATGATACAGAAAATGCAAATTGTCAGAAACCTTCAAACCCTACTCATAAACATTCAAAGAGTTGTGTAAAATGGTACAGATCTGTCCAGAAAGCTTGACAGTCAGAAACCTACTACTAGGTCCCCCCCCCCCATTTCCTTTCTACGCTTTTACAACAACAGTTTATCACATGGAGGTACACGGAGGCAAATCCTGTGCAGAAACAAGATTTAAAAATCCCCTATACACACACAAATGTGGGTTGTTTTTCAGACGCATTGGTAGAAAGAAATGACACAAAAATAACCAGAACTGAAAGTTGACAAAAACCATTCTTTTCCAGTTTTGGAATTTCCTGAAAGTAAAAAGGAGTGGGGTTTTTCAGCTTTCTGTTTGGGTTATTTATACGTTTTTTTCTCTTTTACACAAACATTGTCTGAAAACAATCCGCATTTGCGGGATTTTTCTACTTTCTGTTCGGGTTAACCCCGAATGTCATGTGAAAAACAACCTGTAAAAACGGGTTGTTTTCACTTTGAATCTAGTTTCTGCACAGGATTTGTCCTGTGTGATAAATTTCAATGTTACAATCTACATCTTTACAATAGGGTGGGAGGACAAAATTAAAAAAGACCACCACTATTTATTTTTTTCTATTTTTTCCCTAACACTTTTTGAACTTTTGCCTGAATGATCTTTGAATGAATACTGTGCTCTCTACTGTGCCTTAATTAATTAATGAAGTTACTGTATATACTCATGTGTAGGTCTAGAAATTTTAGTCACAAAAATCAACCCCAAAAAACTGGGTTGCTGTAAGTAGTGTACTTAAACTCATATCAAAAAAAGGAACCATCCCCCCTTCTCTGAATAGAGTGGCCAAAGGCAAGAGCTTAGTCCATACTGGGAGCATCTAAAAGTAGCACCAACTCCCTCTACTCTCCGTGGCGTCACTTCTGACCTTGTTGAATGTCTAGGGGGAAAATGGCAATGAGGAATTGGGCTAGGAGGAATTGGGCTTTGAAGGATTTGAATAATAATAAAAACCAAAATAATAATAACATTTATTTGTATCCCGCCTCTCTGTAAAATACAACCGGGGCGGCTTACCCAGTAAAACAAACAATCCCATCCCCCAATAGCCCCCCCCCAAATACAATTAAACAATCAAATTTAAAAACGTGCTTAAAAATACAAACGACAATAAATGACAAATAAATAAAATAGATTAAAATAGCTGTAGCAGAAATCAGGGACAGGCATAACTATTTTATAAGACATTTGTGTGTTTTTGTGAGCTTTTCTGGGTTAAAATCAGGCAAAGTTATCAGATTAAAGTTAAAGGCTAGAATCATAGAATCATAGAGTTGGAAGAGACCACAAGGGCCATCCAGTCCAACCCCCTGTCATGCAGGAACTCCCAATCAAAGCATCCCCGACAGATGGCCATCCAGCCTCTGCTTAAAGACCTCCAAGGAAGGAGACTCCGCTACTCTCCGAGGGAGTGTGTTCCACTGTCGAACCTGCTAACAGATTCTCCCATTTTTTATATTTCACCTTTTCATCCTTTTTGACTTAGCCCCACCTGTGCCTGGTTCCCCCTTCACACATATCACATAGCCACCATTGCCTGTAGGTCCCTCCTCATCCTCCTTTCCATGTCCTCACTGCTGACAATAATCCTGTGCCTGCTCCTGAGGTTTAGTGAGCCATTCTATATTTTTACGCAGTAAAACTGGGAGATGCTAAAACCAAAACCACCTGTACTGTATTTCAAGGACCCCAGAGGAAACCGGAGCTATTACTATCAAACAGTTCCTAGGAAGTGTGAGCCTTAACACTCCTTGAGCTAGGATTAGCATTCATTGAGCAGGATCTAGGTAGCTACTTTCAGCTTGTAGTCCTTACTTGTAATGAAAGAAAGAGAGAAAGATAGCTATCTAGCTAGTTAGACAGATAGATTTTGGCATAGGTGTGATCATACATAACTATATATTCCTGAGTACTCTGAATTCAAACCATTTAATATCATTACCAAGTTATATTTGTTGAGACAATTGGTGATTACATGCCATTTCCAACAGAAATAAGTCCAGGCAGTTGGCACTTCTATGAAACCCCATGCCCATGAACATGTACCAGGTTGCATCATCTAATAATAGCACGAAGACATACACTATTTGGAAAAATCAATTAGCTCCCCATGTTAATCTTTAAGAAAAAGTTGTTTTCATTGTAGTTTTCTGCCAGGAGCATTGCTTTTCTGAAATCAGTTGGAAAAATGGGATTAGAACAGTGGTCCAACATCATTCAATGTGTCTATATGTTTGTGTGCCTTCAAGTCACCTGTTGACTTATGGTGACCCTATTTTTTTTTCCATTGGGTTTTCTTAGGTAAATAATACTTTGAGGTTTTGCCAATTCTTTTTTCTGAAATGTAGCCTACAACACCTGGCATATGTTGGCAGTCTCCCATCCAAGTACTAACCAGGGCTGACCCTGCTTAGCTTCCAATATCAAATGGGATCTGGTATATATTCTAATGCTATATAAAGTATATGAGAATGTATTCATAACACATTTATAAAATCACAAAGAGAATGTTATGAAGTATTTGTTGTTGATGATGTGGTTAAGGAACTTCATTAAATAACTTTTTTTTTTGCCTTTTATGTAGGGGACACCCAAAGGAAGATCTACCCCCCCCCCCCTTCCTCCATGTCTATGGAAGCAGGCAGGGCAATAGCCCGCTCTGTTTTCCTAGCTCCTCAGCCTGGTGAAGGATTAGGAGGAACAGAAAACCTGCCATCCTTACAATATTGTATTCTCAAGCTTATTTGCTTAGACAGTTTCCCCCTTTTCTTTCACACAAATTCAAAACAGCTCATTGTGCATAATGGTTTTGTAACGGAAGTGATAGACTGCAAAGCAATTCTTTGAAACCCAGCATATTTGCGGAGTGTATCCCTAATGCATTTCATTAGAAATTCTGGACATGTCTGCACCTTGTTTTCTTTTTTCTTTTGTTGTGTGTCTCTTCTATTTAGATTTTACCCTTATCAGTTTCAGTATTGCTTGGACAGTTATAGGGAGAAGGGGCTACCAGTTCCACTGCACTACTTGTTCCTCAATACCAAGGTCCACTGGCAGGGAGGAGAAGGGGGCAGCTTCTCCATTTCCTCCTGATAGCTGCCTGATTCTGGGGAAAAAAATAATACCTGGCAACAGAAATTTTCCACAAGTCCTCCAAAACCCACTTCTTTCTTTTCTTTAAACTTTCTTGGTGATAACATTTGTTGTGCAGTGGTGAAGGGAGGACAAAAAGAAAACTTCTGCATATAAAACCGTACACATCTGTGAATTGCTTCAATTTCCTATATGCTTAAATATGCGACAGCTAAGCTCCAGATCCTGCCCAAATTTCCATTTGCCTGCATTCTTTGTCTCTGTATTCATTACAATGAAAACACAATGCTAGATAGGCATTTTGGTAAGTTTATCCGTGTTTGCTGGAAACAGCACGGATAAATCTTTAACATGTGCCAGAAAGAATACTTGGAGTTTCACATGCTAAGAAGTTTTGCCCTCCTCTGACCCAGTCTCCATTTCAAGAAAGTTGGTATCTTATTACCAGTCCCTTAGCTGTCTTGTCTGTTTAGTTATTCTACGGCAGGTGAATATGGATCTAAAAATAACATACAGTTGAGGAATATCAGTACAGTATTAGTAGTCAGATCTCTAGCTAGGGCAGGATGCACCCACCCACCTGACACTGGAAAGTGGTAATTTGCTAATGTTTTGGCGTCTGAACATTAATAAAACATGTTAAACCAAAAATGTGGTTTTGCTTGTTTAATTGGTTTGATTCATTGAATAGATGTTGCATTGAAACCTATGCAGTCTTATGAACTGCAGCACAAAACAGATCAAACATCTGTTTGATTGTACCAGCTTGCCTCATACAGAATTTATATGATGCTTACATCATGATCATGTGCTTTCTTTCTGTTTAAAACAAAATATACCTGCTTCTCAGGGCTGTATAAAAATTCATGGAAATGTGTGCATTGTCTGCTAAAGGTTAAATAACCTAGAAGAGATCTTTGCTGATCTTCCAATGGACCAGGACTTGGTGCTGCTCATACTTTTGCATTATTCCTGACAACCCCCAGCCTCTGTCCCTTGTTCTCACACATTTCTTTGGCCGATCCCACATTCCCTACATCATTGCTTCAATACATAATCTCCTCTCTCTCCGAAGAAGTCATATAAAGGCATATAAAGCAGTTGGGAGGTTGAAGGAACATCATTTTTGACATGGCAACTGCCTAAACTGGGACTAGCATTACCTAGAAAGTCCCTGTATGTGAAGTTTGAATTGGGTGCCAAAATGAGCATGTTGGCTCAATCTTTATTGACTGGTCTGTCTTCAGTGAGTGAGGGCACAAAGAGCCTTCTTGGCGAAGGGTGAGTGTGCTGCTCTCTTGTGGAAGTGTGGATAGGCTGACCCACTCTGGTTTTATTTCCTTCAGTAGGCAAATTATTCAGGTGACCTTACTGCAATTGCTGGATCTGGGGCTTTTAAAAGGGATGGGGATGCAACTACTTGGTCAAGTGTACTCAACTATTTAACAGCTACTTAGTGAATAATAATAATAATAATAATAATAATAATAATAATAATAATAATAATAATAATAATATATAAAATTTTATTTATATCCTGCCCCTTTGAGAACAATCGGGGTGGCTAACAACAGTAAAATGCATATAACAATAAAATCTAATTCCCCTTCCCCCTCTAAAAAATTATTAAATCAGTTACAATTAAAACATGCAATAAAAACTCGACACAATGAATTAAAAGCTAGTCATAGTGTGGGAGCGATTCTTGATTACATATCTAAACTGGTACCTCAAGAAGGGATTCCTGAGGCCGGGGTTATCTATCACTGAAGGCCTGCCAAAAGAGATCTGTCTTGACAGCTTTTTTAAAGCTGTCTAAAGATGTCAATTGACGGATCTCGTCTGGCAGGCCATTCCATAGTCTGGGGGGCAACAACCGAAAAAGCCCTCTGAGAGGTAGCCGCAAGCCTAGCTCTTTGTGGCTGCAGCAAGTTCCTCCCAGAGGACTGGAGTGTGCAGGGAGGATTGTACGGGAAGAGGTGGTCTCTGAGATAGCTTGGACCCAAGCCATTTAGGGCTTTAAAGGTGATAACCAACACCTTGTACTGGGCCCAGAAACCAATAGGCAGCCAGTGGAGGGACCTCAAAACTGGAGTGATGTGGTCCCTCCTAGATGTTCCCGACAAAAGCCTAGCTACCATATTTTGAACCAACTGTAGTTTCCAAACCAAGCACGAGGGTAGCCCCATGTAGAGCGCATTACAGAAATCGAGACGTGAGGTTACCAGTGCATGCACAACAGTCTCGAGATCCCTTACTTCCAGAAAAGGGCGCAGCTGGCGTATCAGCCGAAGCTGATAACAGACGCTACTGACTGCCGCATTTACCTGATTTGTCATCAAGAGCGACGAGTCGAGGAGCACCCC
>CM034701.1:115041248-115070618 GCA_020142125.1 Phrynosoma platyrhinos | reverse complement strand
GAGAGTGAATTCAATCTATCAAAGGGAAGATGGGTACATTCTCAGCTGTTGAGAAGTTCCCAAGGAGATGGGCACTGTGTTTTTTAAGCCAAGAGTTGGAATAGGTTTGGGCCAAAAGGAACATATAGTTCAGAGCAAGAAGCAGAGATGGATCAGGGGATTTATGTGACAGAATCATAATCCACCTTGTCTGCTTTGGTTTGACTCAGTCCTGAATATCTATTTATAACTTCTGAACTTCATATAGGGCCTGTCAAACTTAGAAGAGTTTCTGAAGAGTTCCTTTCAACTACATATAAAGTATAGCTACCTGCTGTTACCGTGGTGGTTCTTTTGCTAATTTCAAACACATGCAGTGGGCAACTGACACAATAAATTCACAATTTAAAGTCTTGTGAAACCAGCTTGTCCCATGGTATGCAATATTTGTGTTTGGATCCCTCAACTTTTAAATTATATAACTGCTATTTTAGGTGCTAATTTTCATGAGAATAGCATTGGCAGAGGAGAAATCAGAGCTGGGATAAAGTTTCGATTTTGGATTCCAGCTCACAAAATTTCCAGCCACTATGACCACTCACCATTGTAATTCCAAAAAGTAACTTTCCCAGCTTTGGGAGGAGTTTATATAAACCTTTTCCATAGTGCTGAGGAAGTTCTGTTATATATATATTGTGTGGATTAAATTTGCAGATAGCAGATTTGGGGGGATTGAGTGAGAGAATGGCAAAGAAGAATGGATTAAGCACTCTTCCCAATCCAAATTGTTGTTGTTGTTGTTGTTTAAAAATGGCTCTGTTGGAGTATTAAAAAAATAGAAATGTGCCAGATCATGTTTTGGGCCACAGTCTTGTACAATTTCTTGAAGATTAGCAAACTGAGATATCAAATAAAGCAGGGGAAAGAAGGAATTCTGAAGAATACCCTTTCTTGGATGGTTCAACAATGAAATATCAGGACAGATTAGAAACAGAACTCATTTTGAGCTAAATTTCTCTCTAGCACTGAGACTGCTGACATTAAAGCAGTCTCCCTGTCCCAAATCTAATAAATGGATGGTGTCCCATTCTATCTAAATGAGCATATAAGATACTGGAGTTCATTTCTTAGATCATGCATAGTTCTGGCTAATCCAAAACTCACAACCAGTTAATACTGAAAAAGAGATCCTGAGTATAGCTCTTGGACTGGAAACTGCTTCTGTTTCATTGGTATTACTTAGAATAGAATCTCCTGAAGCAACTGCTTGCTTGGACTGGGCTTGGTGTGGGGATTCTTTACCAAGCATTTCCAATCCTTCCATAATAATAATAAAGAATAAAATTTATTTATATTTCCCCTCCTTTCCCTACGGATCGAGGTGGGAGCACAAAGATAAAATGTACAACACTGTACAATAGTACAATATGTAAAACATGATAATAAAAATGACAACAGTAAAAAGCAATAAAAACAATAATGAAACAGCAAATAATCAGTATAAAGACTGCGAGGCGGATCTATGCCATAATGGTAGTCAAACCATAAAAGTGCAGTGCTCATGAAATGTTAGTAATTGTGATTGCTCAACAGATTTAAAGATTGATTCTATAATGCAGACATGCCTTTGGAACCAACTATCAGTAGCAGAGAACTCAGCCGTGGTGCATGTGAAATATTGATTAAAGAACTTGTGAAAATGTACAATATGGGAATCTATTTCTTTGCTCCTAGTGAACCATGCCATCATGATATATGTAAAACTAACCCAACACCCCATGTCTACAATTGACTGCTGGATATTAGGAGATGCAGCAGCAGGTACTAATTCCCAGGTTGTTTCTTAAGGTTGATCCCCAAGCAACGAGGACTCAGAAGCAGTTTCCAGTTTCTTTGCTCATTTTATTTTCAAATGAAATGATGTATAATTTGGGGAATTTTCTTCAGATTTCAAGAAAATCTTCAAAACCATGCAGTTTTCAAAGCCCATTCATGATTTGGCATTTATTCTGTGCAAAATCAGCAAATGGTTGATTAGGACAGAAACCAGCACTTTATGCAAAGAGAACAGCATTTTCCTGTGCAGAAAATTCTGTTCTTTGTGCAAATCATCCATGTGTAACTGTTGCACAGAATAAGCCCCCAACTGCAGCATTTTGTGTGCAGCAAACAACATTTACTGAAAAGAAAATAATATTTCTACTCAGAATATGCCGTTTCCTATACAGAAAAAGCTGTTTTCTGCACAAAACAACATTGCATATTTTGCTGCAAAGATTGTCATTACTCAAGGAAACCTCTCATCAGGGTTTCTCATCACTCAAGGAACACATTTTTCAACAATTCTCCTAATATTTTCAAATCCTGCCTTGAATCCCACTATGGGAGAAAGGTGGTATATTTCCTGGAAATAAATAAATAAATAAATATTATTTCAATTGCTAGAATACACATGGCTAGAAGATCCTTTGAAAACATTGAAGAGATCAGCTTAAAACATATCAGGCTCTTTTGACATAACAAATTGACATTTGTTTGTTAGAAGTAAGTGAACATATGTTATTTTCACTTCTTTCTATTTTTCTGTCCAGATCTTGATGTTATGTATCTTTTGAGTGTTTTTTCTATGTCAGTGCAGAATTTTGTTTTCTCTGGGTTTATGTGGAATTATAATAGCCCACATCCTTGAAACATGGCACACTTCTATAAAGGGGGATAGGATCCACTTGCCCTCAGAGGATGTGATGCTTATTTATATAATATGACCTCAGTTTAGAAGTCTACAAAAAGGAACTTGGGAAGGAGAGGATGGGTACTTAAGTATGGCCCCTTCCTATGGTAGGTATGAAGGAGCAAGGAGGAAATATCGTTGTTATTGTGTGCCTTCAACTAAGTAAATTCTGGCATATGGTGGCCCTATTCTAGGGTTTTCTTGACAAGATTTATTCTGAGGATGTTTGCCATTCCTTTCCTCCAAGGCTTAGAGAATGTGACTTGTTTAAGGTCACCCAGTGAGTTTCCATGACTGAGTAGGCATTTGAATTTTGGTCTCTAAGATTCCTAATCTGACAATCAACAGGAAATTGCAGCCTGAAATTAGGCAGGTAGATCGTAACAGTGAAATAAAGGAGGCAGCATGGAGAGCTACCCAGCAGAGTTTAGGCAACTTTCAGTGTGGCTTATAGTTTTATTATATTTCTACTTGAGTTGTAATACAACACCATGGTCCAGTTTCTTTCACCTCCAACTCTTCAGCTCAATTTAGCATCTATTTATATACAATTGATCAAATATGAGTATGTTCACACCCTAGGAACACATATTTCAAATTATAGGCCATGGGGGAGGCACATAAAAATTGAGTTGTGAATTGTGTAGTTCCAGCTACTTGAGGAAGATATGGCATTTATTTTTAAAACTTTAATTTTAAAACAAAACAAAATAGTCTAGTCCAGTTAATGCCAAACAGAGTAGACCCACTGAGTTACTGATTTAACGAATCTACTCTGCTTAAGACTAGCACAGCTAGATTTAAGCCACTGACTATTTAAATTCAGTAAGGGCTCAAGCAAAGAAGTGGCTTGGAGCAGTGAGTGAGCCCCAATAGGTGCCAGACTACAGTGACCAGATAGCACAGTCCACAACAGATCACCGGGAAGGAACAATTTCCCCCCACTTCTTTTGTGTCTGGGTTTGAGCCATATTATCTGGCCTCGGTGAGGCTTCTAGCAAATCCAGGAGTGTCTGTCATCTGCATGTCATGTCCTGAATTGGCCTGAAAGTTGTGCTTTTTGCTGGTCTGTTTCAGGCCTAAGTTCTATTAGATAGAATGAATTGGAGCCCAGAGAGACTACTTTTCCACTCCATCTCAAAAAAAGTGTCAATAGTAAGAAAGAAAGAGATAATCTGTCTGGAGAAGATGCTTGACTAGGAGTGAGCCAAATGTCCAGGGATGAACATTTTTACCATTCAATAAAGCCCCCAACACACAAACATAGTGTTGATATCAGTAGTGCCCTTACTGTCAGTCACATTTTCCCTCAGAGATGCCCTCATTTGGCAAACTGGATTAGCTAGATGGTGATCATTCACTGCTACTAGGACGAAGAGCTATTTCGACATTGCCATTGATCAGTTTGCAAGCAATTGATTCCCTGGAGTGCTTCTGCCTGAATGCTAAGTGCCAGGGAATTCTGACAGAAGGGGACTGGATACATTTCAGGGAATGTACTTCATATGAAGTTTTATTCCCTTTTATGCCCTTCCAAATTGCTGAAAATGGAGGGCATATATTGTGAAGAAGAAAATATTGCACCATGCAGGGCCAGCCCTATCATCAGGTAGCTTCAACTGCTTCAAGCGGTTGTTTGGGGCTGTCATGTGAAAGTGGAGGACATGATTCAGTTCTTATTGGTATATTATTTTTCCTTCAAGGAATGAGGAGAGACTTTTCTTAGGATTTTCTGCTTCAGGTACTAAAGAAGTGGATAGGTCTTAACCTGGGTAGTGGGGGACTGGCTTTGTTCTCAGACAGCAAATTGTAGGGAGAAGGGGCACTGACATTCCCCTTCTGTTTGGCTCAGCTGTATTACAACATAAGGATTGTTGACAGCTATGATGGGGAAACATAATGTGTGAATGTGAGCACTTTTCACATTACAGTTTGTCACTAGGAAAACAAAAGTCACAGCTGTAGAGCACCTCTTGCATTTCATCTCTCACATTTCTGGTGACAACACAACATATGGCAGAGCTTTTAAATGTTATTTTTTTGCACTATATCTTCCAGAATACTTTTGCCAGCCATTTTGCATATGTGTAACTTGCTGCTTGAACACACACATGGTAAACTGCAACCATATGTGTGAACACAGCAGTTGCCTACATGCAATATCATGGTGTGTTATGATTTGGATGCAGGAACTGCATAATTTCCTGTGGAAAAATGACTTCTATTGTAGAATAGTGGTTATAGGGGGAATTGCCTGGGAGTGTCAGAGAGTCTTAATACAGTATGCCTTTAATTTTATACTAACATACACTGCCAATCCAAATGCTACTTTTAAACTGAAAAATACATTGTGTTTGCAGCTTCATGCTAAGAAGTGTCAACCTATTTGGGTTCCCCGCCCCACCCCATAGTTTCTGGGTCAATTGGTCCACATTGTGACACCATAATGTGGTGGAGTTCCCTGCTTCATCTCCTCCAGGGCCAAGTAGGTGTGCTGGCACAGAGATATATAACCTCATGGTATCAGAATTTAGCTAGGCTCACCTAGACAATAGATAGAGTGAATAAAATACAAATACAGTTGTTGTTTCAAGTAATGATAACCATGCATTTAAAGTAATGGGTGGGAGTGTGTGTTGTGTCAACATTTCATGGTCTTTCATTATTAAGCCACAGTTTCTATAGATATCGATTAACACTCCTGTTTGTATTGCAACATCCCCAACAGGTCCCTTCATTTCATCATGATCAAGGCTTTCAGTCATGAGGGAGGCTAGATATTCAGATCAGTTAATGATCTGGAGTAGCAGTTTAGGACTGACAACATTTTGTCCAAAATACATCTAACCACCCTGACTTCACTCTCTTGCAGTGATGTAAGGAGTGAGATAGTGCCTGAAATTGTGCACTACACATGTTTCTTAGTGCAGTGACTCCGGATCAGTGGCATGGTCCCACATGATAATCTTTAAAGGCATGGTTCTAATACACGATCAAAATTTCTGGTGCCATTTTGAAAAAGACCATAACTCAAGACAGCGTGGACATAGATATGCATAAACACACATGGATTCTGCAGAGTACTCTCCCGTCAGCAAATCATTTATTAACAAGTATGGTTCCCAAATGTTTTATCACTGTCCAGAATCTCCCAACTTTTTCAGCTCTTAAGCTGGAAGTGGAACACTTGCTTTTGCTATATCCTCAGCCCACCATAAAGTTTTTGTGACCAACCATTTGGAGATCACTCATCATTGGGAAATTTTCAGCAGTGTCAGTACAGGAAAAATAAGCTAAAAGGCAATGGAATACACTAAAGTGATCATTCTTGAAAAGTTATATGTATTCACAGGAAAAACAGATGTGTCTTTAGGAGGCTTCTATCTGATCTGTGAAGTATGCATTTTTTCATTAAAATAATATGTATTGATCATCATAATGTTAATCCAGTGGTTAGTTATTAATCTATTTGAACCAGTGTCAGGAAGAGTGGAGTATAATAATTTCTCTCACACTCACAGTTATTGTTTCAGCTGTTCATCCAGCGATGTCAGAGTAAGGTACCATGAATTTCTACCAATTAGCCAATTTCTACCATAGAGCTAGAATTAGCAACAAATCCTTCCCCTTCTTGATGTACCCTAAATTGGCCTCTAGCTCCCTTGGAATCAGCAGAAACATATCTGTATCTATAGCTTTACATACATTGACATTCATACATGCCTTGACATATCTCCTTCTGTGTGTGTTCCTATTTTTAAGAAGAACTATAATTGCATAAAGTGCTAGATTCAATAGTGGCTGGAAGATTAAAATAGATTAGCCAGAAATCCTTGTGTTATTGTTATGTGCCTTCAAGTCAACTTTGGTTTATGACTACCTTATCCCAGATTTTCTTGGCATGATTAATACAGAGGAGGTTTGCCACTGCCTTCCTGTGAAGCTGAGGGAGTGTCCACAGTTACTAATGAGTTTCCATGGCTGAGCAGTGATTTGAACTCTAGACACCTGGAATCCTAGTCCAGCAGGCAGACCACCACACCACACTAGCTCCTGTAGGCTCCAGAAGTCCTATAAGTGTCATTTTGGGGGAACAGACTAGAAAGAACACTCAATGGATCTTCTGTCATTTTCTGTTCACTGTGTGAGTGTTGTGTGTTTTCAAGTCATTTCCGAATTATGGTGACCCTAAGACAAAACTATCATGGGATTTACTTGGCAAGATTTGTTCAGAAGAGGTTTGCTATTGCCTTCCCCTGAAGCTGAGATTATGTGATTTGCCCAAATGAACTAGTTATACCATTCCACTCATCCCACAAAGCAAATAGCATTGTCTGACTTCCTGCCCCCTGGAAGTTAAAGGTTTATGTCTGGAAGACTAAGGGGAGTTGCAGACTGCCAGAAATAGTGCAAATTGAGTCCACTTTTAGGGTTAGGGTTAGGGTTAGGGTTAGGGAATCATTGGAACTGTAGTTTATTGTGGCACCAGAGCTCTCTGAAAGAGGAGGCTCAATGTCTCAGGAAAAAAAACACACAATTCCCATGATTCCCTAGCACTAACCCTAACCCTAAAAGTGGATTCAATTTGCACTATTTCTGGCAGTCTGCAACCCCCCTAAGAGCCTCCCAGCTATGTAAGCACACATTCTTCTGAATATTTACACTGTTTTCATCAAGTGTTGTCATTGGGAGCTGGGCAGGAACCCTTATATGGTAGGACTCTTGCCTCCAGGATTATGAGATCCTTCTGAAATAGAAACTTTGTGAGCCGCAGATGTTCTTTTAGGACATCCATCCATCTGCCTGTTCCTTCAAGACACCTCTCATGTATCAGCTGAGTAATGAAGTTAAGAGAAGTCTTGGATTTCCAGGGGGAGGATAGGAACACACACAGAGGGAGATATCTCTTTTCTAATTTGAGGCTCTATCCATCCTGGATTTAGGTGGATGTGGATAAAATCACTCCTATAGAGATATCACTAGCCTTCTTGAGAGTTTCTAAGTCTTTAAAGATACTGTTGGAAGGGATGGTCAAACACCAGAATCATTTTGTTACTGTTCTTCTAAGTCTCTTCTGAAATTGTTAGTCCTTTCTGGAGAAGTAAAGACATGCATTGGGCAGCATATGCAAGAAATTCTGCTCATGAAACACAACACTGTGGAACCCACCTCTTGGCTGGCTGGGTGAAACTGGTATACTTTTGCTATGTTTAGTGGAACAGAGTCATTCCTTACAGCTGGGGATTGAAGATGTCACTGACTCTCAAGGGAGGGCAAAAATCCATCATGATCATAGTCTTTTCTTGTGGCTTGAAAGCTAGCTGTAGTAAATAAAAGAGCTAGCTGGCCAAGAGTTCCTAAATAATCCTAAAAATTCTGCCATTTTCCCATCTTCCTCTCAGAAGTAGATATACATCTGATCTGGACATATTTATCTTTGGTATAAATACAGTCCTTTCCTTAACTATGAGAGGGGTAGGCAACCTTTCCCCTTTAAGGGCCGAGGGACTTCAGCTCCCAGAAGCCTCAGCCATATTGGCCAATAGTTCCATGTTGGCCAATAGCTCCTGGGATTCTGGGAGCTGAAGTCCCTCGGTCCTTAAAGGGGAAAGGTTGCCTACCCCTGGCTATGAGTAATGTGTACCTGCTGGGGTGTGAACACTGTAAACATTGGCTGTTCATGCAGAAAGGTGGATCAATCATGCAGGCTGTGTTATATTTCAACCTGGTTCAAAGCTCTTATCAACCTTGCCAACTCGCATCCTCAGTTCCCCAGTCTTTAAATCTATCTTCAAGAGTTATTATGAGGATAAATGGGGAAAAGAAAATAGCAGAGTATAGTGTGCATTAGCTAGTGTGTGGGTATGTTTATTATTAAAAATAAATTATACTACAAATGTAGAAAGATGGTGATAGTTAGGCTGTTGCCAGGATCAATCATTACCATATACCATCTGAGCATGTCTTCAGATGCTCCTTCATACATATAACACAGTGTGCAGTCCTGCCTTTGTTGTCTCATATTGACAGAGCTTAGAAAAGTTACACATTTGGACTGCTAGAATCTAACCAGCCTGTCCAGAGTTATTGTCTAATGTGGTATCTTTTCCAAGCTCTGGTGTGACTGTATTTTCAGGGGTTTGAAATGTGAGAATACTTTGCCATGTGTTTTCCAACGGGTATTAAACACATTAAATGCTGTAGAGAAGGAGAGAACCAGGTTGCACTTTGACAAATGACAGGCTAACATGATGTTTGATGATTAATTTTGTGAAGAGTTTATTGCTAAAATAATGTGATTTTTGGTGAGTTAATTTGCTCTTGCTCTACAAATAAAATATTGAGGGATATTTTTAATCCTCTGCAGACAACCAGATATTCTTTTCAGTGATAAATGTGTTGTGCTGTGAAACTTATTTATTCCACCTTTCATTTGTTATTTTATCTAGAAACCTACTGCCAACATGTCTGATACTGAAGAAGTGTAAGTAGAAACACAGCCATAGAATCATTAATTTTAAAAAGCCATTCCTTATAGTGTCTTGTACCCTCAAGCTATTAGCCTTTGAAAGTGTAACTATTCAAAAGCCCATGAGGAGAAGAACCAATTAATGTAATGAGTTTGCATGACCTAGGATTTGGTAAATCAAAACATCCAAAATTGGGATTAAAGAGTCCAAAAACAGTACTACCTGTAGGATACATATGTACCTTACACAATATCTGTAGGATACAAAAACACCTATCCAGGCAGCAAATAATTCTGATATTATTGTGGCTTAATAATATGAATTATTTGCTCTTTGGATAGTTTTTTGGGACTAATAAAAGAGAAAGGCTGGAATCCACTTGGGCACTTCTGAATGTCTACCCACCATAGTTACACAGCAATGCAGTTACACAGCTACACAACTAAACCACTCAGTCCTCACGTACTGGGCAGCAACATTCCCTTGTAGCTTAGGAAGCAGCTTACTGGCAACCCTACCCCCTTCCATGAGTGATCTTCAATGTGATGGGCAAAACAGGGTCCCTGTTGTAATCCTCCCTTGTATTGGAGATCACTTACATAAAGGGGAGTGAGAACTTTAGTCTCCTGCTTTTCCATCAACAGAGGAATGGACCCCCATGAATCACAGCAGCTGCGGCATGGTAAGTTGGTGGGGGGCTTTCCCAGTCCCTACATATCCCCTAAAATTGTAAATTCATAGGGACTGTGAATATCAAACAGTTAGGAATGCATAACTCTAGGTTATCTGTTCATAACTGCCCAAGTGAATTCTGGCCAATGGAATGATTTCTTGAGTGATAATGAGGTGGAAGGGTGAGGAGACCCTCATTACTTCTTCCTCATCACATTTCAAGATAACATGCCGATTACATGATTTTAAGATCTAATCTCACTGTCTGCTATTGGTAACATTTTGTCTGCTGAAGATATATAAAAATCTCAGACACTTGTATGGAGGTTTGTGCCTTTTTGGTAGGCTAATATTGGTGTTATCACAATATGGATTTTGGGATTTTCTTATGGCCAGCATGGCTACCTCTGTTATGTGTATGGAAATATTGCTGTTAGTGTTACCTCACAAAAGAAGTTAAGTTGTAACACATTTAGATGAATTGTGATATAACTTAATTATACCTTAGTGACTTGTAATAGATTCCTTTCACTAGTAATTTAAAATACATATATTTTCTATTTGTACAGTAACTTGTTACTCCTATGTTTTGAATATAGCAAAATATTTAAATCATATTTTCAAGTGGTGTGTCAGTCACTGCTCACATGATTAAACAATTTTAAAGAAGAATTTACGCTGGAATTGAATGTATATTTACTTGGACTGTAGAGAGAGGGATTTATTTTCATGTGAACATGCATAGTTAACCAGTCTCATCATGTTTTTATCCTTTCTTTCTTTCTTTTGTCTTTCCTTCCATCTTTCCTTCCTTCCTACCTTTTCTTCCCAACAGGGAGCAAGTAGAGGGTGAGTATACATTACCCCTTTTAATTATATGTAAATACTATAAAAGTCCTCATTTTTCTAAATTATTATTCTGATGAACCAGTTTTTTTAATGTACTCAAATATGCATCTGTTAATCTGACATACATTTTTATTCTTCAGTGAAATTGCAATGTCTGATATTATGAAGATTTGTCTTATTTCATTCTCTATCTTATTTCATTCTCTATGCTGAATACCTGTGATCCTCTTCAGTTTGACAAGGTGGCTGTGAAATAAATAACTAGTCAGCACCAGAAAAAGCATCCCATGGGTAGTCCAGCCCTGTACTTTGTTAGAGAAACTGTGACTTGTGCTACTGTAGCATCTAAGATGTATCAAATAAGGGAGAACTGGAGAGCTCCTGCCCAATAGTCACTAATAACAAGGATACACATTCAGTTTGATTCTAGGGTGCCAGAGGCCCCCAAACACCTTAACCCAACTTTTTTAAAAAAATGAAAATATTTTGTGCAAAATGCCCCTTGATGCCCATTGGAGACAGGTGTCATCATGTTTTTGCACCATGCTGGCACAATGCAGCCACACTGGTATTAGGATTGGTAGGTCTAACCTGTATAATTTTAAATGACATCAGCCTGAATTTCTCTCTCCTCTCTCTCTGTGTCACATCAGGATTTCATAGTTCACATGTGCCACATCAGGATTTAAGATCCTGATTGAAACTCAGACTTAGGGGTCCTCTGCATTGGCTTTTCTCAAGCTAGTGCTCCCCCCACCCAGCTATACTGGGTCACATTTCCCATCATCCCCACCTAACACAGTCATGTGGACCAGCTCCTTTGTGCATATGTTCAAGATTCTTGGTTCTGATTTTCTGTTCAGCAGTATCTGTCATTAGGATCAGGGTCTATGTGAAGCCTTTTCAAGTTACCTCTACAGGATTACAGGACATTCTGATATACTGACCTTGTCACAAGGTCAAGGTCCTTTTCATGTGGTTGGCTTGCCTTCTTCTCCCCTTACCAAGACTTAGTTCATCCTGATCATATAGCATCTCTCTTTTCCTGCCCTGTTTTTACTTTGTTGCCGTACAGCTGCTGCCATCTGTTGGTGACACATTTTGCAATAAAGGAGCCCTTTAAAATGTGTCTCTCTTTCTGGCTAATTCATTTCAAGCTCTTTATGTTTTTGTTACTATGGACGTTATCACACAGGGGGTTGCGGGGAGAAAGTGAAAATAAACCGGACGAGCGGAAGACTTTAATTTACGGGATTTGTCCTGTTCTGCCTCGTCTAAATTCAAATTTAAAAGGGGGTTAATTTGAACAAAAACTTGATCTTTTCAAATCCTCAAAAATCCCGAAAATGAAAAGTCTTGATGCCCACTACAAACAATACCCTAAATGAACCAGATGCTTTAAAATAAAATCTGCCCAGTCTTGGCAGTTTGAAATACTTTTGTCTTCTTTAGACCTTTGTATAATCTAGATACTACAGGAGACTGGGGAATAGTTATTAGGTACTTCTTTACTCCATATCCTTTTCTTATGTGCAAGATATCAACTCTTTCAAAAATACATGAACATGTGCATTGTATACTCATCACTTTATGTTTGTTTGTGCTCACAGTGCATGTTCAGTGTTTAAAAAGTCACACATTACTGGAACAGACTTGGTTGTACTGCAGCCCAATATTAAAGTACATTATCAGCAAGAACTGCCTGCTAATGTGAACATAGCTATTTGTCTCTTTGGTCTGAAGGCTGAAGACATCATCTTTTAACAAGCTGATACCATTTACAAAGATCTTGCATCACAGAGCTGTGAAGCTGTATTTATAGAACAAACACTTAATATATATGAGTACAGTAAGAATGCAAGTGGGAGATTGTGTGTTAGAATGTACCTCCATCTCAAAAGAACTTTCATCTTGAGCAGATGCAAGAAAAACAATTTGGAAGTCTTCCTGCTACCCTACATATGATGCTTGTAGGCCTAAAAACTTATACGGTGGGACTGGAGTAATTTAAACCACTGCATATACAGGCAGAAAAAGATTGCTCATGTGCTTTTCTCTTAGAAATTGTTTCTTTCTACCTGTTTTTCTCCACATGAGGATGTGAAACCAGTAATGGATATTTGTTGTTAACTACCTTTGAGTCAACCCCAACTCATGGCAACCCTGTGGATGAGAGACATCTCCAAAACCCCATATCCTTCACTGCTCTCCTCAGGCTATCCCTGGAAAAAAATATGACCAGAAACTTGTCTGAGTGGTAAGAGTGGAAATGAGCAAGATATGGAAGAAGAATTCAGTAACCATCTCCTCTCTCTCTCTCTCTCTCTCTCTCACACACACACATAACTTGGCATAACTTGCATTCTAATACATGGGTTGGATGCATCCTTAAATTGGACTGAATGAATCAATGGCTTGAACATTATGACTTTTGTTGCATTGTGTGATATAGCCACTTCATGGAGTCCCCTTTGTACTGGTTTGGATGGCAGCTAGGTCACAATGTTTTGTTCCATCTGTACACTAGTTCAATGTACAAATTATCCACCTACCACCATGTGGTTCATATCCCAGGCTGCAGGAAGATGACAATTCAACTATTTGGTAAGGAATGATAATAGCTGGTGGTCCAGTTCATGAAACAGAATTATAGCCTTGGAAGGGATCCTGGGGGCCATCTGTTCCAACCCCTGCTGTTATATTGTTAAAGCATCCCTGCTGAGTGGCCATTCTAACCTTACTTTAAAAAACTACCACAAAGACAATAGTTGTATCATATGAAGTGGATGTATGACAAAAGTCATCTTAATTTTTATTGTTATTCATTCATTCCACTATAAAACATGGGCAAGAAAGCTAAGTATATTCCATACCAGCAATTTCTATTGGGTGTGTGTATATGTGCCTTCAAGTCGCCTCTTGACTTATGGCATCCCCAAGAATTTCATAGGGTTTTCTTAGACATGGAATAATCAAAGTTTTGCCAGTTCCTTCTATAGCCAGTTCCTTCTATATAATATTACAGCACCTAATATTCATTGGTAGTCTCTCCTCCTAGTACTAACCAGGGCTGACCCTGCTTCATTTCCAAGATCAGAAGGGATCTGGTGCCTTTAAAGTATTTAGACCCTTCCTATTGTTTATGACAAACATTTAGTAAAATAAACCCAGGTTGTCAAAACAGTAACATTAACTCATTACAGAGAGGGCCACTCCACAGAAACTGCTCCATTGATTTTGATATCCTCTGATTCCATGTTAATTTTAAAAAGGATTTTATGAAGGAAATTGCGTTATGATTTCATTCATAACTTAGTTGCCAATTTTTTTTAAAACAAATCCACATCACATCTCAATTTAATCAGCTAGAATTTACTCTCTGACTGAAAGACGATCTTTTTCAGTATGAATATTAAATATATATTTTAATATGCCTGCCTTCAGTTAGTGGACTTTGAAGCTATTCTCCCCTACACAAGAACATCACAATAGATCAGAGTAAGCAGGGAACTGTGGATAATCACTTGGGTCTACATGTACATTACATCCAACAGAAATGATGTCTTGGACCAAGTTCCTTTTGTACAACATCCGTCAATCTACTACTTATTTTACAGATACATTGCAAATTATTTCAGTGGAGTCTCTGATTCCTAAATCAGGATTCTGTGTTAGAACTCTATAATTTATTTTTGCAGTCTGAGTTAAATCTCTCATTCTTGCAGGGAACAATGTCCTCCTGTTCATTGTCTGCCTGTTTATTTGTTTGAGGTTTGATTACCTCCAGATTTTTCAATTAAGATTTCTCAGAAGACTGTGGAAATCTTTTTGTTCTGTTTTGTTTCATTTTTGCTTTGTATAAAGAAAAGTGTTTTTATTCTCAGTGAGTTCTTATCTTTCATGTCAGTCCTTGTGCTGGAAGTGTTAAGCAATTTTGTTGATTCTGTTGCTCTTCTTGTTTTCTTTTTCTCTCAATGCAGAAGAATACGAAGAAGAAGGTAACAAAACCCTACCTGAAATGTACCTTCTCTTTCCCTGATGACCCCTTGATCCTCACTTCTTTCACTGCCTGTTATTCACCCATCTCTTTGATATTGTCTGCTAAAGATGATCTGAAATGCCATATGAATTACCAGTCTGGGTGCTTTAGGATCAAAACTTGAGTGAAGTCCAATTCTCATGGCTAAAAGGTAGATCTTGATGAGCAGCATATTGAATATATGTTGCAACTAGCCCTTTGCCCATCTATCTGGTTGCTTCACTTTGCTTCCAGTTGAATGCATTTGCTAGCCCTTACAATTGCAGAAGTACTTCTCTTTCACACTATATAATTATAGCAGTTTGATACCACTTTAACTGCCATCCTGGTGGATCTCTAGAATCTGTAGTTCTATATTTAGAATTCTCAGCCAGAGGGCTCTAATGCCTCACCAAACTAGAAATCCCAGGATTCCATAAGATGCAGCAATGGCAGTTAAAGTAAAATCAAGATGCTATAATCAGGTAGTATGAGAAAGACCATAAATTTGTATTTCTGGTGATAAATGATCCCATTATAATACTACAGTCCAAAACAATTTGCACAATTACTATCTGAGGAAAAAAAATAAAATAAATAAGCACACTTGTTTATAATATAAGACTGGGAACTGTATGTCATCTTTAGTAAATGATTTTGACAAGGCAGGAGTGTTTAGAAGATGGAGTTTAGAAGATTTCGTCCCTCTGAAGTTTTGTTTCACTTGGCAGGATTTTTTCTGTTACCTCTAAGTTTTCTTTTGGTGAATATTATCAAATGAAAACGTGTCAGATATTTTGAAGGGAGTAATAGATACAGACTTCTTAGAGTTGCTTGGTGTTAGATTATAAAGCTTAGTCTTAGATTGTAAAGGCAAGAAAGAAATCAGTGTGAAAGACATTTAAGTTTTTCTGTTGTTTAGTGATATGTAAGGGTCACAGCCATGAAGACTATCTTTCCTAATTTCTTTATACATGGGCTGGGGTGTCAATCAGGCATTATGGCTTGTACTGCCCTTCCAGGAGCTATTAGCCAGAAAAACATGGATACATTCAGCCCCTATAGAGGGAACATTTTTTTCTACAGGCTTAGCTACACTGCAGAATTAAAGCAGTTTGACACCACTTTAACTGTTGTTACTCTATCCTACAGAATCCTGGGATTTATAGTTTGGTGAAGAACTGGAGAACTCTGACAGACCAGGCTGAATACCTCACCAAACTACAAATCCCAGGATTCTGTAGGATAGAGTCATGGAAGTTAAAGTAGTGTCAAATTGCTTTAATCCTGCAGTGTGGCTACCCGCTTTACCTGCACCATACTATCAGGAATGCCACGATGTTCAAAATGTAGTAAAATTCAAAAGAATGATCTTTGTTTAACCCCAGTATAGAAATCAAAATCCTATTAGTAAATGCTAGAAACTGCATTACTTCCTTCTTAGTATTTTGGTGCACTGGGAAAATGGATTCCCCTCCTTGGCCTATACCATTTTAAGACAATATTAAGATCAAATATTAGTCAAGAAAAATACAACAGTGTGTAGCATTGTTGTGAGTGAGGGTAGTTTTTAAACTCCATCTTCACCTGCTTGTCAAATGTACAAAGAGATAGTCAAGGGTGCTAACCTAATACAGGCAGCTTCTTCCAGGAAAGGAATTTCCTTTGCTTTGCTCTTCTTACCTTTCTTTCTTCCTCTCTCTTGGATGGAAAAACATAATTTCAGTTTGAGGTTACCTAGCAAGGTGTTTCCCTTCTGTCTAATCTGCATGTTTTTTCCCCTTTGGAGAGCATTTCCTTTCATTTCCTTTCTGGTTTCCAGATTTTAATCTTTGCCTGACCTGAACCTGTTTTTTTTCTAAGGTGGTTAGTTCCTGTTCTAGTCATTCTCTTTTTCTAACCAGTTACTTCTTCAGCCTTACCTGACAAAGAGTTTTTAAGGTTCTGCCAACTATTTTAATGTTTTCATTTTGTTTGTTTTTGCCTCTTGTTTCCATGTCATCTCCCATCAGAAGAAGCACAAGAAGAAGGTATGTGCTATTGTCTTTGAAGTCTTATCTCTTCTTTTTCAAAAGAGTGTTTTGTTTGCATACAGGAGTTGTGAAGCAGCACCAGAAAAGGAGCAAACAAAAGAAAATACTAACTCCAAAAGCCTGATCTAATGGCATTCATGAAAAAGGGAAAAAAATAAATTGATGAAACTGAATTGGTGTCAACACCTCTTTGCAACGCAGTTAATGTGCACATCAATATAGTTTTTTATTTGTTTGGAGCTGATGTTTTGACATAAAATAATGTGCCCAGTTTTTTTTTAAAAGAACAAAAAGAATAATGTTATGTAACAAAATTATATATAGCTTTAGTGCGGCATTATATTTGTAGTAATTGCTGTAATGTTATAACAATGTGTAGTGTTATAACAATTCACAATTAATGAAAGATAGATGGACTAGGTATTTGAGGAAAGTACAAAAAAGGGGGACGGGGGAACACAATATGTTCAGTTCCTACAAGAATAACAATGTTACAGCAACAAGTCTTCCGGCACTTCAAACTCTTTAAGGCACCACAAGGCTTTTTGTTCTGAAACCCATGTGTACTTCAACTATTATCTGTTTTGATCACAAATATTGTGTAAATCCATTGACTAAAACTCAGTAGATTTGCAGATATGTGCAGATAGCATCTGCTCCCATTTACATCTGAAGGTGATGGTTGTGGTAACACACAACCAAAAGAATAGGAATTGTTCTTGGAAAAGGCAGGCTGTATTTTGTTGCACCAACACTGGAAAACCAAGTGTGCAGAATGCACACACCATACTGATGCAACCACAGCTCTTCATACCATCTGTGACGACTAATGTATGTGTGAGAAGGAACAGCATAAGATGAAGCCTTGGTTCACCTGGGCTGGACTCCTATTGCTTGGACTCCTATTCAAAGTAGACCCATTGAATCAATTGATGAACGGGGAGTCAACGCATATGTAAATCCCTTGATTCAAGGGCTCTATTCTACAGGGGACTAACACTCTGGATGTTCACCATGACTTCACCGAGGACCTGAAATGTTCAGATGTGCTCTTGATATGTTCCTTCTTGGCTTATAAATTCTATGCATGGTCTGGACTATTTACATTTTTAATTCTTCTACATCTGCATGCTCAGCATTCTGCTCTTTACAATATAGTATTTTGCCTTTGTCTACACACAGTTCATAATTTATGCATATTTAATTGCATTCATTTGCTTTCCTGTAATGAGCTGTCTTCTTTTTCAACCCTGTCTTGAATGACTTGTTTTAACCATTTTCTTCTTTTCCTAACATTCATGTTTTCTATTGCCTTGATTTTTCCCATTCATGATACTCCCCACCAGTGAAGTTCATGAATCAAGTGTGTGACTTCTGGACACTTCCATTCCATATTTGTGTGCACAGGGATTTGAAAGCGATGGAAGAGAACAAGAGAACCTTACCATATATTTTCTCTCTCTCTCTCTCTCTCTGATTAACAAATTGTGACATTTGTTATGCATGAGAACCTTGTCACATAAAAGGCATGGTACGAACCACTTTTTCTGCCAGCGACTTCAGTGATCTTATGGAGTTGAGAATCTATTGTTGATGGAGTTTTGTTGATCAAACAGTTACTAGTTTTAAACCAAGGATGGGAGATAATTTTCAACCTACATTTCAGATGAAATCAGATAAAAGGGTTTAAATCAAAATGTGGGTTTTTAGGAATCCATCTAATATTGGATAAATATGCATCCTTTTCTACCAGGTCATGTTTTTACATGCAGGTAACATTTCAAGTTACTGCTCAGTGGAATTGTTTAGTTTCATTATTTATGTGATTTATTTTTTTCAGTTCTACTGTAATTCTCTTTTTGCTACCTTTATCTTTATATGTCTTATTTTAACTTTTTTCTTTCTTTTGCTTTTTCTTGCTTTTTTTTCATTGTTTTCCACCTGAAGAAGCTCAAGAGGAAGGTATGTTTTGCGGTGTCTCAGTTCTGAACATTTAAATGGCAGAAGTAGTGGAGCATTGTGTCTTTTATGGCTGTGGAAGAGAAGGTGTGACTGCTCTCATTACCAATCAAATACAAAAGGGCACTGCCTTTAGGAGAATCAGTTAAAACTTTTGAAAACTGTAAGGCTACAGATATATCATTAAGCTATTTGCATTTAATAGTTGATTTTCTACTGACAACAGTTGGTACAAGATGCCTACCAATAACAAATTGGATATTAATCTGTGTTTTAAACTTGCATTCCACAGCCTAGTCTTTTAACAAATAGTTATTTCCATTGGTTTGTGTTACGGCTGGTTCCAGCATAATGGGCTCCCACACATGACTTGACAAATCCATATAGAAGAATGCAAGTGTGGGGGAAACTACAGTGGAATTAAAAATACCATCAGCTTTTCTTCCTGGCATGTCAGCTTCTATGTTGATGGGTTTTTAAAAAGTTTCTGAAGCCAGCACTTTCAGACATTTAGGAGTAGTACCTTGGTGGAAGGCCAGCATGAGTTTTTGGCAAAATGAAGCTCAGACTGTGAGTTTATTAATATGAACTCATGCATGTAAGCAAGTAGCTTGAGATGAGGTCTCTTGCCGGGTACAGCTTGGTCATGTTTATAATGTTGACAATTATGAAGGAAAAGGTAAAAGTGTGGTGCAACTAAAATGGTTACCAGTTTTACTCTTTTATTGAGTTCATTGCCAAGTTTCTGCTGCATTTTAGTGTGTTGCTGAATTTTATCCTGTGCTTCTGTAAGATATTGTTGATTTGTCAAAGTATGTATACTTTAGCTCAATTGCAAAATATAAACTGGCTCATTTTATTTAAAAAACCAACCATATTCATACAATATGTTTTTCCACACATATTCAAAAGCTTCAGTGTACTCTTGAATCTTGGTATCTACAACCATGAATGAATTTAGGATTTAGTAGAAGGAAGATTAGAGTATCTCAGCACCTCTCCTCAGTTATGGATGGTTTCATTGTGTCATTACATTTATATTTCTTTAAAATAAAAGAATTTTTATAACAAAAATTCATAACTCCATGCAAATAGTTAGCTGTCCTGAATTCTTATGAGGATGAATAGAATATAAAATAACAACAACAAACTTTCACTTCCTCTCCTGCTGGAGCAACAGAAATAAAAAGTTCAGATTCAACCTTAAACTTTTGGATTGTTATTATGGTTTATTGTGTTCATTGTCATCACACACAAATTACAATCATAGATAATCAGCAGGGACTGGCATGAGGCAAAAAAGTAGGAGTAATTTGAATCCAGGGTGTTTTTCAACTCCATGCGCTTTTGATGAATATAGTGTAAATACGTTTACTGAAAGGAAAGGGAAGAATATGTAGATGCTCTGTGCTCCATCTTATGGCAGGGGCATTTAACTCTGTGCTCCAGCTTATGGCAGGGGCATATAGATGCTCTGTGCTCCATCTTATGGCAGTAGCATTTAACCAAAAAAAAAAGAAAAAAAAAGAAAAAGAAAGAATTGCTCTTTGTAGAGGCAGGTAGCACTGCTATGACAACATTGGAAAGCCAACTGTGCAGAATATATATGCCATATTGGTGCCACTTCAGCCTTCCATACCATCTGTGAGGACAAATGTGTGAAAGGGGGAACAGTAAGGTGTTGGGTCTTTCTTAGAGTGCAGCAAACTTGCCCTTGGTGGGCAATAGCTTTGTCAGCTCTTTGTCGCTTACAAATCCTTTGCCTGGTCTGGACTGTTTACATTTTCTTCTCTTTGCATCTGCATGCCCTGTGTTCCCCTATTTACAAGATAGCATTTTGGATCTGCCTAAATGTAGTTCATCATTTCTATTATTATATAACTGCAATAATTTGCTTTCCTGAAATGAGCTAACTTCTTTCTTGTCACTGTTTTGAATGACTGATTTTAATAATCTTCTTCTTTTCCTAACATTCTTGTTCTCTATTGCCTTGATTTTTTTTTCCATCCATGATACTTCCCACCTGGTGAAGTTCATGAACCAGGTACGTGACTTGACTTCTGAATACTTCTCTTTCCATCCTGTATTGTTGTGTGCAAGGTTTTGAAAGTGATGGAAGAGAACAGGAGAGCAACACATTACCTTAACATTTACATTTGTTGTCACAATCTCTTACTTTCTCTCCCTCTCACTTTTTTGATTAACACATTGTGATACCTATCATGCATGAGAATAATAAAGCATATATCATGTATATACCAGGCATGACACTCAGCATAAATGAAACTTTTAGTTTCCCTAGTAAATTCAGTGGTTTTACAGATGCAGGCCAATTGAGAATCTCCTGTGTTGAAGGAGATGTTTATTAAACATATGATTCCTAGTTCCATTAAGCTTTATGGGGTGGGGAATCATTTTCAGCCATATCCCCTTCCAGGAAAATCTCCAGGGGCCAAAAATACCCTCTACAAAGGTGCTACTGCCCATTTTTGATACACACTCTTTCACACATAGCAGTGCACACATTTGTGCACACACATAGAACAACATCACAGATACTTTTGAAGCCTCTTGATGTACCAAAGTACCAAATTAGTACCAAAGGACTAATTAACTTTTTGTCCACCTTTTGTGGACTGTTTTTGCATATGTTTGCCTCTTTCAAGGTGGAATGAGAACTCAGTTAGGCCAAGTCAAATTACTTCTTGACATATGTAGAAAAGTTAGTTGCCCTTTATCAATTTGGCAGAATAATTAGAGATATGATCAAACTGCCATTCCTCTTTTAATGAATTTTACAGCAGACGTGTATAGTTTGAATACTCCATTTCCTTTTAAGAATTGAAAATGCAAACCTTACTGATTAGATTGTGAGCTTGTAGATGGGACCTACCTATTTTTATTCATGTATGATGCCTAGTATAGTGTATTCTTTTCTATAACGTATTAAATGATTGCAATGTTGTTTTTATGTCTGACGACAGCATAGAGGGTGATCAAATGTCATTCATTCACTCATAGGAAGTGACCTCTCATTTTATCCATAGCGGATCAAAATTTTGCTTAGGAAGAAGTCGCTTCATATGCTTCTCACTTGACATGATGGTTTAATACCCATGTAGGGAAAAACATTATGCAGAATGATCCTGAATCATATACTACAAATGAATATTCTTGATTCATATTTGCAAATCAATGACACTTAGGTCTCTTTTGCACAACACAAATATAGCATTTTGATATCACAAAGGCAACATTGTATAGAATCCTGTGACCTGTATTTTTGTGAGATTCTTAGAATTTTCTGGCAGAAATCTCAAGTGCCTCAAATCCTAGGATTCTATAGGATGTAGCCATGGTAATTAAAGTAGAATCAAACGGCTATAATTATTTCTATGAAAAGAGACTTTAGATCTAATCTTACAACACATTCATCTGCAAGTCCTTTTCACATGTGCATGCTGTCTTTTCTCATTTATGTTTGCTTCTTTTCATTTCAAATACTTTTGCTTTCCTCTTTAACCTATTTATAAATTAAGTATTTCAGCCTTGATTTGCAAGAGTTCAAGGTTGTAACCCATCCTGTATTTCTTACTTATCTTGTCTTCCTTTTTCCCTATTGACACTCCCTCTCCCACCTCATGAAGTTCATGAACCAGGTATGTGACATGACTTCTGAATTCCTCTGATTCTCTGAATTGGTGATGTGTACAGGAATTCAAAGGTGGAGCAAGGAAACAGGAGATAACCATAATTCTTAGCTTTTGCTTGATTTTAATTATTAAAACATTCTGGTGTTTATTAAAACATTCTTATTGTCATTAAAACATTTACTATAACATCTTTGATTTAATAAAGACTGCTTAACATCCTTCATGTGTAAGTATCAGAATCATAAAATATAAAAAAAGAGTTGACTGAATGTAGAGGGACAAAAGAGTCAAGGTTTTATTAAATGGGCAGCTAATGGGGGAAATGAGACAAATGAAGAGGATGTGTGTTATTTTTCTACACTATATTGCATATGTGCAGAGAGGCAAGCAGGATCTCATTGTTTTTGTACCTGTCCCCTACATGCATTCCATATAACACATCAAGCCATTTTTCATGTTCTGCTGAACATGCATAGAGAGTGACAGTGTAATCAGCAGACAGAGTCTTGGTTTGACCTTGACATCTGTCTTCATCTAGAAATAAGAAGACAGCTAAAGTCTAAAATGAGCCTTGTGAAGTTTCCATAGATATATTACACAAAAATGTAAATGGACACAGTTGCAACCCCCCTCCCCCCTTTTTTTTGGGGGGGGAACTCTGCATTATAGCCTGATTTGGCCCAAGCACAGGTCAATTCAGAAAGAGGTATTTTCTGCAGCTGGAGCTGGGTTCCCATGGTATTTATATGCGAAGAATATTGTACTACCTATAAGCTATATGCATTCTTGTAATTAGAATAAATCAATGGAATATTTCTTAGATAACTATGGAAATTTCTTGCTTGCTTATATTCCTTCATGACTATTGATCAGAAAAATATTAAAATGAAGATCATAGCTATCCTGATATTAACTATGCAGATGGTAATGGTTACAGATGTTGTTGTTATTCCTTGTTTAAAGTATGAAAAGCTAAAGAGCAAATTACTATGAGGTGCAGTGCATGCAGATCTGTGTTTCTTATAGTGGATGTGATCTGAAATGGGTTCAATAAACCATGTGCTGAAAGAAAGAACCAGAAAGAGGTGTGCTCATTTCTGAGCTTCTGGGTTTCTTGGAGATGGTCCTTTGTAAGGTCTTTAGTATTGTTGCATTCTAGGTGAATGAAGTGGGATGTGCATTTCTTTAGGATCACTTAATTTTCAACCAGAGTGTCATCCTATGCATGATTACAGCAAAGAGAAATATGAAACATGGTGGTGAATTCCTCTTGGTTTATATTTCTCTTGGCTGTGCTGATGGATGATTTGCAAACTGTGTGGCATTATTCTTCTCACTTGATGTCTACCATTCTCTTTCACTGACTCCCCCTTTGGCTGCCTTTATATGGCCCTTTAACAGTACAAACCTATACGTGTCTAGTCAGAAGCAAGCAAGCCCCATTGAGTTCAATGGGGCTTCTGGGTAAGTGTGTATAGGATTGTAGCCTAAGTGCTATTAATTTTCTTTCTCACTGACTACAGATATGCCTTACTATCCTCTCCCCTGCCTCTTAGACTCAAACTCACACAGAAGAGTTCAAAGACCTCGCATTCATCATATTAACATTGTTCCTCTTGTTTTCATTCTCTTGCTGTTTGTTACATCTTGTTCCATGACACTTCTCACCTGATGAAGTTCATGAGCCAGGTATGTGACATAACTTCCAAATTCCTTTACTTATCTCTGATATGTACACAATATATACATATGTGTGTGAATGGGATGTTGGAAGAGAAGAAACAAGATCAACAAATACTATTAACAAACTATCGCTTACAGTGCATCTCTCCTTGAGTGCTCCAGCCCCTCAGCTCTATTAACCTGCTATTGATGTTTTTTCACAGCCCCATAGCTTCTTCAGATGTCCATCTATTGCAAATCCTTTCCTTATCTTAACTAGCATTTTATCTATTTTTCCCTTGTACATTCCTTATTCACCAGATTTATCTCAAAAGTATTTACATCAATATTCTTTTTCCTTTATTCTCTGCTTTCCACCACTGCTTGTTTCCACTGGAAGAGGTCCATGAAGAAGGTATGTGCTTTCTACTCTGGGAATTATTTTTCATCCCTTTCTCCTTTAGGGATGCAGAAATGGTGTTCAAAAATAGCCTTGTTTTTTAAAAAATTTTTAGGTTCCACAGGCTGAGAAGGCATTGAGCAGCACTAAAATACAAAGTTTTTCTTACCAGATGTTCATAGGATAATAAGAACATAAGGAGAGTTATGCTGTAGAAGACTTGGTTATCAGACCCGACAGGCTTATCTAGTCCAGGATTCTGGTCACATAATAGTTAACTTATTGCCTATGGGAAGTCCACCACCAGGGCACAGTGCAACTGCACTGTCTATCTGGCATCCCTCATCTACTGATATAGCCAAAGTGTACTACATCAGAATGTTCTGGATGAACAATTCTGTGAATCTAACCCACATCACTGGGTTGTTTGTGAGAATAAAAGTGGGCAGGAGGAGCAAACCAAGAGATCAACTTAACCCTGGTCAAGCAAATTGAAGCCCTCCAAATATTGTTGGAGTCCTTTTCCCAGTATCATTCACCATTGGCTATGCTGGCTTGAGCTGATGTGTCTTCACACACAAAGTGTTATAGTTAGAGGTTAATGTTCCACTACTCTTCCTGTTGGGATGCCGTGGCTCAAGCGGTTAAGATGTTGACTCTATTGATTGCAAGATTGGCAGGTTGGCAGTTCGAGGCCCAGAGGTGGGCTCCTGTCACTAGTCCCAGCTTCTGTCAACCTAGCAGTTTGAAAGCATGCACATGCAAGTAGATAAACAGGTACCACTTTGGTGGGAAGGTAAACAGTGTTCTGTGCAGTCCTGTTGGCCACATGATCACAGAGTAGTCTCTGACAATGCTGGCTCTTTATCTTAGTAACGGAGATGAGCACCACCCCTTATGGTCAGACACGACTTGACTACCTTGTCAATGGGGAATACCTGTAATTTTACCTACTCTTCCTGTCAGAAAGACATGTCCTCCTAATGATATCTTGGTGCATATTCCACAGAAAAACAAAAAGGGAGAAGGGGGTGGTAATAAGCAAATTCAGTGATTATGGTGTCTGGAATAGTGCTACCAGAATGCAGCGAGATCTTGTAGCACCTTAGAGACCAACTAAAGAAAGAAGTTGGAAGCATGAGCTTTCGTAGACCTAAGCCAACTTCTTTCTTTAGTTAATCTCAAAGGTGCTACAAGATCTCTCTACATACTGATTCTATAGACTAACATGGCTACATCTTTGAATTCTAGTGCTACCAGAGTTTCAGGAACTGCTACTAGATTTGTCCAATAACAAATGCTTATTGCTACTGCACATAGTACAATAAATATCTCTGGTGCTTTAAAAAGTAATGAGAGGGAGAAAGTAGACATGTCCCTGCCCCAAGGAGTTTATAATCTAAATGCATGTCCAAGGGAGGTCAGAACTGTTTGAATGAAAATAATAGTAATTTCATGACCTGGCCTTCAGACACTATAACTTAGCTCACAATTTCTCATTACCTCATTACTTTTCTTATTACCCTAAAGACATTTTCTTCTTTGTTCATGCAGCATAGGAACTAATCATTCTAGGACTTGGAAGTGGGAAGGAAGAGACAAAGGAAGTAGGAAGTTGGGCAAATAGAGAACAGAAACATTTTAATTTTTTGGAAACACATTGACTGGATTACTTTCTTTCCTTTACCTTTCATCTGCAGCTGGAGAAGGAGGAGAATATTATGATGGTATTTTGCTGTCTGTTACGGGAGACAGTATATTCTAACACCTTTTTTTTCTCTGCTTCTAATCCTTATCTGATGTAAAACCAGGAACTGGGCCAAATCATCAGAGTTGCAAATCTGAAACCTTTCATGCCTCCATATAGTCAGGGATTTGCCTTGTGTCAACTCAGATTTTCACATCAACAGATTACTCCCCACCCCATATTTGTGGCCAACAGATGAAAAAAAAGTGGAATTAGGGTCAAGATACATGTGATGTGAAATAAAATGCATCTTTTCACTTAATATGGTCCTTTTAAAAATGGGGTGATTTTTGGTGGGGATAGCCATGGGAATGGAATGTAACCCCCTACTCCCGTGCTGCTATCTCAAGAATAATACCTTCCCTGAAGCAGGTTTATATTGGTATTTGCAGTAAATCCTGCATTGGTCTTACTTCATAATCTTGCATTTATTGCCACTGATTTTCTTTAAATGTACAGATTTGAAAATTTTAATAGAGATCGGTAGATACTCTGAGGCATTGTTTACTGATGTGTTTTGACCCTTTCTAAATTTCAGATTCTGAAAGGAGTTGAAGACTTTTTGTAAAAAACAAACAAACAACAACAACACATGAGATCACTTCAGTTCCCTTTCCATTTTAAAAATCTCATGCTTACTTTCCAGCTTTGTTGCTGCTATAATATTATGGCAAAGTGTTGGTTGACTCCTTTTTTTGAGGCAGGATCTGCATAGGGATTATGTTTCATAGCACTTGTATATAGGAACCAGGACAGTCAGTACCTGGGATAAAGGAAAAGGCATCAGAAGAAAAGATTTTGCCATGATGATTGTGTGTTTGTTTTCCCCAGTTCCTTAAAGAAGATGAAAAAAAATAGAGACTATTCTAACACTGAGACAGGTTTCTGTGTGTAGATTCTGTCTTTTGTTGTGTCATGCACTTGAAGGCAACTGCTAATTTTTTTTTTAAAAAAAATCTGTTTTACTCTTATCTGGGGTGCTTCCAGATGAGTTTTTTAAATAGATTTTTTTTAACCAGGGACCCACTTTACAATGTCTTCCATTTATTAATCCTGCCCCAATTGTCCATGGTTGCTTTTGCTTCTTTAATTTGTTTTTTTTTTTAAATCATAAAGGAAAAGAGGGAACAACACAATATCTTTAGTGTTAGGGCCTCACCATTTGGAAGCACCTCTAGTATCCTGGAAGCACTGAAATATTAATTTCTAATTTCAGGATCAGAAAACTAACTTTTTCTTAACCACATGTTCATGGAATTATTCCTAAAAATGCAAAAAACATATGGGTTGTTATTTTGGCTAATGTGGTGGCTTAGTGGTAAGATGCCAGTTCTGACGATCGGAAGATCAGAAGGTTGGCAGTTTGAGGCCTGAATGCTGCATGATGGGGTGAGCTCCTGACACCAGTCCCACCTTCTGCCAATTTAGCAGTCTGAAAGCATGCAGATGCAAGTAGATAAATAGGTACCAATTCTCAGTGGGAAGGTAACAGCTTTTGGGGTAGTCATGCCGGCCACATGACCACTGGAGTAGCCCTTGGACAACTCTGGCTCTTCGGCTTAGTAATGAAGATGAGCACCCCCCCCACACAGTTGGTTATGACTAGACATTCATGTCAAGGACTACCTTTACCTTTTCCTATGTATATCTCAGAGAATTGCTTGCAATTCAGAGAGAATTGCAAGCAATGGACAGACAATAACCTTCTCCCAGCAAATATCAAACAGGCACAGAGTTATTCTGAAACATGTTTCTCTACAATGATGTGTTCTACTAGCCTAAAGTTTTACTATGCAATAGGAATATAGAATTTTTAATGAACATAGCCCAAGGGAAACTTTGGCCTAATTCCACTTGTTAGTCCCAACTAGACTCGCTGCATCAAAGTGTTGATTTATTAGCTTCCCATTGATTCAAAGGGTCTTCTTTAGCCAAGTATAAAAATTAGATTTAGATCTTTGTGTGTTTCTGAATAACATCCATGAAAGATGCTTTGGTGTGAGTTGTATCCTCATCTTCTATATTTTAAGCCACTGTAGATTAAAAAGCCCACTGCTTAACAGAGGAGAAAAATTAATATCTATGGAATGTTTAACTGGTAAAAGATTGAGTGCAGAGTGACATAACATTTTTCCCCAATCAATTCTATGCTTGTATTACCTTGTACATACAAAAGTTTAATATTCACAGTTCCTCAAGTCAGGAGCATTATCAATACTTTGTCCAATAAGCTGTGAGCTTTTTATTGTTGAAATCTCACCAAAATGGTGGGAAAGGGGAAGGTGCCACCCAGAGAGAGCACTGTATGACAGGATTCTTTGAATTCATACACAACATGTGGTTATAAAATATATTCAAGTTTTGACAGCCAGAAATGATGTAGTAAAGCAAGGGTGAAAAATGTGTGGCCTTACAGATGTGTGACCCAACAGCTCCTACCATCTGTCCCTTGGCTATGCTGGCTGAGGGCTGATGGAACTTTGAGTCAAATAACATGTGCAGGGCCACTTTTTCTCACACTTGCATTAAAGGAAACCCAAACTGTCTTCCAAATGCTATGTTGATGTTTTCATGCAATCTTTTAATTCATTTTTAAAAAAAGTTTTACTGCTGAGTAAAACTGGCCTGCCAAGGAGTGTGCCTATATGAAATATAAGGAGTGCGGCCAAGTGCCTTTGGGGTATTTCTATAAGACTGGATAACCCTGCTGGTTCACTTGTTGCAGCAAATCAAAGAAAAATCTATTCTGTGGTTCTAATCTTTACTTTCTACATCTTTTCTTCCTTTTTCTTGTTTTCCTCCTGCACTGCTATATTTAGAGAAGAAACCCAGACCACCACCGTAAGTGTGTTTGATATATTAGGTGTTATAATAATTATTTTTAAAACTTATGCAGGTGCAGGTGTTTTAAATAAGCAGAGCCATTCAGTTGTGCAGTGATTCACATTTCACTGGTTGTATTTCTTCGCCATGTCCAAAGACATTTTTATACTTCCCGTTGTGATTAAATGTGATTTCCATCAAAAACAACAAGAAGTTCTGTGTAGGAAGTACTCAGCCATATACAGAAACATTTCAATCCATTCATCGACTTGCAAGGGATTAGCAAAAGTGAGAAAAATATCAGGGTTAGATAATGACTTAGGGGGGTTGCAGACTGCCAGAAATAGTGGAAATTGAGTCTACTTTTAGGGTTA
>CM034701.1:114954969-114987530 GCA_020142125.1 Phrynosoma platyrhinos | reverse complement strand
TTCTCCACATCCTTTTTGAATTGTGGTGCCCAGAATTGTGGTGCCCAGTTAGTCTCAAAGGTGCTACAAGATTCTTTTGCATATTGCAAAGTATAGGTGTATGAATGTCTTCATTTGTTAGACTTGATGTATTTTTTAATTTGAATGGCATACTGTGGTTGATGCTTATGATATCATGCTTAATGAAATCATCAGAGACTGCCCCTGGGAACATCACTGGAGGTCACCTTTAGTAACATCACAAGGGGGCATCACTATGTCATACATTTCAGCACTGAAATCTCTGACAATCCTGTTCAGCACTGACAATTGGAAAGCTCCCCTCACTATACCTGAAGGCAATACTTAGCTTAAGGCAGGGGTATGCAACCTTTTCCCTTTAAGGGCCGAGGGACTTCAGCTCCCAGAAGCCTCAGCCATGTTGGCCAGTAGTCCCATGTTGGCCAATAGCTCTTGGGATTCTGGGAGCTGAAGTCCCTCAGCCCTTAAAGGGGAAAGGTTGCCTACCCCTGGCTTAAGGGGAGCAGGGCAACTTGAATGCTGGACATTGCACTGTCCTTCAACACTTTACAGTACTCTCTTATGCCCGCATCTGCCACTCAAACCAGCAACCTCATACTGTCTTATTGGAGGTCTGGACCTAAGTGTAGGCATACCTGTCATAAAGCAGTAGGTAAGAGACAGCATGCATCAGTGAGCTGAGCGGAGATCAGGGATCAATCCCTGGTTTGGACATGGAGAGCCACTGAGTGATCTTGGGCAAATCATAGTTGCCTTGAGTCCCAATAGTGGGAGAAAAATGGGAAACAAACAAACTTTCTTAGCCCCAGAAAACTCTGTGATAGGTTCACATCAGGGTTGCCATTAATCAGAAATGACATGAAGGCACAAAACAACAAGAAGAATATGAACTAGGCCTTGGGAAGTCAATCTTTCAAATTTCAGATCTGCTGTTGTGTGGATTTAGGTTCTTCTTCACCCTCTATCCTCATCTGTAGCATGGTTTGAATATCAAACTACTGAGTAGATTGCTGTGAGAAGAGGTCTGCAGGTTATGGTCCTGAAGATGTTGTGGAATGGCATCTCCTAGGATCCTACACCATTGGAAATGCTGGCTAGGGCTGCTGGCAATTGTGACCCAATGCCAGTGGAAGGCCACCTCTTGCCTGTATTTTGACTGTTTCTTAAAGTGTTTTAACTTAATGCTTTTAATCTGACTTTTAGTTTAATTTTCTAAAAAAGAAATTTGTACTAGCCATAGTTTTAATGGTATTTAGTTTTAAATACAAATTGTCAGCTGTCTTCAGTCCCTTACTGGGAGAAAGGCAGGACATTAATTAGCAGAGAGCCTATCCCTGTTGTAATGGTGGCAGAAGTGCTGTAGGTGTAGTGCTTTGAACTCTCAGAAACACTCTCTAAATATTAAGCAAGCTGCATGATGGGGTGAGCTCTTATCACTAGTCCCTGCTTCTGCCAGCCTAGCAGTTCAAAAGCATGCAAATGCAAGTAGATTAAAAAGTTACCACTTAGGTGGGAAGGTAAACAGTGTTCTGTGCAATCAATCATGCTAGCCATATGATTACAGAGTCGTCTCTGACTATGCTGGCTCTTCGGCTTAGTAACGGAGATAAGCACTGCCCCCTATGGTTGGACACAACTTGACAACCTTGGCAATGGGGAATACCTTCACCTTCACCTTCACCTTCATCTATTATTATTTATTGAATAGACCACCTGTGTCAAAGCACAGACATTCTAACTGAGAAACAGGGTCTGCCATGTCCTTCTCAGCAGAGCTAGGAAAGCATACCTTTTGTTGTTGTTGTTGTTTTGTTTCAGGCTACATCTCCCAGAATCTGCCAGCCAGTCCCAACATTTTCAAGTTTTGCGCTTTAGCAATACTAGTTTTCTTTTCTGAATGAGCAGGAGGAGAAAAATCAACACTAGATTTTGGGAAAAATCTGGAGACTTCTTAATAGGGGCCTCGAGCTTTACTGAGGAACATAACTGATTAAAACAGAATGACTAATAGAATAAAAAGCCCACTGGAAGGAAGAAGTTCTAGCAATCAGATGCACATATAAGCTGAATAGGAACCAAACAGACATGCCAATTTCCCCCTCTTTAGAGCCCTCTTTTCCATAGAAATAGGATACGTAAGCACTTCCAGAAGATATTCATCATTTTTATGAACTGGCTTTTGCTTGCAGACACTGGGTACTCCAAATACTTTACAAACCTCAGTATCACTCTTCTCTCTCCCCTGGATCCTGATTGAAAAAGCACAATGTAGAAAGCTGTGCAATTATGTCCACCAAAGCATGGCAATTCTGGGATCAGATCCTTGGATTGCCTAGCTCTCCAACCCTTTCAGGAGAAAAATTGCTGTAGTACAATTATGCAAGTAACAGCCTGTTTAGCTGTTGGATGACTTAGGGTGCCAAGCTAGCCATTGTTATCTACCCTCATCAAACACAACAGCAACTCTTCTATTTGTTTTTGTACACCTTGAAGCTGTTCCTGACTTTTGGTGACCCTATGATGAGCCTATCATAGTGGTTTCTTGACAAGGTTTGTTTGGAGAGTGGTTATTGCCATTTGTCTTCCTCTGAGGCAGAGAGAGTATGACTTCACTAAGGTCACTCAGTGGGTTTCCATAGCCAAGGGGGATTTAAACCCTGGTCACCCAGAGTCCTTGTTCAACACTCAAACCACAACACTGTTTTAGACCACTCTTTTACTTGCAATAGGTTAAAACAGGCAGGCATGGGGTGATGTAGCCTAGGTCATCTAGCCAGCCCTCCCCATATAGAAGCCCCATATCCTTCTATTTACAGGAGCTGTGAAAGTTACTTTTTGGACCAGAACTCCCAGAAATAGAATTGTAGTCCTAATATGTAAATTTTCCAAGCTTTGTCCTGATAGCAATCCCTTGTAGGAGGTGGGAAGCAACTCAGCTGCTAGTTAGTATTTGGCTGCTTCTGGTGGCCCAGGAGGCCAGCAGCTGAAACTTAGAAGGTCAGGCTCTGGACACAGAAATGGGTGCATGTCTCCAGGGAGTGAAATGATTATTTGACAGAAGTGCTTGGAACGAAGCAATCTCATTTCTGGAGTGACGCACAAAGCTGTTTCTTCCTTTTGGCACCAGGAGGGATGCAGCTGCTGGCCTTCCTGTCAAGTAGCGTAGCTGAGGAATGGATCCTTTCCCCCTCTGGCTTTCCATACACACACCACACACACACACACACACACACACGCTTGATAGAAAGTGAACCAGTGAAAACATGAAGGGATTTATGGTGTCTTGCCTCATCTACATGGGCTGGATGACTCTGTGTCTGAACATCTTTAAGTCCAAGAAAGGGCACTGAGGTTATTAAGTCAGCTCGTGGTATTTTCTCAACTAATCCTTGCTTTAAGCTTCAGAGAATGTGTATGACAACTTGAGCATACAAATCTAGCCTATGGCCTTACATGGAGAAAAAAGGGGGAGATTTGGGGCACTTTTTCACAACAATGTGTTCTCATGATGCAATAAAGCAGAAGAATTTGGATTATTTTGTCTTCATATGCTGGGCTATATTTCCATTTCCACATTTGCTACAGGTACCAGTTACAACAATTTTTCCAATAGGAGATTCAGATGTGGTTCATTCATGGTAAGCCACACATGGCAGGTGGTTGAGCTGCCAGGTTCTTAGCCTGTTCTTGGCTTCTGACCTCACTCTTTCATCCAGATTTCTAAAAGCTAGTATTTGGAATTTTTTTTTCTGGATCAAGAGCCACTACTCCACCAGATCTGTAGGAAAGCTCACCATTGTAAGCCCTGGAAATCTGGCCAATGTGTATTAGGCAGAAGCTGCAGATACATTAAGAAAAGAAGTTCATGGTGGCATATCAAAAAAGCCAATTTAAATCAAATACCTTTCCATGAGTTTGGGGCAAAGCAGCAGGGTTTCCCCACAGTTCTACAAGGTTCAATCACCTTCCTTCTTTACCTTATATCTTGCCCTTCTTGTGCTTACCCACAACTCAATGTGGCTAACAGTAGCTTAGATCAATAATAAATACAAAAACATTACAAAACAATATAATAAAAACCATTATCCATCCATATAAAACCATTGCTAAAACTCATGAAGGAATAACAACAACAACAACATCTTAATCACCTCTCCCTATGGATCAAAGCATGGAGCAATTAACAGATGAACAACATCAGTTAAAAAGACATCAGTTAAAACACTCATCAGTTTAAAAAGACAATCTAATTTGAGATCACTTTAACTGTCCTGCCTCAATGCTAGGGAATTCTGGGAACTGTCATTTTGTGAGACATTTAGCCTTCTCTGTCAGAGAACTCTGGTGCCACAATAAACTACAATTTCCATGGTTCCCTAGCACTGAGGCAGGGCAGTTAAAGTGGTCTCAAACTGTTATTTCTGCAGTGTGCTTTGGACCTTGGCTGTTTTTTGTGGGGCTGTGGGGGTGGTGTGACTAAGAAAGATATTGGCTATTGTGAGAAAGATTATCAATATTTATGTGCTCCATTTGTCATTTCAAGTTCTGCTCTGGATTTGAGGTTTGCTCACCAATGGACTTCAAATCTGTACCAAAAATCAAGGGGTGTGCATAAGGGGTTGTCTTTGCACTTATGTCTACATTGATTGCCGAGCAGAGGGGTGGGTTATAAATAAAATTATTATTATTATTATTATTATTATTATTATTATTATTATTATTATTATTATTACAGGTGTAAGAAAAGAAGAAAAGAAGAAGCTCTTCCCAAAACCATTGAAATTTCATGCATGCATGGAGAAGACAAACAGAAGTAAAAAGAGATGAAATTCCCTAAGACCACCAGAAAAGTTACTGGCAGAATTTAGATCTGTAACTTATGTCCTCACATTTTATTTTTTACTTTTTGTTAAACAAGCTGCATGATGCTTCATGCTGCTCCAGCTACCAGTAATAATGTTGTTATTGTAAAATCAATGAAACAAATGAGCAAACTCAGGGTCTTTTGATTCTCATTTTGGTATTGTAACCAGTCTTTGAAAAGATGTGGCAAAATGACACACCAAGATCACAAGTACAGCAGAGTTAAATGCAACTGAATTCCATTTGTTGTACTGAGGACTTCAGAGTGCTTAACTCTGCACTGGATTATGGTCCAGTAGTTTGCTGAGAGATGGGATCCAACTGACTTCTAGCTTCTTTGACCTGAAAAGCAAATGACGACTAAATTAACATCAGCCTGATAAGGCTAAATTGAGTTGTCTTTCTATTTTCTTCATTTTGTTTGTCCCTGAACAAGTTTGGTCTAAACCCAAGGAAGAGCACTATATGTTTGAGATTTGTAAAATATATTTATTGCTAGGTAATTCAGATGGAAGCAGTTGCCTTTCTGAGGTCATATTTTTTCTCTGTCATGTTTCTTATTTGGGCCACAAGATGTGCAACACATAGCCCCTAGGTGTGTCCTAACAATTGCAAAATGGTTGGTCAACATAATGGGCAATTTTGTAAACATCCTGTTCATCTTAGAGTGAAGGAACAGTTGACTTGGAAGATAAATAAATACAAAACTTTTTGCTTGGAAGACTCCCTTTTGTTCTAGATAGGAAACAAAAGAGAAAATCATATTTCTGCATGGCATATGGACTTCCAACCTCTACTTTCCTCATGAGGAACATGGCACATCTGCATGGTACCATGTTGTACAGGAGGGTGTGGCCCTGAAAATATTTTCAGATCCCCAAAACAAAAAGAAAAGAATGGGGATTAGATCCTAGGCATAATTTATGTTTTGTCACAAAAGAACACAGATTGTAAATGAATCGGCAAGAATATAACATTTTCCCTGCCTCATCAACTCCACTTGTTTGCTGTTAGTTTGTAGTGACAAAGAAAGCTGTTTACTCTGTTAGGGAGAAGACTAGATGCAAGAGAAGCTGCTTTGCATACAAAGTTTTTATAAAAATGTTGAGGAAAGGAGGAGCAGAGACACAAGAAGCATCCCAAGTTCTCTGTCTGTCATTTTGCTTGTTAAAAATACATATCAGGGAAAGCTGCAACTTCTTATATTCCAAGCAAAACTCAACAAGATTGAAATAGTTTTCTGTGTATTGCCCTGTACTGGACACCAAACCATTTCTCTTTGTTGGTATGTAGGATCAGAACACAATGGTGAATATAGGCAAAGATACCTAAATCCAGAGATTGCTTACAGGACATGTAGAGATGCTTTGCACATGGAAGTCCTTCATTTAGTCATATGAAGGGATCCAATTTGTGAGCACTAAGAAATTGCACATGTGGAGTGACTGTATCCTATAAAAAAAATGGAAAACTGTTCCTAAATGGAAAACTCTGTGCAAGTAACTTAACAGAGATGGCAAAAAAGCAGCAGTAAAAAAAATAGGAGCCTAGGAATCTAATAGGAAAAACATAAGTGATGCCTGTTTTTCATTGGGGGAGAAAGACAGTGCTGTAAAGTTTATTCTGGATATGAAAGTAATTTGCACTCTGACTTATCTTGCTCTTTCTACTAATGTTGGTGGAGAATATTTTTTCAAATCCTTCCTGGAATATTTTGTATTTATTTTTTAAATTTATTTTTATACCAAATAAATTTACAATAATACATTTGAATTCACATTATACATTAATAATGTCTTTTCCCTATTATTGTCTACATTATATAACTCCTCCTGTCTCTTGCATAATACACCTTATTCTCACATTTTACTCTGGTCTTATTCAGAGTTTTCCAAGATATATTTCATATATCTAGACAGTATTCACAAGATTTCATTTATTCCTCCCTTCTTCCTCTTTTGTGATAACTCTTCTGATTTCCATTTGCACCTTTTTGTTACTTGTAACCTAGGAATATTTGGTATTTAGCATCATATTTGATCCTCAAAGGCTTTGTAGTAACACTTAAAATAGGACATTCTGAAAACAGCATTCTGAAGCAGTCAATATTTGGCAATGTTAATATTTGACAGTATAGTCATCCCTTCCAATTCACAGGGGATCTGCTCCGGACCCACCCACCCCCGCGAATCAGAAAAACTGCAAATATTGGAGCCCCATTGTTTTTCATGGATGCACGGCTCCGCATGCAGCCCCCCATGCACGGCACGGGCATAAGCGCCATTTTGTCCCTCCTGGCTTCCTGTCTGTGGAAATTCAAAACTCTGAATGGGAAGTCAGTGAATCCAGAGGGACAACTGTATTTTAACTGATATGCAATTGCATCCAGAACACAAGGCAAACATGATTTATGGTTGTGATGTTCATTAAACATAAAAAGATGCTACTGGAGATCTAATAATTGGAAGGAATACCAACTTTTAATTTCAATAGAAATACAGGTAACTTCTTTGGAGTGGAGAACATATGAGTGGTCAAATATTTGCTTTGTTTACCAAATATAAATTAGTTGATGTTTGGCATTTTTCTCTATTCCTTGGAGAGGGACTACATGAATCACTTAAGGAAATGTTCTTCTTATTTGAGAATTTCCTGATCTTGGAGGACATAGCACTTCCATTTCTAAAGGTCTCCTTCAGCTCTCTGCCAGCTTGAGACCATTCTCTAGTACTGGCACCCAGCCTCATCAGACTAAAATTCCAATTGTGCAGTGCAGCACAGCAATTTGAACAAAGCCTCACTTTATTACTCTTCATTACATGTTATTACCGTACTCAAATAAAGGAAAATACTATGACTGGCATTCTGTATAACAGTAACAGACTCATAATCTAGAGTTATGGATCCCTCATTCTAGGTTATGAATCCATAACTACTCCATATTGAGTGAGACTACTTAGCTTTACTGAAATGCTGTCTCAAGCCAGCTTTAACTGCCAGAAGCTGCATCACTTGAAGGAGGTCTGTTCAGCTGCTAATCAGGGCCATAAGGAGGATAACATTTTCAGCCCCCTCCCACCACCAAACAAGGGTGTGACAATCAGAAGCAGGACCTTCAGTGCAGTTCCTCATTGCAGACTCACTTGCTGGTGGGAAGTGGCTGGAAAGTCATGTTCCTTGTGCCTGGATTATCAGCTGAACACACCTCCTTTGCCTGATGCAGACATTGATTGTTAATGTGAGTGGGGGTGGGTCAGGAGGAGACATTACTCAGTTACATATATGTTAATGCAAATATCAGTGAACATTGTTTATGAAAAGAATAGTAATTTGAATTTTGTTAATGTCTGCAAGATGTATTTCTGCTCTACTCTTTTCCCTTAGAGGATCCCACGTGATTGCCAATACAGAACACCAGTTGTAGCTAAACATATCTCTGTATCAAATGGGCTCAGAGAATGGCACAGTGGGTTGCCTGGGAATAAGCTCTCTTAAAGTCAAAAAGGCTTAATTGTTAATATCCTTTTATACTAGTGATCAGAAATGCAAGCTGTTGAGCCTGAAAATTCAATCAGCTCTAGCAAGCATAGCCAATGGTGAGGAATTCTGAGAATTAAAGCCCAACAGTATCTGGAGGGCCACACTTTACCTACTTCGGTACAGAGGGTTGCACTATAAGAGTTGTTTAGAGGAACCTGTGGCCCCCCTGTTTTTATTGGATTACATTGCCCAACAGCCGTAGCCAGCATTGCTAAATAGAAAGCAATAAAGCTTCCTATTTGTTAGTCCCTACCCTGAGTGTTATGTTTTTTTGGCAGGAAAGATGAAGTTAGTACAGCCTTTGGCTTCCTTTTGGAACAGTGTTTTAGATAACTCTCAAAGCCACCAACTCCTTTTACATGCATATTTTGGTGCATATGAACCACCTGTGCTCAAGGTTATCATTGCTTAATTTAATTGGTCCTGATTCTAATAAATGACAAGTACTCCCACAGGCCTTATCATTTGTTGTCTACTCAGACAAGATTTGCTTTTCTTGGCTTATGTAGTGAAAATATGATGAATTCCTTGCCAGGAACAGGCTCCAGAAACTCTGCAGTCAAACATGGTGGGTGTTTTTTTGGAACACATAGTGCTAGTCAATGTATCACTTAACCTAGGACTTTCCCTTCTTACCTCAAGCATTTTCCCCAAATATTATGTACCAAAGATAGTGTTCCCATTAAATTCACACTTAGAAACCTGGTGGTAAAGACCATAATGGGCCAGTCAGAGATTACTTGTGCTGCTTTAATGTCTAAAAGCTTAAAGGGGCCACAGGATGCTTTTTAGTCAAACAGCTGAGCAGAAGGATGTTTAATGGGTGTGCTGTACTGTTTTGAATTTGTTTTTAACTGTTTTAAACTAATGTTTCCATTGAATTGGTTGCTTTTTCCCCCATACTTTTGTTTCTCCTTTTCCTTCCCCTTCTTCATGGGTAGCCCCTCTTTTCCACAAAATCAGGAACCACATATTGTTTCTGATTGTATACTACATATTGTAGTACTTCTATGTTATTTTGTTATAAGTAAAATTATATGCTACTTGGGTCCTATTTTGGGAGAAAAACAGGATATAAATAATGCAAGTAAAATAAAATAATAAAGAGTCAGAACAACTCTGCTCCTAGAGGAAGATTGAGCAGCAGGAGAAATGGCAGGATTCCTCCCCACTTCATGTGCCAAGGACTAGCACCATATTTGTGTTGACTGACTTGTACTGTTTATTTTATAAAAAGTTGCTATAAAGTGGCAGCCAATAGCTCACAGTCTGGCACTAGTCCATGGGCCACCTAGGAAAGGGACCTAAGAACAGAAGAGGCAAAATGCCAAGCTAGGTAAGAGAAGGAACGGTCCAGAGGAAATGAGTTAAGAGAGACAACTAGTGTGTGTAAGCTGGGTCTAACCAGCAAGGCTAAGAGTTCTGAATCATCTGAATGGTCAACTGATATAAAGTGACCATATATAAATAAATTAATTAATGGAGGTCCAATATCAGCAACCTAAAAGTGACTTTCTAAAGGAATCTTCACTGAGATCAGAGAAACTTATCCATCTTGCCCTCATTTCCTCAGCTCAGCTCTGTTTCATATTCCTACCTTCACTTGAATTCTTAACAGAATCCACTTGCTTAATTGGTTATGGACTTATTCCACTCACAATCTAGACTGGGGTGAGCAACACATGGCCTGCAGCTTGTACTCAACACATGCATTGTTTTTAGGAACTCCTGACCCACTTTCAGTAAGTATAACACATCTCTAAAAATAACAGACAAGATTTCCAGTTTGGGACTGAGAGAGTGAAGAAGGGTTGATGGAGCTCCAACTGCAGAATCCTCCCAAATTCAGTGATGGAGGAGCAATATGGGCAAGATTTGGGCATCAGTCACTATGGCTGCACCCACACTACAGAAATAATCCAGTTTGACCCCACTTTAACTGCTATGGCTCAGTGCTATGGAATCCTCGGATCTGTAGTTTGTTGTGGCACTAGAGCTCTCTGACAATGAAGGCTAAATGTCCCACAAAACTACAATTCCCAGCATTCCACAGCACTGATTCAAGGCAGTTAAAGTGGGGTCAAACTAAAACATTTCTGCAGTGCAGATGCAGCCTATAAAAGAGTTTTCTCTGGAAAAAGGTTTTCATAGTTAATGACAAAAATAGTACCAGTTAAAACATTTTAATCAGAAAGTATGTTTTGAAGCTTCCCCCAAAAGGCTAATAAATTCAAAATACGATATTTTCTACATGCAACATAGTTGTGTAAATTAAATAACAGTGACTAGGAAGGAAATGCCTATTATACAAGTCATCTTACTACAATGATCTGAACTGTTAGTAAACTCTAACCCACCATGATTTCTCTGCAAACCTGTGGTGAAACTGTCCACAAAGTTCCTTCAAATATGTTCCTTTCAAAAGCCAAAAGCCAGTGTCATGTAGTGGTTTGAATGTTGGGACTATGGAGATTATTGCATTAGCTTTGTTGCCGGCATAGACCAGGGATGCAATTTTCTTAATGTGGATCTTATCACATTCACTCATTGCTGGGCAATATGCAGCCCATATGCAACCCAAGCTTCTATCACAGCTTTTCAATAAAGGGATTTTCCCATTCTTGAAAAGTTGCAGGACAAGCCCAGAGATGCCCAGGTTGCATATGGGCTGCATACTGCCTGGTGAATGCGATAAGATCTGCCTTAAGAAAGTTACATCCTGGGTCTAGCTCAGCAGCAAAGCTAATGCGATGATCTCCTATGACTCTGGAGAGCAGGGTTCAATTCCCAGCTTGGCCATGAAACCCACTTGGGCCGGTCACATGCTCTCAGCTTCAGGGGAAGGCAATGGCAAACTTCTGAAGAAATCTTGCCCAGAAAACCTCATGGCCTTAAGTCAGGAATGACTTGAAGGCACACAGCAACAGCAGAAACATTAGTACACCTTGTCTCATGTCCCAAGGGAGGGGATTGGTCCTCAGGCCCATCATAGTTGCCCACCAGTGCACTACATGTTTTACATATATGCTGTTTCACATACATTCATACCATCCTGTACCATGTAGAGAGATAAATGTCATACCTGGCCTCTCCACAGTAAGTATCCTCCCTGCTCCATTGGGATATTGACAGTGTCACAAATCCAATTGCTAGTCCAAATTAGAGTAGAGCCATAGATTAAGGGGATGTTGATTTACCATTCAGTAATTGATTCAGTGGTTTTATTCTAGCTAGGATTTGGAACTGGATTTAAGCCAAGAAGTTGAGATAGCCAGGAATGCAAGGGAGGCTGAAAGTCATGTGGATACCAGTGGGCCAGAGGAAGTGAGATCTGGGATTTCAGCAGAGTTGTTTTGGAACTCTGGCAGCAGTTTAGAAACAATAGTCAGTCAGGTCTAATTTCATTAATACCTTGTTTTGAGATCTATCACATGGTAAACACGGAACCCTGAATGCAAAACTATGTGACCAAGCCCAAGTGAACAAGGCTATAAAGTCACTGATATACCTAGCTTGGAAAGTTACTTCTTATTGCTAGTGATCAGGCATGGCCCCCCCCTAATAATTTCCTCAGAACCCAGAAGACATCTCAGTTTAACCCAAGCCCATTTCCAGCCAAACCAGATGCTGATGTGTTCCTAGTTATGTTATGAGAATATAAAAACTTATCTACCGTACATTTCTTCTGTTTTGGTGCCTCATTTGCGCATGCCAGGCACCAGAAGTGGGAGGAAGGGAGATCATTTATCCTCCTGCCACTAAAACAGGAAGGACAGTTAGGTGAGCAGATGGGAAAAGGAGTTTGATTTTATTTCAACTCAGATTAAAATCCAAGCCAGACAGGAGTTTTGGGGGCTTCTTAATGGTATTTGAAGCAAGCATTAAGAGCAGCTGAGATTTGTGTTTTGAATCCAAGAAATAAAATTTTCAGCAATAGTATATGCATTTCCACAACAAAAACTAAGGAAAGATTATAGCGATAGCATGCTACCAGGCTAATTTTCTACACTGCTATGTGGCTGAAAATTAAAACAATGTAAGAGTCACAGACATAGCAGTGCAAAACAATGTAAGAGCCATAGACACAAAGCTTTATGTCCATCTCAGGAATTGCAAAAAGGTGCTCAGGGAGGGAAATTGGGCTTAGCAGAAGGAAACCCTCCCACCAAACTCTGTTAGCACAGGAGGCAGTGAGAAGCAAAGTATTTAGCAGTAAGGTTTTAATTGCCTATCTTTCAATAGTTGGTTTTGAGTGCATGATCCAACAGACAGGAATATATTTGCAGTCATCATTGGCCTTCTATAGTAAACTGTAAAGGGCTCTTCTAGAAAAATCTTTTAGCAAAACACATGAGAAGCCCCTCAAATGGGCTTGAACACATATGGTTTGGAACAGCCTGTTTTGCATTTGTAGTGCATTTTCTTCTTTTTTATTTCTGTTTTACCATTTTCTTTCTTTCTTTATTATTTCAATAGTGTTCTTCCTAGTCATAACAACCAACCTTTCCCACATCTGGCTTTGATTGGTTTCATTTTGCAGATGCTACTTATGGCTGTGAAAGGGGGTGAGAAAGGGGGGAAAGAAGGCAAAAGAGTTTTTCTTTGCTTTTGAGGCTGTTTTCACCAAAAAGGGGAAAAGGAAGCAGCAGCTTGCCAGCTAACTTCATTCACTGCAGTCTCAAATTTGCCTGGTTTGCATATGAGAGCCTATTGATTTTGAAGGAGCCAAGTGTGGCTCATGAGACAAATTCATTTCCATCTATTGTGCCTAAAAAAGATAATTGAGCAGTGACCCTGTGACCTGATCCTCTGCCTTAGTTATTTAACAATGTTTTTTTAAATAATAATAATAATAATAATAATGTCAATGTTGTTTTCAAATAGGGCCTTTGTGTGGGACCCTAGTTTGTACATACTAAGTTTCCATACTTGTGCAGAAGCTTTATTGCTGCAGCCACAGGAGCAAAGTAATGTATGAACTGGATGGTTTCTATCGAGAGTGGAAACCATGTGGTCCTCCAGATGTTATTAGATTTCCAGAAGCCTATGCCGATGTTGAGGAATGCTAGGAGCTGCAACATATCAACATCTAGAAGCCCATACCATTCCCAATTCTAGTGGGAATTACTTGTGTAATGTGTGTGAGAAGAAAAGGACTTTACATTGTAGGGAGAGGGAGAATAACAGTAGAAAGTGTGGTTTATAAGTGTGGTATCAGGGCTGCTCTGCATTGCAGAAGGTTTTTGGAAGTGAACCTGATGGGAAAGGTGCATGAGCATGCAGGGATTTTACTACAAAGGTGGATGACTTGTGGTCCTCCAGATGTTGTTGGACTGCAACTCCCAACAGCCACACCTGGTTGCTGCAAGGTATAGGCCAACATGTTGTTCTCTCCTATCTAGAGCAAGTCTAAACATATCTACTCAGAAGTAAGTCTCATGGGATCTCCAGGTAGATGTAGAATCTTGCAGGCTTACGATGATATCTTAAGGTATTTTTGGCTGCATTTGCACTGCAGAAATAATGTCGTTTGACATCACTTTAACTGCCATTGGCCCATTGAGATTAATTGCTGATTTTGATATTTGTCACAGGACTGAAAGTGATCATCTACCTTATTTTCCTGTGTATAAGACTACTTTTTAACCTGCAAAATCTGTGGTTGAAGTGGGGGGGTCGTTTTATACATCGGGTATAAGGATAAGGAGGATAGAGGTGCTAAAACTCTATATTTTGACTGGAAAAATGGGGGGTCGTCTTATACGCCGGAAAATACGGTACCTTTATATGTTTCTTTTAACCTATCTGAGCCAGTATATTCACCTTTTAGAAGTGATTTGACAGCCGGTAGATATGAGAGAATGAAGCGTATTTATTGGGATTCTAAAATGGAAGATATTATTAGCAATAGTTTAAGGATGTATGGGTTTTAAATTGTTTTAATTTTTTAACTACTAGCACTAGGATAAATGATGCCTTGTTGACATATAGGGATATTGTGACTATTTTTCAAAATAAGGCCTCTTATCCCTTCAATAATATAAAAGGTAGAAGAACATGGTTTGATAAGAGTTGTCTTATCTGGAAACGGAAATTAAGACAAATCTTCCATCAGGTTTTGGGCAATCCAGTGATTGATTTCGGGCCCTATTACAAGGCCTGTAAAGAATATTATAAATTGGCAGAGGGCAAAAGGAAGGTATTTTTCCAGCAAAATTGGGCATCTCTGGATAATGCTTTGAAATCCAGAGATGCTAAAACCTTTTGGGTGCAGTTAGGAAACATATGAATAATGAGAACTAATGTTCTTTCCTACTAGATCCTCATCAATTTGGTTTTCTTACTTTACCGATAAAATGGGAATCCAAACATCTGAGGGTAATCTACTAATAAAAAACCCTCCTAATGTATGGAGCCCAGTTTTGGCTGATGAGGTGCATCAGTTGATCCTTAAATTAAAATCTGGTAAATCTCCAGGATATGATGGCCTCCCAGCAGAAATTTTGAAATTTCACCCTGAGCAATGGACAAAGGAATTGACTAATTTATTTACTCTTGTCAATAACTCTGGAGAGATTCCAATTGATTGGAAGGATTCCATCATAATTCCAATCTTTAAAAAGGGGAATAGACAGGATCCTGGTAACTATCGCCCAATAATTCTTCTATTGGTTGTGGACAAACTTTATGCCAGTTATTTGGATCTGAAATTACTGAATTGAATGAATGTCCAAGCTTTGATTGGTCTCAAGCAAGCAGGATTTAAAAGACATATGTCCACTGTGGATCATGTAACAGTGCTCTCATTTCTTGTAAATAAATACCTGTCATGCCCTAAAGGCAAATTACCGGTATACATGGCTTTTATTGATTTAAAGGCTGCTTTTGATTCAATTCACTGGCCCTTATTATGGGACAAGCTTGGTAGGCTTAATATAGATCCCCGATTGTTGTTTCTTTTAAGCCAACTTCATACAAATAATCAGTGCAGAGTGAATTTTCTGAAACCAGCCTATTAACAGACCTTATCTACTCTGGTGTAGGAGTTAGAGAGGGTTGTGTGTTGGCTCCTCACCTGTCTAATCTATTTGTGGCTGATTTACCCACTTTTATGGCCTCAGTAGATTTGCAGTAGATTCTCATCCAGCTTCACAGAGAAATTGTCTGCCTTTTGAACTTCAGTATGCTGATGATACAGTGTTACTCTCTCTATCTCAGGAGGGTAAGAGCCTTGAAAAGATTTTTTGAATATTGCAATACATTTCACCTGCGGGTAAATTCTGATAAATCCAAAATGCTAGTATTTTCTAAGAGATTTGCCCCGAGAACATGGAAGGTTAGTAATCAGATTATCGAACAGGTCAAGAAGTATGTTTACCTTGGTGTCCTTTTCCATTTTAATGGGCACTGGAGTAAACAGAGAGATAAAGTAATTCAAGCAGGGAAAAGGCAGTTATACAATCCTTTTACTTTTAAAAAGGCAACCAGGCTAAAATTCATAAGGCCAAATTAAGATTGCAATTACTTTATAGTATATTCACCTGAATTTCAGATTTTAATAAGGAGATTGAATGTTTGCAGACATATTTTTTCAGGAGAATATTATCTGTTCCACCATGTATACACCATCTGACTTTTTATGTGGAAATGGGCTTGAATTCTCTTGAAATGAAAGCCTGGCTGATGACCTACTGATCTTGGTTTAAGATCCATTTTAAGCCCAATAGATCTGGCCTTTTATGTTTCCTTCTATCTGATGTTTACTATGCCAGGTGGGCTATACCTTATGAAGCTAAAGTAATGTCTTTAGATTTAAATTTTGACTCTCTCCTTTTTCAGAGTCCAACACTCAAACTACTATACTGTGCTGGTTTACTTTGATATTACTAGCTTCCAAATATTTTACTATCACCAAGCACTGAGCTGGATCCAGTCGTAATCAATCATTAGGGGCAGATATCTACAGACCCCTTTCCTGAATTGTACATATTACTGGGCTCAAGCTTCTAACGTTCTCCATCATATTGTATTGCTTTGCCCATTGTATACAATCCCTAGGGAAAAACTGTTAAGGAGATTATCAGAAATGAATATTTGTTTGGATAGGTTATTAGTGGAATTCTTATTGGATGATTGGAACCCGTATATTATCAGGCTAATGGCCAATTTTCTGGTGGAGGCAACAAACATATGGCTTAAATTTCCTAAAAATGATATTTAATGTTTTATTGTAAATGTATGTTGTTGTATGCCCAATAAAGGTTGAATAAAGAAAGAAAGAACTGCTATGGCTCAATGAGGTGGAATTCTGGGGTTTGTAGTTTTGGAGATATTTAGCCTTCTCTGCCAGAGAGCTCTGCTTCCACAACAAACTATAAATACCTGAATTCCATAAGATGGAGACATGACCATTAAAGCAGTGCCAAACTGCATTATTTCTTCAGTGCAGATGCAGCCTTGAAGTCCTGGGCTCTATTCAGTATTCTTGTAATTAGAACATAACAGATTGGTTACCTTTCTTTGTATGTTTCAGTGAAAGCAAGAGAACTTTGGATAGTATGTTAAATATATCATGTTGGTTAGGGGCCATGAGGAAGATCACATCTCTGTTTGGACATATTAGTTCTTTTGAGGTTTTTTTTTTTTAAGTAAGTGTTTCAAAATTGCTCTTCGAGCTCACTGAGGTTGTTGTTGTTGTTGTCATGCCTTCAAGCCATTTTTTACCTGAGGTGACTGTCATGGGGTTTTCTTAGCAAGATTTTGTTCAGAGAGGGTTTGCGATTGCTATTGCTTGAGGCTGAGAGTGTGTGATTTGCTCAAAATTACCAATGGGTTTCCATAGTCAAGCAGGAATTCAGAACGTGGTCTCCAGAGTCCAAACTACTATACTGTGCTGGTTTACTTTGAGATTACTAGCTTCCAAATATTTTACTATGGAGAGTCACCAAGCATTGGGATGGATCTAGTCATAATCATATGCAGGATAATAATCAAAATTAATAAGAATTAAGTCAGCCATGATTTAAGTCAGTCTGCTCTGTTTATGACTAAGGGCCTAGCAATACTACACAACTGAAGTGTTATGATTCCACTTTAAATGTCATGGCAACATCCTATGAATTCCTGAGATTTGCAGTTTAGGGAGGGGTGTTTAGAATTTTTATTCAAAGCATCTTAGTGCCTCATCAAAAATTCCACAGGATGCAGCTATTGCAGTTACAAGTAGAATCATATTGCTATAACTGCACTATGTAAAAGGGCCTTAAGAGTGGATCCAACCTATTACACTTTGTGGTTTTATGATTATGAGTATGGAAGCCATTTAGAATTGAATTCTTAAACTGCCATGCAAATTGCCTCCTATGTGGTCTGTGCTGAGTACACCAAAGTGGGACAAAGACAACAACAAACAAAATGTGTAATAAGGTATCTGAAAAGATGGTCCTAGAAAACATGTATCCTGAAATATGTATATTTTATGCAAAATCAAATATATTTGCACACAATTGTTTATTTTGCATAATTTACAGTAGCTTGTTTCATCTAGTCATGGATGTACTGCTATGTTTCACAACCCACTGAAATCTCACTGTAACCTAATCTGGCTTCATAAGATTTGTCTCAGTAAACTTTCTCAAGTCTACACTTTTTTTATAATCATGGGCTAGATGCTTGAATGAAAGTTGTGGTTCTTAGATTTCCTTCTCTTTGTTTGAAATGCAAAGCATACCCATACGTCTATAGAGGTTTCTTTATTTCCATAGAAAAATATAAGTAATGAATAAGGCTGAAAGTATTTTATCAGAACTATATAGAAGGCACAATATTGAGATTTTTTTTAAAAGTCACTTTGCTTGTTTACAGGGACAAGACATATTAACTGCTTATTATATGTTTCTGTGCAACAAGGAACAAAAATGAAAGGATAATTAAAACAGGTCCCAATCTCACTGTGTATCTTGGCTTGCAACTCCTTGGACCTTCTCCTTTTCTGCTGTTCTTATTTAGCAGGCTGAACTAGGCCATGAAATCCAGTTCAATCTTTTCCAATTATTCAAGAATGATTATCTTTCTGAGAACACTAAAATCCTTGCTAGAAATACTGGTTTATAGTGGCTATATTTTCAAGTGTTTAACATAGTTCCTGAGTATTAAATCAGAGCTGCAGCAGAGTGGTAAGTAGGCTAAAACAAACAGTGCTACTGTATTCATGCATAAAATTTGGCAGGGACAGCCCCAGTTAATCCTCTGTTGTCCCACTCTCTCAGCTGCTTTTAAAATGTCTCAGTTTCTCTCTTGTCCTTTCACTGTCCACTTTGTCCTCAGCTTACTTCAGTTGCTACACTTGAAAGTTAATCAGGATCTGCCCTGGTTAGTACTTGGATGAGAGAACACCAATGAATACCAGGAACTGTAGGCTATATTTCAGAAGAAGGAACTGACAAAACCACCTCTGAGTATTCTTTGCCTAAGAAAATCCTACAAAATTCATTGAGTTGCTATAAATCAACAGGTGTCTTAAAGGCACATATACCTGTATATATAATTCAGCAGGGGTGAGAGGAGGGAAGGGGGGATCTTGCCTTTTCCTTGCAGACTCAGGCAAAAACAAACTTCTGTAGCATTTCCTAGTTTGTCCGTTCTTACAGATTAGTAACTTTTACTATCTTGACCACAATCTGATGCTGCATGACCATGTGTGTCCCAGTTTTCACCTGTGAAATGTGGGAAGATATGTTATATGTGATTTCACATCCTTGTAAAGAATGGCTGGCAAATACATGCCTCTGAAGGAGTTGCTACACTACAACCCTCATCAGCTTCCCAAGATGGCCAACATTCATGACTGGTGGGAGTTGAAGTTATAGTTCGATAGTATCTGATGGCCATTGGGTTCTTTACCCCTGTGTAAAGTATGGACAAAGATCATTGCAGTCTAGCATTTGATTTGAAACAGAAGGGCGAAGCAGACTGCCCCGAAGGAGTGGCTTGATGCCATTTCTTGGAGCACTGGGTTGGGGCTGCAGCAACTGCATGCCACACCCAAAACTTAGCTGTTTCCCAGCTCAAAAAGAAGTGTAAGAAAACTGCTCCTTTTTGTGCCAGCAAAATGGCATTTTTTTCAAGCTCTGGTTGCATGCAGCATGTAAGCACCACTGGAGCATTGAAAAGCTGCTGCAATGTGGTTGGTCTGGCAGCTTGACAGCATTGTCCCAGCTTCCTGAGGGCATGTGTTGTGTGTTGTGCATATGCCATGTCCCCAAGCTACTGGGAAGCCAGCTCTTTGGGCCAGTCTGTTTTGGCCCAGAGGCTAACCATGTGACCTTGAAATCTCAAAAGCATGGTATAAGCTGCCTCTGCTCTCCATAAATAATATAGCTTGACACCATTTTAACCATCATGGCTCAATACTGTGGAATACTGGGAATTGTAGTTTATTGTGACACCAGAGCTCTCTGACAGAGAAGGCTAAATGTCTCATAAAACTACAATTCCAAGAATTCCATACCATTGAGCTATGTCAGTTAAAGTTGTGTCAAACTGGATCATTTCTGCAATATGGAGAACCCCTCAAAGATGAAGGCCTTATTCATGGTGATATGTGTCTGATAGATAAAGGCACAGACATTAAAGAAGGGTCTGTTCATGAGCTAAGGCTTGTCCCTTGTATATTATATTAATTGTGCTGAATACCTACATAGGTAGATGATTTTCAGTAGTTCCTTCATTGCCACCATTAGTTAAATCAGATTTCACTGTGTGTTCACATGGGTAAGGTTCAACTATGGTTAGTACAGTGGGTCCTTGGTATCCACTGGGGTTTAGTTCAAGGACCCCTGTGGATACAAAATCAGTGGATGCTCAAATCCCATTAAATACAATGGCATACTAAAATGATATGCCTTATATAAAATGGCAAAAACAAGCTTTGCTTTTGCAATATATATCTATATCTATATATTTGGATACTTTCAAGCTATGGATAGTTGAATCTGTGGATAAAAATATCTGTGGATATGGAGGGCTGGCTGTTCTTTTGTCTGTAGATATCTATCTATGGAGTTGTATGTATGGGCCCAAAGGGCCAGGTCTAGTTGAGATGATGCAGGCCACAACCCAGGACTCAGTCCTGGAGGATCCAACCTGTTCCTGGAGTTAACAGTATTTACCCCAGGGTAAGTTACCCCTAGTTTTGTAAAAGGTTTAATAAAAACTCCATGGCAAAACCAGGCTGTTTACACTGACCCCCACCATACTCCTTACCTTGTTGGCCATCACTTTCACTCAGAAGCCCCCTTGTCACTGCATCTGACACACATGGCCAGACACACTGTTTCCACACCAGACATGGTGACAGGGGCTTCTGAGGGAAAGTGATGGCCAACTAGGTAAGGAGCTACTACCAGTCCTGGGTCCTGGGTTGGTATGTTCAGACACCCATCCACTCCTATGCTGACCCATGGACCAACCTGGGTGAGCACTGAGGCCAGGAAAGCATGGACTCAGCCTATGCTTTCCTAACCCATTTCCTCAGTCCTTATTTGTCTATCCATCCCATGCTCTCCAACAGTTTACAGATGAAAATTGTGATATATTTGGTCAAGCAACATCAGTGTTTGTGAAGAAGAGTGTGGCCAAGCAATAAGAAGGTAAGTGTTCTTAATTGGGAAGAACACACAAGAGTACTATTTTAAGCAGAGAAAATCTGGATGTGTGTACAGTCAGCCCTGTATATCCACAGATTTTTTTTATCCATAGATTCAAACCTACTAATGAACAGAACAATTCTTAATGGTGGTGGGAAGAAGTAATGTCAGAGATGATCAGAAGTCCTGCCAGATCATGGCCACCACAGCTCAAAGTGGTGGGTTTGCTTTCTTTTCTTTCCCTTTCCCTTTCCCTTTCCCTTTCCCTTTCCTTTCCTTTTTAAAAACAAAACAAAAACACACAGTCTGACCTGTGGTTCCCCCCCACTTCCTGCATTTTATGTTCCATTCAAATTAATAGGAGGAAATGTAAGTATGATAACAATTATGCAACCTAATCCTGAGATGCATGGAGGAGTAGGAGGCCTTTGGATTTAGTAGATCCAAGTCTACTCCATCACATCCTGCTTGAGCATCTACCAACAGTATAAATACTACTGGCTCCAAATCTATGCTCACAGAACTTTTTGGATATATTGAGCCAAGTGATATTTCAGTCTCATCTTAACCTCCCTCTGCAAGGGCTAGGATTACTTGTTATGATGTGCCTTTAAATTGACTCCTTTTATGATGACCATGGGTGCATCTATGCTGTAGAAATAATGGAGTATGACACCACTTTAAGTGCTGTAGCTCCATCCTATCGAATCCTAGGATTTATAGTTTTACAAGGTCTTTAGCCTTCTCTGCTAAAGTGTACTGGGGTCTTACAAAACTACAAATACAAACATGCTGTAGGATGGAGCCATGGCAGTTAAAGTGTTATCAAACTGCCTTATTTCTACAGTGTAGATGCACCCCACATCATAGAGTTTTCTTGGCAAGGTTTATTCAGAGGAAGTCATCATAGACTTTCTTTTAAGGCTGACAGAATGTGACTTACTTTAAGGTCACCCAGTGGGTTTCTATGACTAAGTGGGGATTCATGCCTTGGTCTCCTAAAGTCCTTGTCCTGCACACAAACCACTCCACCACACCGATTCTCACTATGATTGCTCTGGTGGTACTTAAAAACATAGAGATTTATATGAGTGTAAAACTTATTGCTAAAGGAATATTTTCACCAGTATAACAACAGCCTCTGAATGATTTCAGAAATAAAATATCCATCTCTCCTCCCCCCCAAATGTGGAAATACTAGACATGTTGTTATTCAATGTGTTCATAATTCAAATGACAGTAGATTGAATGACAGTTTCTTTGCTGCATGCTGTCTTCTCCACAGACCCTTTTCTCCTTTCCTGTGCCTCTTTCCTCTAGTTCTACCCCCCTTTAGATCATCAATTGATGTACTTGATGTGATCATTTTGGCAGGAATCCCCTGTCTCCTTTTCATTTTGAATGCTGCAGAACTTTAAAAAACAATTTACTGCTAGAGAAATCATCTTGCAAATTCCTGTTTAACAGAAAACATGCTTTTAACTGTAGTACTCATAAAAAGTAATGCATCTTAGCCAGGGAAGTTTAAAAAAAATGTGACAGAAAAGGTGAAAAATGAACGTGCCCTTTTTTCTTTTAATGCACACACAGAAGATAGCGGTTACCAGTGACGTGATAGTTTAGTTTGTGTCCTCCAGATATTTACCTTATTTTTATGTAGACATTTTAATTTCACAGTCTGGATAAACAAGCCAGACATTTCCTTATAGGATGATTCACTGGCGACTGAATCTCTCTCCTCACATTTCTTACTGACTTTTAGCCATATGACATGTAATACCACTTGCAGCCTGTTTGGGTAATTCCAAAAAGTGCTGATGTTCAGGGTCAGTTTAGATGCTACTCTTCTGATTGGTAGCAGAAAGGTATTTCTTGTGCAGGCGATTTTTACTGCAAGAGCTAATGTTTACAGGCCTCTTCTTCATGAACTAGTCTAACCACAAGGAATATTTGCATATTGACATAGCCCTAAAGGCAGCTGATGCTGGCAGGTGAATGTTAAACTTAGGCAGAGTGTAACAAAAAGGGGCCTCCCAGAATTCTCTACTCTGTTTGCAGTCAGTAAAACTGGAGCTGTCATTTGTTCTGAGAGAAAGGGGGGTGGCTGTCTATCACCATAGCCTGCTTGCCTGCCTTCCTTCCTCTTTCTGCTCCTGCAATACCACTGATAGCTTGTCTACCATTTTGTATCAGCCACAGTGCTCTCTCATAGTTATCCCTCTGTATCCATAGATTTTACATCCACAGTTTCACCCATCCATGACTTGAAAATATTCTCTCTCTCTCTCTCTCATACACACACACATACACACAATACATCCCAAAAGCAAATCTTGATTTTGCAGTTTTATATAAGGACACCATTTTGCTATACCTTTGTATATAATTGGACTTGAGCATCCACAGTTTTTGGCACCCACATCAAGATGTGTGTGTGTCCTGAAACCAAGTCCCAGTGGATAGCAAGGGCCCAGTGTACTTAGAAATTTGCTGGGGAAAATCTCTTCTGAGAAAATTCAACTTTAATTTGAGATGTTGAGCTACAGAAATTATGGCACACAGGGGAGAGATTTGCAGCAGCAGCCTTAAAAATAGCATTGGTAAGATAACTAGAACTCATAGGATGATGTCTGTGACACTATAAACTGCTAACAAATACATGTTTTACTATTGCTCTAGTAAAACATGTTTCTACTAGTGTGCTTCTGGAGTTTACATGGTTGTTTCAGGAGACAAAGCAGAGACAGAGGTGAACATCTGGGCTGTAGATTCATATTCTTTCTGGTGGCTAGTGGCTTCTATGTCAGCAGGGTAGTGAATCTACTCCAGGTTTTAATCTGAACATTAAATGAGGGATGAATTTCAAGGGGACAAACCATACCCTCAAATTGATTCAGCACCTTGGACAGTTCATACAAATTTGGAGTAAAATTCAGAGGAAGCCACTTGCCCAGACTCATTTCTTAGTTTTAAAAAACCACAAGCCTCACATATATTTCTTTCTCCCCTTCCCATGTATGTCTGTATGTGTGGATGAACATCCAGTCATACATGCAAACACATACGTACAGAGAGAGAGAGGCTTAAAATTTCTTACAGGTTTACGATGATTTGAAGCATGAATCATAAAGCACGTTACAAATCTACAAAAATAACTTGCAGTCACACATGTTGGCACTGTTTCCATTAGTTCTAGGGCTTAAAGAAAACATAACAATGACCACATCTTGAAATCTTAGTTCTCTCTCTAATTTACAGTGCAATTTCCCATACACGTCTACTCAGAAGTGAGTGCTATTGAACACTCCCGTGTATGGAGGTGTAGTGAGTTGGGCTTCTGCCACCAAGAAGATAGGTTTTGAAGTCCCTGTTAGCACCATGCCCAAAATTTAACAGCTGTTCAGTATTATGAAATAATTAATTTGTATTAGTAACCCTGCAAGATACTTTTTGCATTACCTTTGCAGTTTCAGAATGAAAAAGCTATGAGGACAGAAAGGATTGTGGGAATGAATTTTCTTCTGTTGCTAACCTGTTTGTACAGTTCTCATAGCTATGAGTGGTTGAGTCATTCTTGCACAATTCACTTTTCTTTGTTTGTTCTGCACTATATAAGCCTTGGGAGTCTATCTTCTGTTGGCCTTAGCCTGGTGAATGCATTCCAACCCAAGTGCCAGCAATAGGAAATTTGATTGTCAGCCATGGGATAGTCTGGATAGAATTAGTCTGGCAATTTGATTCTATCATTGTCTGTGTGGGGTTGCCAAATCAGATCAGAGAGAGGAGTGGAATGCTTTTTCACTCTATGCCCTCTGTTGCTTCATTTACAAATGAACCAACAAAGCTTATGTTATAGCAGTAATGTGTAAGTTCAGCTCCAAAAAAAAAAAAAAAAAAAATACTCTTAGAAAGACTTAGGACTACATCCAGTTTCAGCACCAAAGAGTAGGATTGCAATTTGCTTTGACAAAATATTTGGTTTTGGTGTGTGCTGAGTATATATTGAAATACTGAATATATATTGAAATACAACTGCTTTGGAGGCATGTGTCATATAAACACCCCACCTTCAAAGCAGCTGGAAGCTGCTTAATAATAATAATAATAATAATAATAATAAATTTTGTTTATAGCCCTCCCCTCTGTGGAGCAATCGAGGCGGATTACAACATTTAAAATACACAAGTTAAAACATTCACTTCCCCATTTGACCCTCCCACCCTTAAAACAGTATTAAACTACTTATAAATTAAAACAATATGCTCCGTAATAAAAACAAGATAAACAGAATAAACAGTAATACAATAATAAGCGCCAAGGGAAGGGCGATGGAGTTGTCTCCTTAAGCCAGAAAGCTATTATTTTGCCTGTCTGTTTCATTCATTTGAAAGATGGTAGAGACTCTTTCTCTGGATGCCTTCAAGAAGAAGCTGGGCAGCTGCCTGAGGGGGAATGCTTTGGTTGATGGCCCTGCACTGAGCTTGAGATTGGATTCAGTGGCCTATGGGGACCCATTCAAATCTATTATTCCAAACTAGTCTTCTTACCTATATTCAAGCCTATTTTAAACAAGTGTATCTTTAAAATGTTTCATATGAATTTTATGGAAAGGACACAAATTCAGTTTAAGATGGACTGGACTGATATTTAGATAAGTACAACAGAAATGTTTGTGTATGCCTGTTAATTAAAAGATGCCATATCCAGAAACGAAAAAGTGTGGTCCTCTGTGACTGTAGCAAACTATATCTAAGCACAAAGTACTAAAATAATTACCATTTTAATTTTTGAAGGATTTCAGCATGACAGGCAACATCTGCTGAAATTCCCTCTTCTACAAACCTATTTAAGGGCTAGGAGCCTGTCCCTTATTTTATCTGGCAACCTTACACACTTGCCAAGAGTGATGACAGACTTACCATGACAAATGTGTTTGTTCAAGCCTACTACTGGAAAAATAGAATATATGCTGGGGTGTTAGGGATTTTCAGGCAAAACTACTAGGAGAGAAGAAGTGGGGAGAAGAATTGTGATTCTCAGGTAGGATAAAAAACGAAGGGAAATGTGAGCAGGAGAAGCAATCTCGGGATGAACAAAGGTCAGGTGAAGATGGATTGGCTGTCCAATCCTTTTAGGCCTTTTCCAGTACACTTAGATCCCTTTATACAGTTCTCTCTGTACAAAAGGAACTTGAAATGGAAGTACTTCAAGGACCTTTTATATTGCCACTGTTGTGCAAATGAATTATTTGCGTAAAACAGAACATGTGCCATGTGTGTTAATTAAGCCAATGTTTCTGACTTGGGTTAAATTGAACATCGTAATGACAAATGTTCCTATTATTTCAATGTGTTCTCTTGGCTTTGTTTCTCATATTGACTCTTAAATTATTTTTTAGTGTTTTAATGGTCATCTGGAGTAGAGTATTTTCCTCCCTAAGAAAACAATCTGCTTTCAAACAATATGCTTTCCTAGACAAACAGTACCCTGCTTCAATCTCAAACATGAAAAATAAAAATCCATTGAAGGAGAAAAAGCACACTTGGGTAGGCTCCATTTAACATTATCTGATGTACAGTATTTGTTATCCTTAGATGGTCTGTTATTGTCCTTCCTTTCCAATGAAGCATGCCAGCACCCATATATGTGTGATTTATTTACATTGCACATTAGACTGGTCACCCACAGGGAAGTCGTCTAATGGATAACACATGCCTCTGGGGGTTATTTCAGAAGAGAAAGAAGCCATAGGTCTTGGCTAGGTGCCCAGTGTCATTTTGTTATAATAATTATATTTATTTATACGTGTGTCTGAAGGTGTGTGTGTGTGTGTGTATGGAGTGTCTCCAGCCATACAACCCTGAACATAAGAGAGGTCATCAGATTTTAGAAGCTAAGCAGGGGTAGGTCTGGTTACTAATTGTGTGGGGAATCACTAGAGAAATACTAGGATCTCCAGATAAGCCCAGGAAAGAATCATGCCTGAAATTCTGGAGCACTGCTGTTGTCCAAGTGCAAAACACATACAAATATTTTCATGCTAAGCCAGAGAGCCCTAGTGTGAACTGGGAATGGGTGGAGATGAGTGTCCAGGTAGTAAAGCTACTTCACATACATAAACCACACTTTCTACTTCTCCAGTATTGTCCACTCTGTGATTTGACTATCTACCAAGAGACTCAGAAAAACACAACAATTCCCTGAGCCAGTGACTTGCATTTTAGCAAGGCTACAGCCAAGAGAGCAAACTCAAAGTAATGCATGAGTACAAACAACAGATGGCAAGAAGATCATGTGCAATGGCTAGAAAGAATTTGTTACAAAACATCTCCAAGTACCTAGGTAGTGGGGTGCCTTCTCCACAGAGGATGAAGATCTGGGATGGACTAGGTTGTTAGCACATCAAAGCAAATGCTTCCTCAGGGACATTGGTTTTACCTTCTGGTGTTCATTGTCATTAAGGATATCAACTGGAGTTCAATTTGGGAGATTTCCTTGACTTGTATGTCGATTTGGTTGTTAGAAAGAAGTGAAGAAAAATACATTGATAAGATTTTAAAGTTACTGAATGAGATGAAGCATTCTAATTTCTGTATGTGAAGATTATAAGTTCTTGTAAGTGATCTCAAATTTATGAAAAGAATGAAATAGCTTATATCTGTTACAAAAGAAACCTCAGGACAACCCTGAAATCAATATGAAATTCTAAGTTCAAAGAAACACATTGTGGACATATCTTTCTTGGGAGGAGGAAAAGTCTTTCCCTTCCTCCTTTTTCCCTCCTCCTCTTCCTCCTCTTTTCTTCCAATCATTCATATCAATTGAGTCATAGCCCAAATTCTCTTTAGGATATTTGTTTAATAGCCAAGCTGTGTGGTACATGTACATGTTTGAGAGAGAAAGCTCAGTGATAGTTACTCCAACTCTATGATTCTATAATTCTTAAACAAAGATGGGACCTGACTGACTCTTTTTCATTATGCAGCTGCTTCATGTCTGAAAATAAAATAAAATGCCTGGCTCCTTCCCATATCTTTTATTCTTGTTCGGGGAGAATAGATCAGTTAATATTAGGAACAGGAACACTTAGTAGCTTGTATTAAGTAGGTGATGAAGGAAGGTTGTAATAGTTCTAAAAGCTTGTGAGCTTTGATGGAAAAAAAAAGAATTGTATATAATAGTTTTTTTTCCTGTTTTTGAGTGCTGCTTTCTTCTACATTTTAGCACATAGTGCCTGGAGAGAAGGTCCTGTCAGTTGTGGTATCCTGTTGGAAAAATGCCTTCTCAAGAGAGCTTTGCTTGCCCCTAAATCTGTTGTCTGGTTTTGGGAAAAGTGAAGACTATAGAGCGAAGTGAAATAGAGCCAGTGTGTTGTAATGGTTTGAGCATTGGACTATATCTCTGGAGACCACAGATTCGAACACTGGGGAGTCAAACACTGGTCTCCCAGAGTCCTAATCTAGTAGTCAAGCCACTACACCTTCCTGGCTTCCATGTATTGAAACAATATCGTGTGAGTATTGAAAAAATGCTCACTCTTTAATTTGATTATCTTCCAGGTTAATAAAACAAATCACAAAATAAAAACAATGACAAACAATTGAGAAATGATACTAAACAATTAAAATTTAAATGTGAAGGTGCAGTTGTTTGAGTGTTGGATTATGACTCTGGAGATCAGGGTTCAAATCCCAGCTCACCCATGGCAAACCTCCTTTGAAGAAATTTACTAAGGGCCTCGGCAGACGACTAATAGAGTCGTCTCTGAGGCAGAGAAGAGGAGGGGCAGCCGCACGGGAGGTTGCCCTCTGCACAGCCGGTGCTCCAAGGGCAACCTCCCACTCCAGTGTCTGCACACGCTGCGGCGGAAAAGTCAGGGAAAGTGCGCCCTACGCTTTTAGGGCGCACTTTCACTGACTTCTGAAAGGAGTGCTGATTTAGCGCTCCTTTCAGAGGTGCCGACAGTGTACCGTGGTGCAGATGCTGCAGTCCCCGCGGCGCACCGTCCCGCAGCGTCTTGGACGCCCTCGTGTGCTTCCCCACTAAGTAAACCCCATGATAGGTTTGCCTTAGGGTTGCCTAAGCTGGAAATGACTTGAAGGCACCCAACAACAATGAATCATTCAAAACTCAATAACATACGTGGACAAAATCTGCCACAGAGGTTGATAACTGCTGTTTATTTGCTAGGCTGAACACACTCAGTTTTTGCTTCCACTGCAAAAAACTCTTTTGTGATGACAATCAAGCTGTGATGAAGAATGGATGCAGGGGGTTGTAGTTATTTAACTGTTTACACACAGATCATATGCTCTGTGATGTGATCCATAAACCACTTTTATACATCAAAGGGACAGAGGCTGTGTGTACAGTTCTGACACTGTATAAAATGCGGTTCAGAACTTTATGATGAAAGAATGGAAGCTGATGTGGAGATATCGGGTTTAATCCCACCCATCACACTAAGAAAGGCTAAGAAAAAAAGTCTTTACAGTGGCACTGTTTGTTAAATAATCCCAAATTCACTTTCAGGAGAAATGGAAGGGTTTCCAGTAAGTCTGGAACACTGTGAGGAAGAGCCTCTCATAAGGGTGCTGCTTAACCCAGTTTACTTTTATTTATTTCTCTCTTTCATATTCAGCATTTTCATATTTTCTTTTCTTCCTCAGGGCATTTTGACCAGGTGTCTTGTTTCCTGCTCTTCATTCCTTCACTGCAGTAAGTTACCAGAGGCTGTGGCAAGAATACACATTCTTTCTGTTCCTGCCCCAGGTGGCATCAATGTTTGCTCCCAAGTAGCAAAAGGAATTTGCCCTCAGCAGGTTGTGGCAATTGATTAAACTGACATAAAATAGTGCAAATTGAGTCCACTTTTAGGCAGTCTGCAACCCCATAGATAATTGTAATAATGCTAAAATGCATCTTATTCTTGGGAGATTTACAATGAGATCTGATTGGCTGCTCTTGTCCATGGTCTGTTATGTGTAACATATGTATGATATGTTTTTCAGTTATGATTCTTTGAATATAGAAATAAAAAACCTGTCATAGGAATGGAGATTTTATAATCATCATAAGACCTGTCTTTGCATCCTCAAAGTTCTGTTTCTAGCTCTGTTATTTGAATTCAAGCAAATTCCAGAAGGGTAGTCTGCTGATGTGCATGTATATGCTCATGGATGTTTGGCAACACAATGAATTTCATAGGTTTTTCTTATCCAAGGAGTATTCAGATCTGGTTTGCCATTGTCTTCATCTGAAATATAATCTATAGCACCTGGCGTTCCTTGTGGATCCCTTTCCCAAGTATTCATCAGGTCTGACTCTGCTTAGTTCCAAATCAGATTGGATTTGGTGCCTTCAGATATATATTCAGAAATATCCTATGCTCCACTCCCTTAGTACAGTGCAGGTTCCAACTGTAAGTGAAGGACTGAATATTTTAGTTTTTCATGAGTTAAAAAGAAACTTCCCTGCATGTGAAAAGCTAGCACATTGGCAAAAAGCTGGCTAGCACTTTTTTCCTTGAAGTGCTAACTGTTAAGAAACAGAGAGGTCAGTTCAATGGGAGCGGGGAACCATTCAAACATATGATCTACCACCACACTCTCAAGAAAGCTTGGCAATTGGTCCTCCAAAAAGTCACTTGTCTCCATTTCCAGTCTCACAGCTTCCCATCATGGTAAGTTGTTTTTTATTTTCTTCCTGAACCTTTAAAATTATTTCAGTTTGCCAAAGGCTTGGGGGGTTGTTTTGTTGGATGTTTTCAATTTTGTGTTTCAATGAATATTAGTCAGAGGAAGGTGTTATAGTCTAGATTTCTCTCCAATCAATTGTTTGGCATGAGGTACAAGTTAATTTCCTCCTAAATCAATGGATTGTATTCCATTAACCTCAATGTAAGGTGGCTTCTCCTGTTAAATATTTATATCAATTAAATTGTCCCCAAGATATCTCTTGATCTACCAATTGTTAATACTACTGGGTTTAAGAAGTTGCCTGAATCCTCTCTGAATGAAAAAAGAAATGAAGATGTTGCATGTTGGAATCACAGAAAAGACTTCTGTGTCTATGATGGTAATAGAAACAATAAAAGCCAAAACCTTCTGATCTCTAATAAATTGTGCTGCTTCCTCTTCCTCTTCCAAAGTTTGTCACTCCAGTCTATCAGTTTGTACAGGAGGTGGTTCAATATTCTTCAGACAAAGCATACAGGTTCCATGATTCCATCTAATTATCACAATGACTAGTGCTTTATGCATGCCTACTTGCTCATAATTAGATTGCACAGAAGCATGTGTTATTGTTTCCACTTACCACACTCTATAAAAGTGGCTAAAATTCTCATTTCTGACAGGTTTGACTATTTTTTTTTCTATTTTAAATCTCTCCCTACCCACCCAAGCTTATTTCATACTCAAAGATAGGCTTCCTTTCCAAGAAATTGTGCATTTTGTGTGGCCAAATATAACCTAACTAAAAGGGCATTCCTAGATGAAATTATGCCCTAAACATGGAACTTTATTTTTAATTGTTCTCCAAGGAAAACAAAAAGCAAAGGCCAGTATATTGTCCCATGATGATAATCTCTAAAATTTCCACATCTTCAGTTTTCCAGGGCAGGGAACCCCTCCCCAACCCACCCACTGAAGCTGCCTTTTGCCTCACCTCTAGATTTGCTGCCACATTTTACTTTAAAACAAGATATGTGTATGGGAGAGGGGATATGCTGTTTTAAAGCAAAGCCATGCTTACAAGATACTTCTAGGAGTAAAGGTCTATATTAAAACAAGGTATATGGTCCCTGTGGACCTTGTCTTTAAAGAAAAAAAAGTATTTTTGTGGTTATTGTGCCATGGCAGAGTAGTGGTGATTTTGGAATGGGCTTGGGAGAGTACAAAAATTGAGTGTTTCTCTGTACTGTTACTCCATATCCAGTAAGGCATCTATGTATCAGATTTTTTTTTAAATGTAGAAATTGGAAGAAATAGAACTAGGGTTATACATAGTAAAAAGCTGGCATGGGCAAGACTAAATTATCCATCCCATTTCTAATAGTTCACATATTATTGTTGTTGCACTGAGAAGTATTTGGAAAAAAGATCAGGGTATTTCTGGGCACATCCAGATAGATCGAAAAGTCCCATGAAAAGTCCCACTTTTTGTTCCTGTTCTTTCTGATTTTATACTGGGTTAAAACAAATCCATCTGGGAGTTAGTATAAAAAGTCTCTGATCATACAAGGATCTGACAGAAAGTATTCTGGGATTGAAAAAAATGGATATGGACCTCAAAACTAACATGAAAAACAAAAACAAACTAGGAACAAATCTGGGACTGTGAAGTGCACTTTTTCTTTTCTTTCACTTGTGGCAACACCTTGGACCCTTTTTGTTCCACAGCTGCCACCACCCTATGTAAAGAGCCACTCCTTCACCAACCTTCTCTTCTAAAACTTTTGGTATAACCTATCTTGTATAAGGTTTAGTA
>CM034701.1:114931696-114954869 GCA_020142125.1 Phrynosoma platyrhinos | reverse complement strand
CACTGTCTGGAATCCAAACCCTATCTGACTTCCAACTGTTCTTAACAGCTGGCTCTAACCTGCCTTCTTTCCACAGGGACTTTTTGATCTTTTTAATCTGTCTGGATGCACCCATTGTCTCTGAAAAAAGCTGGGCTAAAATTTGGGAAATAGCACTAGTGAAATCAGTTTTGTAAATCACTTTTGAGAAGCTTCCCTCACAATTACATAAAGCTGGTATCATATACCAGTGAGGTTTGTTCATATCATATTTGGCAGATCAAAATTTTGTTGGGGAGGGTGTAAAAATATATATAGATATATTCCTGCACATGTGGTGTGAGTTGTACCCAAATCTATGGCTTTTGGAGAGAAATGCAATCTGATATATGTGCACCCATTGGTGCCAGATCTTGCTCTTCTTCTTTTTAAAAATAAAATTAAAATTTGCCAACTACATGAAAAAGAACATTAACATTACATAACATACATGAAAAATAAAAAAGAGAAAAAGCAAAAAACTAGAAATCAAAACAAGAAAAAAGAAAGAAAGAAAGAAAGAAGAAAAGCAGATAAGATAAAAATGACTTCCAATCTTCTCAGCAACTATCAAAGTTCATAAATTATGAGGGGGTATTGTAAAATAATAATTATCATCTGGAAGTTATTATGAAATTTATTGATGAAATTAAAGTTATTGATGAAATTTTGTCAGTGTCATCATTAGTCCCTCAATGCATGCTGCTGAGAAAATCAGCTCATTGTGTCCTTTATTTTTGTTACAGGTTGTGCCAGAAGTGACTAAAGTGGAAGACAGAAAAGTATGAGGGGGTATCGTAAAGTAATCATCATCTGGATGTTATTATGGTATATTGATGACATTTTGTCAGTGTCATCACCAAGTGACTTTTTCTTTTCTCAAAAATGAAAAATTCGTTGAGGGATCACTGATTTGCTAACACGGATGACATCATTAACAGTATTCAGAGGGTCAGGAAACACTGGGAAAAATGTGTAAACCTGGATGGTGACTACATACATTAACAACTACAAATCAAAACAAATTTTCTGTCATAAAATTTTAAAGGTGATCATTTAAACTTTACAATACTCCCTCATATGCATACCTGTACCTCTTTATACAATAAATCATTGGGTGTGTGCATGCAATTAGAACAATGGATTAAAAAGCCACCCTGATTGTTTGACAGAGGGGCAGGATATAAATAAAATTTATTATTATTAATATATTAAAAGTGGAGGAAAAGGAATGTAGAAAGAAAAAAAGTGCACACAATTTGAACAATTAATACAGAAAGGATGAGAAATGGAGGAAAATGAAAATTTGAAAGAATTAATTAGTAAAATTTATAAAATGTTGATGGAGAATAAAGGGGGGGAAACAAAGGAGAATATTTTGAGAGGGATATGGGAAAAAGAATTAGGATGTAAAATATGTGATAAGGAATGGGATTTGGGAACAGATTAAAGAAAATTACTATAAATTGATATGGAAACGGTATTTGATACCAGTGAGATTACATAATATTGATAAGAATAATTCAAAACTGCTGGACAGATTGCCAAGAAGTAGGGACATATGTGCATATGTGGTGGCAATGTAAATATGTACAAACTTTTTAGGGAAAATGATTATAGAAATATAAAGTATTATGAATGTAAAAATAGATAGAAGTCAGAATATAGTATTGTTATCACTATATAATTCAGGTCAGTCAATCAATCTTTTATTGATTAGCCCTTAGGCCATTTCACTGTAACTCAAGAGAGTAAAGCACACTATAAAATTCTGCAAAAAATTACAAGGAAATTAAAGTGCAATAAAGTATATATGAATGTAAATAAAATACCATATAGATACAGTACAGTATAAATATAATAACCCAAATAACAATAATAAAAAATTACCTCAAATGTCAGAGTTCTTCATCACTCTTACAGTTTACACCAATCATCCTCACATGTCTAGATTTCAACTGTGTCACTTTATGTAGATACCGAGCTGTGATGGTAGTTATTTTTGGACCTTGACCGCCCATAAAGTATGGAATTCTAACATGGTTATCCCAGGACATTGTTTGTTTAATGTAGGGACCATCTCTTTCCTGTTGATACAAATTACATTTGAATAGAATGTGAGTTAAATCCTCAATTTCACATTCTCCACAAATAGAAGTTCGCTCATTATATGGAATACCAATGAATCTCCCATATCTTTCCATAATGTCAAGCTGATCAAATCTAGTTTGGGTAAATGCCTCCCTCAAATGTTTAGGCATTTGTATTCTTAGATAATTTGCTCTTTGTTTGTATCGGCTCAGCCATTTTAAGTTGCCTACCTTACTCAAGGTGGCTATATCTTTTTGGGCTTCAATATCCAAATAGAAAGTATTATGAATGAAAATTAGATAGAAGTCCAAAACAGTATTGTCATCACTATATAATTCAGAGAAATGGAAAAAAGAAGAAAAAGACTTGATAACAAATCTGCTTACAGCAGTGAGGTTAATTATAACAAGATGTTGGAAAACAAAAATGTACAATTAGAGGAACTCCATTGAATTTGATAGCAATCGACAATCAAATCAGCTATATTTCCCGATCACCCAAAAATGAAGGGTTTTTTTAAAAAATTCTTTTACCTTTCCTTAACTATTTACAAATACAAATATATGCCCATCAAGACATATATAACTCTAAAGTTTCACTTTAGAGTTTTTAAAATAGTTGCTCACCAATTGCATTTCCTCCTGTCAAATCACTTGATCACATTCATTTTCTGGGGATTGCATCTTTGTCATCCTTCTACTAAACAGGATCTTGGTATACAAAGAAGTAACCTTTTATCCATTTTATAAATGGATTAAAAATACTAACAATGGATAAAAAATACAAAAAAATATAGATGTCATTTTTTAAAGAGGAAAGAATGGTTGTCTTCATAAATATTTTTAAAGCAAAAAATGGACTGAAGAAGAGTTTATTATGGGAAAATGAATTTGTTTTGGCTGGAAGAGATACTTCATTGAAAGCAACTAGCATAATAAAAGAAGACACAGCGCCATTGTTAGTATGTTTTATCCATTTATATACTTTTCAGTTTTTATTTTTCCACTCACAATTATAGCAAACTTTCTTGCTTCAGTTTGCCATCTTACAAATTCTTTAAAATAGTCCTTAAGATCTCCCATATTAATAGAGAAAGCAGGAAACTCACCAGAGTATTGATATCCCCATTGGACTGAAGATTTTTTTTTCTCAATTAGATCCAGATGTTTTTAAATAAGTATTTAGAAAAGTAAGTATGGTCACAGCTTAGTATCTTTAAAGGGTTGCATATAGCTAGATGAGTATTGATGGAAATTTCCCATGGTCACTCATGGTCAATCATTGCTGTCCTTGTGAGCAAACTCTGTGGTTCCTCCTTCTCCAGGGAGCATCTCACCAGCCAAAAATTGCCTCCAAACCAGAGATTTTGCTTCTGATCTCTCTCCTTCATGAAGCCCCATGAAGAGATGACAGCTGGCCATTATCATACCCAGAAGTCCCAGATCTTGATCTGTAAACATTTTTTTGAGAGCAAAATTTAGATCTTTTTAACAAAGATCTTGCAACTTCCCTATTACTAGTGGTCAGACAAGAAATGGTAAAAAATTGGAAAGTAATCATCTCATTGTCTGTGAATAATTGATGTCACTTTGTTTTAGACTGAGTACTTTTACAGAAACTAACACATAAGATTTGGCAACACCTGGTATATAAAGACCCAGACTCTTTATGTTCATTTATTATGCAAACTGTGAATCAGAAGATCTTCTTTTCCTTCCCCACACCACTTGGACACATCTGGAAAAAAGCATTTGGATAATGATAAACTGAAATCCTCTCTTACATAAAGACAAAACAACATTTGATTATTTTATAATGCTGTACTACTCAAGTTTGTACAGTACAGTGGGCTCTTGGTATCCACTGGAATTTGGTTCCAGTACCCCCTGTGGATAACAAAATCCATGGATGTTCAAGTCTCATTAAACACAATAGCATAGTCCAATGGTGTCCCTTACATAAAATGGCAAAATCAAAGGTTTGCTTTTTGGAATTTATATACAGTCTTGAAAACTTTCAAGCTATGAATGCTTGAATCAGTGGATAAAGAATCTGTGGATATGGAGGGCTGACTATATTGTTAAATTGCATGTTATATTCATAACTTTAATTTTTAAAGCCTAATGACTTTGAATCCTCATGTGGATGGGTATGTTTGTGTTAAGATTGTGTTATTGCTTTAGTGGAAACATATTGGTAACCAATTGATTACTTTTAACTAATTATATATTATTTTAGAATTACTTGTTTTAGAAGAGCCATTAAAAAAGGAAAAAGAAAATGGTCAAAAATTCTGTGAATGACCACCAAAATATTTTGAAAGTAGTAGGTGAATGTTACTCATTATACACACATACTCAGTTAATGTTAAAACATGAAAGGGACCATTGTTATGTCCTTGTTCTTCAAAGAATTACATGTAACAGCTCTTCTGAGGATGCGCTGTTTCCAAACTCTGTTTCTAAGATATGGGTTGCAAGGCTCAATGTTGCATTTTCCTACTTGTCAAGATATGAAACCCTCTATATACTATGATGAATACTCCACACAGTTTGAAAGCAAAGTTAACTGGTTAGATTTGTTTTAGAAAAAAATATTTTTGTGGCCATTACTATTTTCCAGGGGTTTTAGAATTTCCTAACTATGTGTTAGGAAATTCTAAGGCATGAGCCAAATTTTCTGTTCAGTCAAATACTGGATTAAGAGCATTACTGTAGCTCTACTTAATATATATATATATATATATATATATATATATATATATATATATATGTAAAATTAGGGTAAGTGGAAGAAATGTATTCTACAATGTGAAGTGTAGTACGTATATAAATGATGCCGTGGTAGTCAGGTTGGAATTCTAATGGTATCATAAAAAGGATCTCTGTAGAACAGTGTGTTAATATATAAACAAGGGAGCAACAGGCCTATTTTACAATCTGGAATGTAGAATGTAAAAAGTGGAAACACAAATCCAGTGGAAAACCCCTGTTTTAAAAAAAGCAATGCCTTTTATAAATGGTGAAAACACTGGGTCAGTGTAAGCCCCCTCTTCCAATCAATGGTGAAATATTGTGAAGACAGTATTGTAAGTAGGAGTGCATTAAATTCTTTGCCTTTGAGCACCTTTGGAAAATGTAGATTTTGGATGTTGGATAGCCAGAAAGTCACCTGATTTTAGGAGATCTGTATGCTTCTTGAAATGAGTGGCCAGTGTTTGGGTTTAATAAGGCTGCTTCTTAGGCACATGGCAAGATGGACCCAGTTAGGTTGGGCACAGCCAGAATAACAGTTGTAAGGTTAGGTAGACACAGAACTCAATGGAGTTCAGCTAGTGATGCGTACCTTCCAACATTTCACAAATAAAATCCGGTATATAAGTGACCTAGTAACACCAGAATGTGATAAGGGTATAGGCAACAAGAATGCAAACATTATTAATGAAGAGGAACACACAAAACTACTATTTTAAGCAGAAGAACCCTGGAATAGATGGACAGCTGCACTTGCCAAATAAAATGGCTTCTAGCTGCTTTGAAGGTGGGGTGTTTAGACAACACGTGAAGGGAAAGCAGGTGAAAAGTGAAAGGAAGATGCACTCCCTGGCTAAAAACTGGAGCAAAAAGAAGGTGGGATACTCCAACCCAAGGCAGAAAATGAGCTCAGCCTACCACCAGTACAGGATGGTGTCAAAGCAAAAATGCAATCACCAGTAATGCAATGAATGTAATTGCAATTTACATAACACATAACACAGTCAGTCCAACTGGCCATGGGGTGAAGGAGGATGAAGGGAGCAAGTATGGGGGCCTCCATGATTTTGTTTTGCCAATGTATTATTTGGCACATGGGTGCATCAATGCACTGTACAAGCAGTACATCATGCAGGCAATTGTGTGTCCAGTCATACTGGCAGGCGTCCAATGGGATGACATCTTTTCAGAAAGAGGGAGGTAACTGGAGGTCGTGGTGTGTTTGTGCGATGGTGTACATTCATGCATGGGGAGGCGGCAACAACAACAACACCAACAACAAAATATAGAGCACGGCTTGACACCTTGGGAGCAGGCTGTGTGGAAAGCGGGGATTCAACTCAGTTTCAGAAAACCTGGGATCAAGCTGCTTTTTCCCGCCTTTCTGCTCCAGCCCTTAGTTTAGGAAAACTTAATTAAGAAAACAAAACCCCAATAAATACAGTACTCTGTGTATTTGTGCGCATGCACAGCATGATTATCATAAATATAATATTGTCTAATAGGTTATTGTAAAATGAAAATGTCTTTATCAAGCTCGGTTGACATTTACAGCTTCTTCTGAGACCCACCCCTTAACAACCAATATTTCCAAATAAGAAGTTCTTCTTTTCAATGCTTAATAATAAGTGCACCCCATGCAGGGGTTTGGAGGTTATAGTGATGGATGTGGGACAATATCAAACAAATATTGTCAGCTTTGTTCTGCTTCTTGACTTTTAAGATTATAATGCTAGTTGTCTTCCAGAAAGCTATTTTACTAGTTTGATCAGTAAAACAAGGGACTATTCACTATATATTACTCTTATAAATTCTTTGGTACCATGTTGAGCTGTCAAGACAACTGACATTGTTTGGGCCTACAGCCTAGGTCTAAACTATATCAGCTGTTTCCAGATCATAAATTTCAGATGTGGATGTGAGGAAGTGAAACACAGACATAAAATTCAGACATTGATATTTGGCAATAATTTTCCTATCCATAGGTTATAAAACTTTTTTATTATTTGCAACAGTAACAATAAATAATGGAAATGAAAGAGAAGAATTATATCAGACAAACAGGAAAATAAAGGAGAGAAGGCAAAAAACAGAAAGGGGTAAGAAAAAGTGGAAAGAAAGGTGTGGTGGTAAATTAGTGTGTTAATTGGACAAATAGCAGAGTATCAGGTTACATTTTTTGTTGTTTGGAGGCAATTTTGTTGTAAATAAATTATTGTAATAATTCTGACTAAAACATATGATATTGGATTCAGGTTCAGCTAAATAATATAATGGTGTGAACAACATGTTTATTCTATCAAAAATGTACATTGGTTTCTGCATATGGAGAGTGACTGCCACACTGGATTTTGCAATGGCTTATATATAAAAACAACTGAAAAACTTCATCTAGTCCAAAAATATGATGTTTAGATTGCAGAGTAGATGTTTAGATTGCAAAAATATGATGTTTAGATTGCAGATACCGATTCTGTGTGGATTTTAATATAATTAATCATGTTGATTTTATATATTGCTTGATTTAATAATTTTTTAAGGGGGGGTGGGGGGGGTTTCTGTATTATGTTTTATGTACATTGTGTTTTAATTGATGTAAGCCGCCCTGATTGGGTACCCATTGGGCGGGGTATAAATAAAATTTATTATTATTATTATTTATTATTAGAGATGGGAAATTTAGGAGATGGACCCAGCTAGGTTCTAATCAACAGTTAATTGTGAGTAAATTGTTATTAAAACTGTTTGTTATTCTGTTAACTCTTTTTCACTAACTCTTCCCATCTCTTCTACAATGTGAGGACTTGTTATTATTACATTGTATATTACAGTATGTTGCTATGTGCTTTGGTCCATTTTTGGGATCCAAATCAAAGTGCTATTTTTAATTTTTCAGGTTACCTAAAGGATTGTCACCTTTCATATTTATCTTTTCGGACCCTAGAGAACCACCTGCTTATCTTCTCTGGGTGCCAACACCAAATTACAAGAGAGGGAGAGAGAAAGAGAGAGAGAGAGAGACTTTTCACTGGAAGTATCCCATTTTGGTGTGCACTAGACCACTCTGAACATATCCAGTCCCATTTGAGTTTGGAAGCTAACCCTGGGAAGACCAGGCACTCATTCACACCACAGAGTTATAGCATTATTATTTCACTTTAATTGCCATGGTTCTATCTTAAGGAACCTTATCACTGGCAATTTCAGTACAAGCCTGAGAGCTCTACTCATGCCTCATCAGACTACAAATCCCAGGATTCCATAGGATGCAGTCATGGCAGTTAAAGTGGAATCATATCACTATAATTCCATATTTTGAATGGTTAATACTTGGATGTGGGAACGCCAAATAGGGCTAGGAATGCATTTTGTGTGGAGACAGCTGCTGCCAGTCCAAGTTGACCATATTGGACCAGTCTGAATTGACAGAGCGCTGGTGGCACAGTGGTTAAATGCCTGTACTGCAGCCACTCACTCATAGACCACAAGGTTGTGAGTTCAATACTAGCTCAGGGCTCAGGCTAGACTCAGGCCTGTATCCTTCCAAGGTCGCTAAAATGAGTACCCAACTGTTGGGGGGCAATGAGCTTACAGTTGTAAACCGCTTAGACATCCCATAGTGTGATATGAAGCGGTATATAAATGAAGCTGCTTTGCTTTAGATGGATCAATAGTGTGATTCAGTAGAAGGCAGCTTCTTATGTTCCTATTCCCTCAAAATATACTTGAGTTTTTGTCTTTTCATCACCAGATTCTAAATATTTTCTTCCTAAAAGTATTTTAGGAATTGCTTTCAGGTCTTTGCACTGTTATATCCCCTCTGTTGGTTTTACTTTACATTTGATATTCCTGTGTGCTGCTGGTGCTTTTATCTCTGACTTGTTTTGCTATTGTTTTGTTATTACCTGTTTAGATCATGCATCACCTAGATCAGTGCTACTCAAAGTGACGGTTGATGGACTGGTGTCAGTCTGTGAGGCATCAGCTGCTGATCTTTGGTGAGTTTCTAAGAAAGAAAGAAAAAGTTGTAGCCAATGATGTAGCAGATATGATATTGCCCTCAAGTGGAAATAATTGCTCTCTCATCAGATAGCTAAGAAGCATTGATCTAGACAACTCTTATTGGGTAGCTTTAAAATATAATAAATATATATTTTTTTCTGCGAAATTACACACTCTTGTTATGCTCTATAAATAATTAATTCAAACAGTCATGCCTTTCTGTTAGGCTCCCACAATTGAATCTAAAGTAAATTTTAAAAAATGCATATCAAGGTCCCTGAAGTTCTCCTTTTATTGATTCCCCTGTCTGCTTTCCCTTTCTCTGTTTCTTTTCTTCCTTATTTTCATTTGTTTCGACCCTCATGTCTTTAGACTCAGTGTCTTTATTGCCTATCAAATCACTATCTCTATTCTATCTTCCAAAAACATATTCAGTATTTTGGGATGCAATGACATTCTTACAGGCCTGAAGCCTTCCAAGCTAGTGGGATGTGTATCTCCCTCCTGCCCCCCCCCTCTATCTCTGTGTGTAAAATACTTCAAGCCTTTTCATAAACCCCACTCACTCTAAAAGCAGTTTGGGCTCTGATCTAAATCCAAAATCAATAGGAAGGCTCCAGATGCACAATCCACAGGTGTTTTCACTCTAAACTGTAGGTGATCAAACTCCTACAGGGAAAGGTGCCATTTTCCATGGAACTCTTTGGCAGGTAACTTGCTGGTGATGTCAAGAAAATTAATCATTGCAATATGTAGAGCCAAGTAAAACAGATAACCATTTAGGAAAGAAAATACCAAACAACTCAATTCACTGATTCACTTTGTTCAGGAAATCCCCATGGCCTTAAGTTTCTAATCCTGGCCTTGTTATGTATATCTTCCCCATTCCTTTTTGAAGAGCCCCTTTGTCTTGAAATGCAACTATAACTGAATTGCCATAGCCAGAGGAAGTATTTTTCCAAGTCCACAGCAGTATCATCCAAGCTCATTCCTGGAATTAACTTCATTTTACCCTGAAATGGGGGCATGGAGGTGAAAACTGGACTCATCTATTTTTGACTGACTCCTGCCTCCCAGAAATCACCTCTCTTGGGCTTTCTCATCCTGAATCCAGATAATTTCTGTTGATGAAGCAGTGGTAGATGTCTTGGCAGCACCTTTTCTGTCCTACGCAGGTGGTTTTAAAAGCAAGCAAGCAAGCAAGCAAGCCAAACAAGAAATATTCAGTGTCATAACAATTATTTGGCTTTTGTGTTTTCTAAAATGCTGTCATTCTCCTCTTTTAATATTCTTGTATTAGATTCAGATGAAGGCTAGTCTGAGCTGCATTGGGCCCATTTAGGCTGGTTATGGCATTTCCCAAAGCAAAACTGGCATCTCTCTGAGGCTAGCAGAATCAAGCCAAGACTTCAGGAAGAGGCTTAATGATGGGGATGGACTGGATGGCCCTTGTGGTCTCTTCCAACTCTATGATTCTATGGGTTGGGGTTTTGGAAACTTTCATTTTTGTGATAATGCCCATGATGAGGGAGAAGAGAGAGTGGAGTTTATTGACTGACAGGTTCACCTGCTAACCCTAGGTACATTTTATGATGCGCTGTCCAATTGCTGTGTTTTATTTGGAGAGGTACAAGGACAAGGACACAAGATGATCATTGCACTTCATTATTTACTAAGTCTTAAGATGGTTTTCAAGCACCATAATCTCCTACCCTATACACCTATGCTTCTGAAATTATGAATCTTTCTTCTCTGGGGACTATTTTATATCATGTGCCACTTTTGTACAAATTTCCCAAAAAGTGAAGGAGGGGGAAAGACAACTGAATAATCCTCCATTTTTAAGACACCACTTCCATATAAACTATTGCACTTCTTCCTTTGAAGCTTTGATGTATTCTTACTTAGGGCCATCTCTGTTCTGTCTGCCATTTTTAGACATTTCCTGGCCCACAGGAAACCTAGTGGGATCATCATAACCCTTTTTTTAAAGAGACCTCTGCACAGGAAGGAATGTTCTATTCTAGTTCAAAGCTCCCTGGACATTTTCATCTGAAACTTGACATGCTTCATCCAAGTAGAAGGGATAACTATCCCTCCAAATTTCATCCAGTTCCACTAAGAAATAAAAGTGTTACTGATAGTTCCTTAAAAAAAAAAAAAAAGGAACTTGACCAAACCTCTCTGTATGTAGTGTGGGCCCGTTTAATTCTAAGTATAGCTGCAAATTTCAAACCATTATGAGAAGGAGAAAAAGAAGTTTTCAGCCTTTTTTGGGGGGTGGGGGGTGTATTTTATATGTCTAATGATAATCAAGAAGCATGAACCTTTTGATATCCAAATCCTATCTTCATGACAATTTCTTAAGTTCAGAGCACATTCTCAATTCTTAACAAGAAAGGAATTCAATTAAATGTCACTTACGGATCACTTTAGACAGACTGTGGAATAGGCAACTCCCATCCAAGCCACTTCACCTTTAAAGAACACATGACAGTTACATTGTCTTGGATATAGCCTTGACATTTATGTATGAAAACTAAATATATCTGATTAAGAGACTACCTGGGAACTTATGGAATCTGTTGAAAAACGGAACACAGTCTTTTTAAAGCTTGCAAATTCAAGACTGAACATCAGATAGTAACAAGTCAACTAAGAGAAAGCAACAACCACTCAGCATGTCAAGCACACTGAGAGGACCTCCCCCCATACACCCCCCAATACATGCACACCTTTTTAGCACAGACAAAAAATATTGTTTGGGTAAACATTTTTTCACCAAACTGTGAAAAATCAGGAGTTTGGCCATTTTGTAATAAGTATGGCTCAGTGGGTTAAGACAAACTTTCTTGTTGAGGATGTTGTTTGTCATGCAAGCAGCTTCTGCTGGATTTTCCTTCTCTATACAATTATTAAAAAGACAGAAGTCCTGTTCCTTATTTCATCTGACAAACCTTTCTTTGATTTTTCTAAAGGTCTAGGAAGATCTGTTTTCCTGCAGATTAGACCATTTCCTGTTTTTCCTTTGTCTGTCTGAACATTCTGGCTTCAAAGAAGTGATCCAAACAGGGACATCATTAAGAGGGTGTGGGGAGGATGCAGACCACAGTGGATGGCAGTTGGGGGGGGGAGGTGACACCTAGTTGGGCCCTCTGCCCACTGTGGTCACTGGAGTGTGTGGTGCTACTACCACCTGGCAGCCATTTGGGTTGGTGGGTCTGCTGGCCAACCAGAAGAGGGAGGCACTAGCAGAAAACTCCCCTTCCTGCTACCATTGACTCCCATCTGTTCTTCCCTGGTGCTCTGGACTGTCTTGACTTCAGCCAAGAAAGCCCAAGACCATGGAGAAGCCCAAACGGATGGTGGTGGTGTGACGAACCCATAGCAAACTCACTGTAGCCACTGCCACCACCACCCATTCTTCTCTGCTGCCTTGAGCCCTTGGCTAAGGTCATGGAGAAGCCCAAATGGGAGGTGTCTGTGGCTATCCAGTTGTAGCTGAGGATGGAGTGGGGGAAGGGGCTGCCATGAGGAAGCATGGAATACTATATATCCTGCTCACAGCTATTCAGAGCCCATGGGGAGAGTGGAAGGGATTAAAGCATTAGGGGTTATTCCCAGTGTTATGTCAGTGAAGAACTGCAAGCATTGGCCATGTTTTGCAACTAGTCACATAACACACACAACTGGTACAAGACACATTTAGCCAAAGGAAGCAGTAGTGAAGCCTTGTAAAACAGTTTGTGCATACTTTGCACAATCAAAAATCAAGGTACCAAATTTGACACTTGCACAAGTGGTAGAAACATACATTTTTAGAATGACACCAAGAAATGTGACCATAGGAGTTATCTAGGATAAGCCAAACAAACAATCCTTCTAATGGAGTCTAAAATGCAATATTTTGGCTCCTGCACATAGACTGTGCATCTTGCTTGACCCTGACACATATTTCATTTGAATGGAAAGTTTGATATATGGCAAACAGCGCTACTCACAGATCTCTTCACTAACAGTCATGTATTAAAATCTCTTGGAACAAATAGCAATATTTAACTTGAAGGAAACATACCTGAACCGAAACAGGTCTAGGTATATCTTGGCCTTTGAATAGTTAATGCAGGTCCCAGCTCCTTGCTGCTTTTCCTCTCCCTCCTAGAGTACTGCTTTTCCTCCTTCTCGTCATCCTCCTCCTCCTCACTTTGTTCAAAACTAAAATCTAGTCTTCTGAATGTGCCTTTTAAAGGGACAAGAAGTTCACCACTTTATTTTAGAAAACCATGTACTTGGACCCAGTGGCATCATTAGGATTGGTGTCAAAAAATGCAGTAACTCATGGTGTCACCCCCCACACCATTGACCTTCTCTCATTTCACACCGTACAGAATCCTTAGTAATGTTTTTTTTTGCACTAATGTTACTCATAAATCATAATTCCCATATACCACTGAATGTAATGCTAATAGTTGTGACATAAACAACTAGCAAAATTAAAATTATACCTTCAGATTACAATAGCTCACTCTTAATTCATTGGCTTGCTGTGAATGATGGAGAAGTCCCTGGCATAGAGAACAATGGTGTTAAGAAGGGAGGAAGAAATGAGGCACAAACAAGCATACATTGTTTTACAGTGGTGATGTACCTTCTCTCCATGATAAGGAAACAGCCAAGAGAGGAATGAGTAGAAGAGTGAAGCAAAAATAGTCTGTCTTGCCAGAAATGCAAGCTAATTGTGTCTCAAGGATTATGGCTCTCAGAAGATGGCCAGACAATACAGCATTGCACAGGCATGAGTTAGCTTGTTTCCATAAGAGTGTTTTCTCCCATCTCTTTTCACTGTAATTGAGAAATGCATGAGCTCATCTCTTTGGAGCAGGAAAGGAGAACAGAGATAGAGAAACACATTTTTTTTGATACCTCAACTGTAGATAGTTAAAAAATGGCCAGAGTTTTCCATGAGAGCAGGTGGGTGAATCACCTTCCAGGAAGCAGCCAGCACTTTACAGAGGGCTGTTGTTTAATATTCCATTATTTATTCAGACACCCTATACATTCTACCCACCAGATAAATGCCCTATTAAGTGATCATAGTTAAGAAACAGCTATGTCGTCCTAGCTGAGTTATTTGTTCCATGTGCCATTATTCATTAAAGGGCTGGTTCAAAACTAGTTACCCTGTTGACTAGCTAAATGTTAAAATGATGTTGTGTCTGGCTGCTATGCCCTGATTAGATAAAAGAACCAAAGGGCTAGAGGGTTTTCTAGTAGTGTGTATCAGAAATAACCTCCCCAGGGGAAATCCTATCCATCCTAGGCCCCATGCATATATGAATAATGATCCTGATCCTCCTCCTCCTCCGCCTCCTCCTTTTTTCCTCAATACTATGACAGCATAGAGAAGTAAGAATCATACACTTCTGTTACATTTTATATCCTAAATTATCTGAATTTGCTAGCACTGTTTTCAATGTGAGATTTACCAATACTTACTTTGTTGTTCAAATATAATCCCTTATGTGTAGGCACTTGGGCAATGCTACTGTCCTATAAAGGAATGAGTACTTGGTGATGTTGAAAAGACTGGATACTAAAGAAACTGGAAGAAATTTGAATTCTGTCCTCCCTGGTGAATATTACACTAATGCTATCTTTGGACTTTGCCCCCAACAGATCACTGTGCCTATAACAGAACTTGTTATTATTCATATTCTTTATTATTATCAATTATAAAAAAACATAAACAATAACAACTTAAGGACAACATACAAATCATACAACAACACTACGTAACAACAACAACAGAGACAAAAACAAACTAAAATACTTCCTTGTCTTGTGAGTATTTTCCAATGATATTCCATTAGTATTAAATCTAAACACTTTTTAATTGGCTGTCATTAATTATAACATCACCTCATGTGTATTTACACATGATTTTTGTCTTTTATAAGTCAATGGAAACATCAAAATTCATTCTAGTCCAATCGTGTAGCTAGTATGATTATATTCTTTTAAATAAATTATTAATGGGTCCCTGTGGTGCACAATACTGCCACCTTTCTCTTTTTACACTTTAATTCTAGCTGGCAGTCCTGTGTTGGAATATGAATGGGTTATACATTCTTATGGGTTATACAGCCAAAGGAGAAATGTAGAGATGTGTGTGACAGCAGGTGGCCAAGAAGTCAAAACATAAACACAGTTTCAGCCTGGGAATAGATAGGCAGCACATCAACATATGAGCTCATGGGAAAGAAGTCACATGGAGGATGATAGACAGCTAGAGGCTGGGTTAAAACACATCATACAGGCAATATCCAATCAGCATAAGGTTAACACCCAGAGGGTGGAGTATGGGAAGGGCCAAGAGTTTCTTTGTTCTCCTGTTTATATATGCAAGCAATGTGATTATGCTTAAGCTGGGTTTTTTTGTTTATGCTTATGCTTGGGAATTGTTTTTACAATGTAACTGTAACTCTTGGGTCTGGAAACATGGATCTGTAACTTTTCTATTCTACAACAACATCAGCAAGATGTGATCCTATACTATTTGTATGTTTTCTTTTCTTATTACTTTATGGAACAATAATGCTCTACTTTAGATCTACAAGATGTGTTTGCATGCTTTTAACATGGAAAAGACTGATGGAGGAAGCTACTTTTCTAAGCTCTGCTGCTCTACACTTCATATCCAAATATTCAACAATCCCCAGCCTTGCCACCTAATGAAGTGTAAGGGACCCACAATGTCTTTTGTGTGATGTCCCCCTCCAAATCCTCCAAATATTAGTAGTGTGTTTTGTGACTAAAACATAGGCCAAGTGATGTTGAAATGAGAAGAAAAGTTTATTTAAAATCAGCATGTAATAATGTAACTTGCTTCAGAATTTGCTACTATAGTCTTTTTTTGGTTACAAAATTATAAAGTTTGTTTCTAATTCACTCACAGTACCTCAGCCACACTGGCTAACAATATCTATTTGGAGAGAACTCCACAGCAACTCTCTTCTTTAGAGCTCTGTAAGTGTTCAGAGTCTCTCCTTTCTAGATTCTACCTCCCCCAAAATACAGTTTTCCCCCAAGAACACCCTAAACACAGCCCTCTCTCTGGCTTAACTTTCTCAACACTATAACTAACTACTAACTCTCAGCCTGGGCTTTTTAAATGCTCCCAGCTGGAATCCCATTGGCTGGCTCTCAGCTGCCTCCTGATTGGCCAGCTGGACATTCTATTCACCACAGTCCCACATTCGGCGAAATGAATCTATGTTTTTCCTTTTTAATAAATTGGTTAATTTGTCCATTTCCATATACTCATATCATTTGAAAAGCCAATCTTTTATATCTGGACAGATCTCACTTTTCCATTTTGATGTAAATAATAATCTTGTAGCTGATACTATGTACAATATCAAGGTTTTATATTTTCTTTTAATTTCCTTATTTATGATCATGTTTAATAAATACAGTTTAGGGTCCAACGTAAATTTAATTTTTAATATCACCTGTATCTCTGTATGGATTTGTCTCCAATACTCTCTAACTTTACCACAGCTCTACCAGACATGAAATTTTTTTTCCTACTTCCTTACTACATTTCCAACATAACTCACTTGTGTTCTTGCACATCCTGGCTAATTTATAAGGTGTGAGGTACCAGTGAAATTGCATTTTGTATCAGTTTCCCCTCAAATTATAACTTAAAGTAAATTTTGAACCTCTTCTCCAGGCATATTCCCACCATTCCAGTTGTATTGGATGCCCTATATCCTGGGCCCATTTAATCATACAGTGCTTAACAATTTCAGGTTCTTGGTCATATTTCAGTAACATCTTATAGAGTTTCCCTCTTCTTGTATAATATTCGTCAAGTCTACATCCCATTCCTCAAAGCCATTGAATTTATAGTCTATCTTAAACCTTTCCCTGATCTGTTGGTATAAGAACCAACTACAGTTATAAGCTAGTTCTTTCAATACTTCCTTTTCTTTTAATTTAATCCTATCCCTATTTCTGACCAGAATATTGTCGTAGGTTACTCATCGATCATTACTCATTGGTTCAGGTCCATGAAAAACCTCATTCACTGAGGTCCATCCAGGAATCAAGTCTTTCCATCTTTTCTTAACATTCTTCCAAACTCTTAACAGCGCACACTTTATTAAGTGGTTATTAAAGTCTTTATGAACCACATCTTTTTTGTATATAAGATAAGCTTGCCACCCGAATCTGTTTTCAAATCCTTCTGGCTGTAACAAAGTTTTCTTTGTGATCTTAATACAATACAGTATCCAATACAAGCTACAAGCATAATAGTAAAGTTGTAGATTTGGTAATGCCATACCTCCCCTATTTGTTTCATCCTGAAGGAGTTTCATTTTCACACAAGGCTTTTTTCCAGACCAAAGAAACTGTGAAATATCTCTTTCCCATTTCTTGAATGGTGCATCACTGATAATTATTTGCAAATTTTGAAACAAAAAGAGAATCTTGGGGAGTACATTAATTTTAATAACTGAAATTTTACCTATCCATGACAAACCAATATTTCTCCATCTTTTCATCTCCATCTTTATGTCTCTCCATACTTTCTCGTAATTATTTTTGAACAATTTATTATTATCCGTGGTGCACTCTATACCAAGGTATCTTACCTTCTTTTGTATTAAAAATTTAGATCTTTTTACAAATTCTTTCTCTTCTGTCTCCATCAGGTTCATAGATAATACTTTTGTCTTTAATTTATTGATAATTAGCCCTGATACCTTACTGTAATGGTTTACAGTCTTTAACAATTTTCCGATATTTATATGGGGCTCAGATAATATTATCATTATATCATCTGCATATGCCATCATTTTAAACTCATATTCCTTTACTTTGACTTCCTCAATTAAAATTATTTTATCTGATCGCAAATAGCAAAAATTCCAAGGAAATAATAAAAGAGGTGAAAGGGGACAATCCGGTCTTGTTCCCCTAAAAATATTACATGGTTTAACCAAAATGCTGACTGCTTGCTCCTTATATATTGCTTTCATCCACCTTTCAAAATTAATCACTACATCTATCTTCTGTAACACAGTCAACAAAAAAGTCCAATTCTGCATTTAATAAGATAAAGGTGACTTTATTATTAATTTTTTTCATATGATACTCTATCAGATTAATGAGATGCCTTATATTATCCTTTATTCTTCTGCCTGGGAGAAAACCTGACTGGTCTTCATGTATCCATCCCACCAGAATTTTCTTAAGTCTATCAGCCATGATGGATGCAAAGATCTTGTAATTGCAATTAAGCAACAAGATTGGCCTAAATTGTCTTGGTTCCAGAATATCATTTATTTCTTTGGGTATTAAAGTAATAACAGAACTTGTATTAGTAGTAATCAAATTAGCTCTAGAGAACAACTAGATGTCTGGTGTTGCAAGATCAAAATGTCAGAAGTAAGAAACATTGCTGGTTGTACTGTGAGATAGTCTGGAAAAGAAGAGAAAGAAATATAATATGCTTATGATTTAATAGTATAAGGGTCTGCACTTGGAAATAAGGTACTTCCTCTAAAATCTGTGATATCTGGTAGTGCTAGACCCATATGTTTCCTTGATCTTGTGTGGTAATATGTGTATCCACAGGTGCTCATTGTGCCTTTATTATAACAAGGAGTAGTAGCTTGTGTGCTACAGCTTTCCATTTTACTTCTTCTGTCTTCTAAATTGTCTTTTCCTTTCTCACCATCTCTTTAGAATGTACTTCTTTAGCAACAGTGTAGGCACAAATGTGTATAAGTAAATCCCTACATTATTATTTACTTCTGTGGTTCTTCTGGGATTTTGGGATACTGCAGACTTCCATTGTTAATTCATTTTGGATTAGTGCAGCATTCTGTTTCCAAAATGGGTGATGTCAACCAGATGCCTATGGGCAATTTACAAAAAAAAAGACATTGGTATAATAATATTCTCCCACTTGTCTTCCTGAGAAACTAGTATACATAGGTATACCACCTCTGGTACTGGAAATAGTTGAGTCTATTAACTGATTCCAATAATTTTACCAGACACTTAGAGTAGAAGGTTGCTTGTATTCATTCAGAAGTTGAATGCCACAGCCATTACAGGGTCTAGGGAAGTGCACCATCTACCAGTTTTCTTCAGATCAGTTTTAGTTGTCGCAACCTGATGATGTGGACATGACACTTGAATTGGTGCATCCCACCACTTGTAGTCTTATTTCTTGCTCACCTTGACTGTTATAATCTAGCAGATATAGATTGATTGGAGTGATCCCAGGGGTATTAAGTGCCTCACTATGTCAGGGGGAGATATCTATAGTGAGAGTAGCGACTTTCTCTGTATCTTACTGCATGCTATGTGGGAGATGGTAATAAAAGTGTGTCTTTAGTTGAACAGATTTTTCCAGCTGTACAAAAGACACACTTCAATGAGCATGTCCATGGGAAGAGAACTGATGTGCTATGATGTCATGTGATATGGCACAGAGAAAGCAGCTACTCTCTGACTCCATTTCTGCTTTCTCTTCTTGTGAGATAAGTTTCTATGTTTCAGAAAAGGCATTTCATCTAATTGTATATGTCAGGGGTAGGCAACCTTTCCCCTTTAAGGGCCGAGGGACTTCAGCTCCCAGAATCCCAGGAGCTATTGGCCAACATGGGACTATTGGCCAACATGGCCGAGGCATCTGGGAGCTGAAGTCCCTCGGCCCTTAAAGGGGAAAGGTTGCCTACCCCTGGTATATGTATTAGTGCCACGTATCTCTCAAATCAGATTTTCCATCCAAATTTTACAAAACCAATTTGAATGTATTAATCTCTCTACCCTCTCCATCTCTCATATACCTCCATGGTGATATTAGCACTATGAGTTCTTGGAATTTCAGTCTGTGTTCTCCTACTGTATAACTTCACAAATCTCTGAAGAGGTCCTTCAGTTAAAATAGTACTAAGGGAAAGCCTGTGTTTTGAATCAGATCTAATTAAAAACCACTATTGCACAAGTGTGGGGTTCCTTATTCGCTATACAATATTTATTTTTCCTTTGGATATTTTTCTATGCTTTTTCTCCTTTTTCCTATATATTTTTTATGCTAAATTAAACAGTAACCCAGTAATATTCAAGCCTACCTTTCAAACCCACAATGTTTGGGCAGCCCCTGAATAAGGCAAAACAAGTTTTCCCAACCCTAGAACAGACTGGACTCATTTTCCAGCTCACACACCCTCATTCAGGTCACTGCCATGGTCTGTTTGTCTGCCCTAACAAAATATGTCTCTGTATTAGGCTTGCCATGCTGCTTAATAGTAATACTTGTAGATTGGTTATGATGAAACAGAGAGAAGCAGACTTGGAGGAGAATGAGACAATATGATGAGACTTATCATAGGACAGAGACTTAAACAGCAGACTCGGGGCCTTTACAAACTGCCAGAAATAATGCAACTTGAGTCCACTTTAGCTGCTCTGGCTCATTGCTAGGGAATCATGGGAATTGTAGTTTATTGTGGCACCAGAGCTCTCTGACAGAAGAAAAACTGTCTCAGAAAAAAAACTACAATTCCCATGATTCCCTAGCATGGAGCCAGGACAGTTAAAGTGGACTCAAGTTGCATTATTTCTGGCAGTCTGTAAATCTTCTCTGTTAATTTAATTTTCATTGTTCATTGTAAAGACAAGGGTGCACATACAACCCCCTTCAGCCAATGTATCAGGGAAGTATAGTGCTATGCTAGCAACTACCTTTGCCCACACTGGCAAGCCATGTCCCCATGTATTGTTCAAAGTGAGAAACAGCCCGTGTGTAAAGATGCATTTGGAGAATGTTTCTCCATCATAAGAGGAGTCACCTAGTCCAGTCTAGGTGGAGAATTCTGCCATAGAGTCTGGCAATGCTGGCCTTCATGTTGCCTTGCCTCTTGGCATTCTGAGTCAGTCCAGTGGAAGCTTTCTCAGACTTAATGACAAACTCCTTGGGTTTGGGATATTATAAATCAAGAGTGGGCAGCCATAGGACATCCAGGGCCCTGGATGATTCAGTGAGGGGGGACAATCAGCCTGTCCATCTTGGGTACTATTGATAGCAGTGCTATTGGGAGAACATTGGGAAGAAGGGGATGCAGCTGCTTTAATACCATCTTCTCTTGAAGGGGCTGGGAATGATTTGGGAATGGAAATTGAGATTATGTGGGGGAAAGAAAGGTATGGTGGAAACAGAGAGAAGGGATGTTACAAAAGAAGGTGGTATCAATGTTTGAAAACTATCCCACCTTCAGTTCACTCTGTTTCCCAGAATGGATTGGAGAGTGTACCAATCATTTCACAGACCCTTACTCTGCTCCTCGGTCAAAAATAAGACTCATATTATTTATGACCTCTTAGATGAGGCTGCTGACCTGGCTTGCTTCACAGAGACTTGGTTGGGAGAAGCCAGTGCTGTGACTTGGATGCAGGCCCTCCCAGCGGGTACTCAGTTAGTGAGCAGGTAAGGGGAAGTGGGTGGGGGGTGGGGTGGGGCGGTGTGGCTTTAGTTCATAAGAACAACTTGACCTTGACCAGGATACCTGTCCAGAACACACTCCATTTCGAGTGTATGTATCTGAGCCTGAGGACTACGGATAGTTTGAGGATTCTGTTAGTATACCGGGTACCCGGTTAGGGAGCAGACTCCCTAACCAAGCTGACTCAGCTGGTCTCAGAGTTGCTGTTGGAATCACCAAGCTTTTAGTTTTGGGTGACTTCAACATCCTACTTGAGACCAGTCTGCCAAATCTAACGGGCGCAGCTAGTGAGTTCATGGAATCCATGGGCCTATCCCAATTGGTAGTTGGGCCCACTCATTATGCAGGTCATACCCTTGATACGGTCTTTAGTATGGATCAGGCATATCTGTGGGCAGAGGTTATTAAAACCACTGCATTGTCATGGACAGATCATTTCCTGGTCAAGATTGAACTAAGAGCCACTGTCCACCCCACCAGGAGTGGCAGACCTATTAGAATGGTCTGCGCTCAAAGGCTAATGGAACCAATTGGATTCCAGAAAGCCTTAGAGGATCTAATGCAGGGGTAGGCAACCTTTCCCCTTTAAGGGCCAAAGGACTTCAGCTCCCAGAAGCCTCAGCCATGTTGGCCAATAGTCCCATGTTGGCCAATAGCTCCTGGGATTCTGGGAGCTGAAGTCCCTCGGCCCTTAAAGGGGAAAGGTTGCCTACCCCTGATCTAATGGTTGGTAATGCCGGTGATTCTGTTGAAGCTTTGGTTAATACGTGGAACATCGATCTTACCAAGGCTATCCACACAATCGCTTCCAAGCGTCCTTTCCAACCTGCTTCTAACTGTAAGCCTTGGTATACAGAAGAGCTTAGGAAGATGAAGCAGGTTGGACAATGACTAGAATGCATCTGGTGGAAAACTCAACTCTTATCCAACAAGACTCGTCATAGGAATTTTCTTTGTTCTTATCAAGAGGCAATACATGCAGCACAGAAATCTTTCTCCTCTGCACATATTGTGTCTGCAGAGTCCCATCCAGCAGAGCTGTTTAGGGTGGTAGGGGAACTGACGCAGGTGTCACCTGTGCAGAACCTTTTATTTAACCTGACAACGGCCTGGTGTGATGCATTTAACAACTTCTTTGCAGATAAAATCTCTCAGGTAAGAGCCGACTTAGATGCCAGGGTTGCGACAGAATCAATTGATGAGGTGTCCAGCAACTCTGTTGATGAAATTATACTGGATCAGCTTCAGTCTGTGAATACCGATGATGTGGACAAGCTCCTTGGTAGAGTGAAGAAAACGATCTGCCCTCTTGATCCTTGCCCATCATGGCTGGCCATCCAGGGGGGAGATACACTGAGAATGTTCCTTAGGGACATTGTCAACACATTCTTTAGGGAAAGTTTTGTTCCATCCTGTCTAAAGGAAGCAGTGGTTAGGCTGCTTCTGAAAAAACCTTTCCTGGACCCCCTAGATATGAACAGCTATAGGCCAGTCTCCCTGCTACCTTTTTTAAGCAAAGTGATTGGGAGGGTGGTTGCTCTTCAACTCCAAGCTGTCTTGGAAGAAACCGATTATGTAGATCATTTCAAACTTGCTTTACGACAGGATATGGAGTTGAGAATGCCTTGGTTGCCTTGGCTGATGACCTTTGTCTGGGCATCGACAGGGGTAGTGTGACCCTGCTGGTGCTACTGGACTTCTCAGCGGCTTTTGACACAATAGATCATAACATCCTCCTGGATCACCTGGAAGGTTAGGAATTGGAGGCATTGCATTACAGTGGTT
>CM034701.1:114917986-114931596 GCA_020142125.1 Phrynosoma platyrhinos | reverse complement strand
CACACTCTCCTCCAAGGACTGTGTTCACAGTCTGGGGGTGCTCCTGGACCTGTCACTCCAGGTGACAAATCAGGTAAATGCGACAGGAGTGCCTGTTATCAGCTTCCGCTGATACTCCAGCTGTGCCCTCTCCTGGAAGCTAGGGACCTTGAAACTATTGTACATGCACTGGTAACCTCTTGTCTTGACTTCTGTAATGCACACTACATGGGGCTACCCTTGTGCTTGACCTGGAAACTTCAATTAGTACAGAATATGGCAGCCAGGTTGGTCTCGGGAATAACAAGAGAGACCACATTGCACTCATGTTAAAATCACTCCACTGGCTGCCCATTAGTTTCCAGGCACAGTACAAGGTGTTGGATATTACCTTTAAATGGCTTGGGCCCAACCTATTTCCGGGACTGCCTCCATCCATATAATCCACCCCGTGCACTGAGGTCCTCTGGGAGGAATTTGCTGTAGCCTATAAAAACTAGACTGTCTTCAACCTCCCAGAGGGTCTTCTCTGCTACTGCTCCCAGATTATGGAATGGCCTGACGGACGAGACCCATCTTATTACCACCTTAAATAGCTTGAAAAAGGCTGTTAAGACAGATGTTTTCCAGCAGGCCTTTTCTCAATAAATATCCTGGCTCCAAGACTCAGCCCATCTTCTCTCCCTACCTCCGTTGCTGCTATTGTTATTGTTTTGTGTGTGATTTATTTTATGTATGTTTTAAATTGGGGTGGGTGGGTTCTTGGTGTTGTATGTATTTTATTGTAGTTTTAATGCTGTAAGCTGCCCCGGTTGTGTTGCAGAGGGGCGGGATAGAAATAAATTTTATTATTATTATTATTATTATTATTATTAACCCTGGCCTTTTCATCTGTTAATTCATTGTTGAGGCAGACGTAACCACTCAGGTGTCTACATGAGGTTCTCACCTTGAATCCATGGTGGCTTGGCCTTTTCTGGTTTAGGGCCATGATAGGAGACCTACAATGGGGTTTTTTATATTAAAACAATACTTATAACAGTTGTAAGTACGGGAATGTATCCCCCCCCCAGACATAATACAGGGGTTGTACTATATTCACTCTTCTTAAAAGTATGTTTCAAAAATCTTTGTAAGCAACATATCTAGGTGGCTATCACAATTTTCACAACCTCCAGTGGTCATGGAAATAGTGCCTTTCTCCATCACCATCATAAAGATGGACTTTCATAAATACAGTTGTTCTATGTCAGCATTGTCCTGATGTAACCTCCTTTAGCCAGTATGTGAGGGGATTGTGGGACTCCTGGCAATTATCCTGCCTATACTTGAGGATACTCTTTTCCCACCATTGCCATGCATGGGTCTGGTGATCCATGCATGGCGGGGGTCTGGAGAAGACCCATGGGAGTCTTTCCACACCCCTGTCATGCCTGGATTGGGTGATCCAGGCATGGCAGGGCTCTGGAGGGGACCCCCAGGGGTCCTTCCCCACCCCTGCCATGCCTGAGTCAGATGATTCAGGCATGGCAGGGGTCTCGAGGAGACCTGCAGGGCTCTTTTTTCACCACTGCCCTGCCTGGGTCGGGCAAAGGGGTATTTGCAATTTTTCCATATTCATGGGGGTCCTTTGCTCCAGAACCCCTGTGAATATGGAGGAATGACTGCACTCTTCTTGATACAAGGGGACAACTCAACAATTGTTCATCATCATCACCTCCCCTTCTAACAGTGAATTCAGATGGTTGTGTTCATATTGGTTTAAAAGTAAACCAGAAGGGGAGGAAACTATGAGCCTATACAGACTGCCAGAAATAATCCAGTTTGAGACCACTTTAATTGTCCTGGCTCAGTGCTAAGGAATCATGGGAACTGTAGCATATTGTCGCACCAGAGCTCTCTGACAGGGAAGGCTCAATGTCTCAGAAAAACTACAATTCCCATGATTCCCTAGCACAGAGCCAGGACAGTTAAAGTGACCTCAAGTTGGATTATTTCTGGCAGTCTGTATAGGCCCTATATGTTTTGTACCAAATCTTATCACATTTCAGATGTTTTACATTTAGTTAATTGTGAGAAAATAAGGATTCATTTCTTGAAAATTATAGCTAAAATGATAACTACTTTTGGAAAACTAGAACTATAACTGTAATGATTTAACTGGAAGAAGTAACTCTCTACCTCTGCACACAGTGGTTTCACATGTGGCCTTAGTGAGATTGGACTAGGTGACTCCTCTTATGATGGAGAAACATTTTCCACATGCATCTTTACACATGGGCTGTTTCTCACTTTGAACAATACATGTGGACATGGCTTGCCAGTGTGGGCAAAGGTAGTTGCTAGCATAGCACTATACTTCCCTGATACATTGGCTGAAGGGGATTGTATGTGCACCCCTGTCTTGCAAATCTGTTCATAAACATACTAGTTTATCAGACAAACAGCCTGCTTGGCAAAGGAAAGCTGTTGCCTTTTTCTTAATACACCTGCATTTGTCCACTTCAATTTTGTTTAATGATGGGTCGTGTGCCAGGAGGACTGCTTTTCAAGAAATATCCCTTTCAAGCATGGCCAGATGATTCCTCTTGCACCTGCCCTTTTGACTATTGAACTGGCTCATTTAGAAAGGATTTGGCCTCTCTTTAGGAACTGGACTTTATGAAAATAATATTCTTTTTCCTAGAACAGGGAAAAAGTAGGTTCACTGATCTTGAAAATCATCCATGGAAGTTGGTCTGTGTTTCCAACAACTTATTTTGCCCTGAACACTGAGAAGTTCAGTAATAATGGTCTTGGTGCACAGGGGTCCTAATGCCAATTACGGTAAAGCCTTAAAATGCAAGCCCCTTTGTTTTCAGTGCTGCTGCTTAGTGGCTGTAGTTTTCTATTTTGAGAAGTGCAAAGAAACATCTTGGTATGAGGAACATAGGAAAGAGAGTTGAGCTGCTATTTCTAGAAGATTATTGAGCACAATGGAATCAGTGGCTTGTTCTCTCATGTCCTCTTCCTGTAAAACGGACTTTCTCAGCCAGCAAGTTATGCTGGAAATGTGGTCACTGGTAGCACTACCAAGAATAACTGCCCTTTAGCACATAGGGTGTTGGAATGTGGGATTTCTATGACATTTACATGGTTTCTTTCTTAGAGACTAAAGAAATGGTGAGGTGTATTGGGTGGTGAGGGCAACATCCCTGTTCTGATCATGTGTGGTTGCCTAAATGCCATTGGTTATATTTATTTTATTTATGTCTACACTAAAGTTGTAGTCTGCTTCACTCAAAAGTCTCAGAACAAGTCACAAGCCACAACAGATTAAAACATGAGATAAGTACATAATACAAAGTAGGCAAAATCTTACAAACATGAATATTTGATCTATAACTAAGAATGACTAGTCATTTGAGAATTAGTCAAAACTGTAGGAAAGATTAACATTTACCAAGGTGCCAAAGAAAAGGTGTCCCATAGCCAATGAATATCTAGAAAAGCAAAAGACCTTTGCAAACTCTGGGCCCTAACTTTGCTCATTGGTGTTAGTCAAATATTTGGGTTGACTCTGCATTTTGAGAAAACTATGGGATGGAGACAAGCTGTCACATAAGCTAGGCTTAAGCCATTCAGAGTGAGATGAAGCAGCATCTTGAAGTGAGAGCCCAGAAAGCATTTGAAAGAGGGAACCACTTTAGATGCTTGAATATCAGCATAATATTGTCTCAGAATCCCACATTTATTAGGAAACAAGACTTAACATCTGAAATGTAATCCAGATGTCGTAATAACTTGCATTACACTACAGGCGTACCTCAGTTAGCAAAGACTTTCACAAAGAAGTTCCTTTTTACAAAGTCTTTTTATGTGAGCCCAGCTCTGTCTCCCCTCCTTTCCTTGTCTTCTATCTAGCTGGATGGTTTTGGGTTTTGTTTTTTGTTTTGGCAGCATTGGCATTGGGAAGATGATGAAGGAAGGCTGGAGAAAGACAAACTTTCACTACTGGGTTGCAGCAACATGTCTGCAGTAAACAATGCAATAAAGCTTGATCTGGGAAAGAATGGGGTTCTACTATAGGTGGTTCTACTGTAGCTTTGTGTGCTTATGTACAAGAGGCAAGGTAAACAGCAGCTGCCTCCATAATTTCTTATTGAGCATGTGTGAACAGCAAACTAGAAAAAGAAAGGGAAAGGAAATTAGATTGCCTCACCAGCTCCCCTAGCATGTTGAAAAAGCATAGATCTCTACAATTTGCCACCAAAATGAAAACCATAAGAAAACTAGAGGCCATTGAAAGAAAAAAAATCATCCCAGGATGTATTTTGGAAGACATTTTCAAATGGTCTGTTGAAGATTCAGAATGTTTTTGATTACTCATCTATTTACATACCTGACCTGGCTGTTTCATATGTGGATAATGTTAATTTTGATTAAAAGGTTTGCTGAAACATGTCAAACTTCTTTTTTTTTTATGGTGCAGGGATCAATAGCTATTCTTTCAATTTTATTTTTGCATCTGGTACCAAAGTTTCTGTTAAAGAAGTAAAGCCCAGGAACACATTCACTTTGTAAACTGACGTATACCTATACTCTGCCCTGACGTTACAGTGAATTGAATGGTGCTTTCTGAACTTGTGGGGAAAAACAGCTGCCTTGGTGTGGAAGTTGGCCAGCACATCTTTTTAGTTGGGATATCTTTTTAGTGTGCTAGCAAAAACATCGGTCTGGTCTTGACCATATTCTTATTTTTGGCCATATCCCAGTCAAAATGGCAACCCAGGATGTCACTAGGGCTGAGATAACTGAGGTATGGGGAAAACATGGTAGGCTGTTTTTATGCAGAAATCCCAGTGGGGGGGGGGACTGTGGCATGCACACCTGCCACCTTACACCTTTAGCACTGACTTTTTAGATGGCAGTCCTGTGGGAACTCATTACCCCACCCCTGCCACCAAATTATGTATACAGGACCCACATTATTCTTTGTATGATGTCCCACACCAAAACTTTAAAATGTTAGTAGCATGGTTTATTTTAAAAAAATGTAGGCTAAGTGATGTTTAAAAAAGAATAAACGTTTATTTTAAAATAGCATGCAATAATTATAACTTGTATCAAAGCTTGTTACTGTAGGCTTGCTTGGTTACATATAACAACATTTGTTTCCACTTCACTTTTAATACTTCAGCCACACTGGCTAACAATGGGCCTTTGCAGACTGCCAGAAATAGTGCAAATTGAGTCCACTTTTAGGGTTAGAGTTAGTGCTAGGGAATCATGGGAATTGTTTTTTTTTTTCCTGAGACATTAAGCCTTCTCTGTCAGAGAGCTCTGGTGCCACAATAAAATACAGTTCCCATGATTCCTTAACCCTAACCCTAACCCTAACCCTAAAAGTGGACTCAATTTGCACCATTTCTGGCAGTCTGCAACCCCCCAGTATCTCTCAGGAGAGAACACTACTACAGCAACTCCCTTCTTTAGAGTTCTGTATGTGTTCCGATTTCCTCCAGTCTGGACTATCTAACTAACAAAATTACAGTTTCCTCAGGAACTCCCCAAAACATAGTCCTCTCTCTGGCTTAACTCTTTGACCACCCTCTTTAACTGTTGAATTTCCAACTCTCCACTCCAATGGTCAGCTTGGAATTTTCAAGTGCTCCCAGCTTTAATTCTATTGGTTGGCCCTCAGCTGCCTCCTGACTGACCAGCTGGACAGTCTATTCATCACATTGATGAGGAAAACATGGGAGGCTGTCTTCATGCATTGCCATGTGATAGGTGGGCTTTAGACATTGTTTGCCAGCAGAAATCCCTGGGGAAGGGGGGATGACTGGGGAAAAATTAAAATGGGAGAGGGAAAGTTTGGAGACTTTGGGGGATTGGTGGGACATTTTGGAGGCCACAAACATGAGATCTGTATCTGAAGGAGTAGACCAATTCTATGAAAGCTTATGCTACAACTTCTTTTGCTCAGTTAGTATCAAGGTGCTACAAGATCCCTTTGCATTCTGATATTCCAGACTAACACAGCTCTGTCTCTGAATGACTGAGAAAGAGAAAAAAAAAGAGGTATGAGAGGAAATGATGTCAAATTTGACATGCCAGTCTGCTTGTTTGTGTTACAAAATGCCTGTTTACACTGCAGAATTAAACTGATTTAAATACCTTCTTATCTCAAGGTACTTCGGAACAGTAGTTCAGGGAGTGGACTAAAGCTATCTAGCAAAGAAGTATAAGTATCTCCTAGAACTACAGATCCTAGAATTCATTGGAAAGGATCCAGAACAATTAAAGGGGTTTGAAACTAATAGTTTATTGCAGATACACCCTTAAAGATAAGGAAGTGAACAATATAAATGGAATATGCTGGGATTTCCTAATTGCTCTCTCCTCCTCTGCCTCTCCCACACACCCCTGTTGACATCTAGTCAGTTAGGCAAGAATTGCACCTTTCATCACTTCCAACAACAACACCAACACCAACACAGTGGCTAAGAGATTGGAAGGATTTTTCTTAAAAAATAGAAATTGCAGCAGGGTATCGGATGACTAGGGAATTTACATCAATAGTATTTTCAAGAAAGGGCAGTACACATAGAGACTGCTTGGCATCCTGTACGCTTTGACTAAAACAAAGATAATCCCAGTCATAAAAATTTGGCTGTCTTTTGGTGGCCAAGATGGGCAGATCCAGCTCAGAAGTAATGATTCCACAGTATACCCTCTGAAACTGTTTTGTGTGTGTGTGTATACAATGCCTTTGCAAAACATTCTTTTGCACTGCTAATGAAAGAATTTTTACAAATGTTTTACATATGGTGTTTTAACATCCTATCAAATTTGCACAGTTGATAATGCTACTAAACATCTTGAGAAGACTGACATGTGTGTATTTTCTTTCACACTTCTAATCACCCACACCACCCAGAGGGGTGGGGAGAAAAAGTGCAATATCATAATCTATGGTAGAGCTTGGAAATGTCACTTTTTGGACTATACCTCCTAGAGTCCAAAGTCATGCTGGTTGGGGAATCTGGGAATTGTAATAAAAAAGTAACTTTTGCAAGCCCTGTTTCATAGTAAATGGCATGTATGTGGACAATCAATCCTTTGTCAACCCTTCAGACATGGATCAGAAAAAAGCCCCAGTGATACAAATGATCATGTGCACTTATAATTGATACAGAGCATGTGCTTTTGTACTTCGGTATCTGTTTTGTAAGAATATGTTGAACTGACTGCATATTCCCATTTACAATCCCTCTATCAAATATAATGTGAATTATTAGATTGTAATTGAATATATACTTACATAGGAGCAAGTTCCATTGAGCTGTGTGGGGCTTACTCATGAGTAGGAATATATAGTTGCTTGAAAAATAAATGATAAAATCATAATTGATAACTTAATTTTCAGGTGCAGACAGGCTAGATTTATTATGTTCTTCATCTCCCAGAATAGCAGTGTGAGCTAGGACTTTGCAATCTGGGCTAAGAAGGATTTTTTTCCTGTACCTGCCACTGTCATGACATATTCTTTTAAATACCACACACATCGTAATTAGTATATACGTGCACACTCATTCAAGAGGTATGTATGCTGACTTACCCAAATACTGACATGTTAACATCTCACTGCTATCATTTTTCATTTAGCAAGCCAGAAATATAAACATGTTCACTTATTAGTTCATTTACTGATCAGGAGTCCCAGTTCTGTGGAAAGAGTGGGATACATAATCATAATCATCATCATCATAGGAAAATCACTTAACCACATATTTAGAAATATACACAAATGTAATATTATCTATGTTCCCATTTATGTTGACTTGTGTATTCTTATTAGATTGAATTTCAGTTGTAACTACCCAGCTTGTTCTGTGGGGCAGTGGAAGACCAACGGAGGGAGGAGGAAGGCAGCAGGGCCACCACCATCAGTCCTTTGTGAGAAGACAGTTGTACTTGATTTTTCCTTCTTCTCAATCCCATCCAGCAGCTGTTCTACCTAGTTGTAGTAGAAGGAGAAATGGAAAGTAGGCTCATCCTTGTTTTAAAGGAGCTGCCTTCTAAACAACAATCTGGTTCCATGGCCTCAGTTAAGATAGCCATCACTGTTTGTCCCTGCAAAAGCTAATGAGTCTTCAGTCTTCAGTGTAGATGTTCAGATGACATGCATCAAGTTAACCAATGATGAGAAATCAATGAATGATATGTTTGGCTGAGCCCTTAAGCCATAGCTGCATAAGATAAATGGCTTCCATTAGTGACCAAGAACAAGTAGTTGACCACATTTGTATTCTGCATTTTGTAAAGAAAGATGATAGATTTTTATGCAGATGCCAACAGCACTATGCAATTAACATCACTCCTTTTAAAATATTACAGTAGCTACAGCTTTAGCAAGATTTCTGGCAAACCATATTGAGTTGTGTTGCAACTGAACTTCTACTCTGAATACCATGACACTCTCATCAATATGATGGAATAAGATGAATCAAACCATATGCAAAGATTATGACAGTGCTTTGGATACATTTTGAGTCACATGCCACTGATAATCACTAGGAACTATTGTTTCACCATAAACATAAAGAAGAATATGGAATATAATTGACAACATGCTAAAGCAATAGCTTCCTTTAGGCAATATTTATTTTCTTGTTGAGTGAAACACAAGAGGCAAAGAACAGTAGATGCAATATAGTATGGTAAATATAAAGTGGAAAAAAGTTTCATGCTCTAGAATGTACCACTGTGACTTCCCCTTTTATTACTGCTATTACAACTACACTGGGCTGAGTTGTCTATAGACTCTATACAGGAGGCAGCTGCCATTCCAGGCTAGTGGGTTCCCATCTGTGTTCTGTGTTGGACTGAGGGTGCATGTTGAATTAAGGCTGCATATGCATTGTAGAATTAATGCAGTTTTACACCACTTTAATGTCATGGTTCAGTGCTATGGAATTCTGAGATTTGTAGTTTTGTGAACTGTTTAGCCTTCTTTGTTAGAGACTACTGGTACCACAACAAACTACAAATGCCAGAATTCCATAGGATGGATCTATGGCAGTTAAAGTAGTGTCAACCTGCATTATTTCTGCAGTGTGGAAGCAGCCTTGAGGGGGAATAATGAGATTCAGATGCAAAAGATAGGTTTAGTGACTAGATAGTATTTAAGGTAAGTAAAGTGGTGCTATCATCTTGGTGAAGATGGGCAAAGTATGAGCTTCCAGTGATGTTGGACTGCAAATCCTAGCATTCCTCATCAGTGGTTATACTGTCTAGGACTGAGGTGGTTTGCAAGAGGGCAACATCTAGACTGTCACACTTTGTCTGTCCCAATCTAGTTTTCCCCCTTAAATCTATCTTCTCCCTCTGTCAATAGTAATCCTTCTTAGGGATATAAATATTCAAGAGTTTTGTCCTTGCATGTGAAGATGAGTAATTGCACTAGTTTTCTCTCCACATTTTATCACCCTATTTGTTCAACTTGTATGCTGAAAATATCATGCAAAGAGCAACTTTAGACTCAAAAGAAGGAGGAGTGAAAATGGGAGGAATGTACAATCTAAGATATGAGGATGATGCCATACTACTAACAGAAGACATCACAGACTTGGAGCAGTTATTAAGGAAAGTTGAATAAGAAAGTGCAAAGACAGGCTTACCGCTGAACAAAAAAATGACCATCGAGGATTTACATGGTCAACCTAGACCATGAAGAAATCAAAATAGTTTTTTTCCACCAGCTATTTAGTTATTTCATAGTATCTAATAATAATTCTTCCACTGTACATGCCTCCTCTCCTGATTTATCCTCCATCCACAATAGTGCTATGAGATAAGTCAGGCTCAGGGAGCGAAAGTGACTGGCCTAAGGTCATCTAGTGAGTTTCATGGCTTTTAGCAGAGCCTACGACCTGGACCACTAAAGTCCCAGTCCTAACCTCTAACCAATGTACTAGATTGCTTTAAATGTAGCTGAGGTATTTAATTCATCTGACAAAGGGTTTTGGCTCATAAAATATGACAGCACAGTCTAGTTGTTAGCTTTTAAGACTGGTATCAGCAAGATGTTATTTCAATGGAAAATCTGTGTGGATATAGCCAGTATCCTTAACAGACCTTCAGAAATAAACAGAATTTTATTTACTACTTGTGTGAACCCTAGTTTTATGTAAGACTGAAATACAATGCTATCACTGGAAAAATATCTTTGTTTGTATTTCTACAGGCTCTGAAGAATGAACATTTGCTATACAAGAATGTGCTAATGTGAACTTAGAAAGGGGCACCCAGAACTCTGAGTCATTAATTTTGAACTATTGAAATACATAACAACACATATTATCCTAAGACTGAATAGACGTGTAGTTCAGATTCCCAAAATGTTGTGTTTGAGAATAGGGTGGAGTCACCACTACTCCTATGCTTACTCTGTTTGGCATGTCATTCCATCTCTCTTTTCCCTGGACTGATATGAATAATCTTCCCAAAGGAAGAACCTTGACTTCTATAACAGATGTTTTAATGTATCTTTTTTTGCCTGTAGGTTCTGAGGTATAATATTTACCCAGGCTTCTGTATCCCAGTAGGCTTTTCTCTCAGGTCAGCAGTGAACAATATATTGATAAAACAGCCATAATATTTCCAGTCTCTATGTATAGTTGTGAAAGCTGGACAGTGAATAAAGATGACAGGAAGAGAATCAACTCACTTGAAACTTGGTGCTGAAAGAGAATTCTATGGATACTATGGACTATCAAAGTGACCAATAAATGGGTCCTAAAGCAAACCAAGCCCTAACTAGCCAGAAGCCAAGATAACCAAACTGAGACTGTCATACTGTGGACATACCATGAGAAGCAATGACTCATTAGAAGAGAAAATAATTATTGGTAGAGGGGGAGGAAGTAGAAAAAAGAAAGACTCCATTACAGATGGATAGATTCAAGCGGCATGTGCAATATTAGCGTACTCTACACACCTTCCACTGGATGTGTGGCTTCATAATTGATATCTAGAGTTGGACATACTTTGGAGTAGTGCTGACCTGTTGAAAGCAGAAGTTATACACATGCAGGAGTCAGGGTGACTGGAGGACATGTGGAGATGTAGAGAAAACAAAGGGAATGGATTTGCTGATAATTTTGTTTCCTACAGCCTCTGTACATTTCCACTTACAATGGAAGTGAAGGGACTCCCGTTGACAGACAATCAGTGACCATAACCTTTTCCTCACCTTATGATGCTCCTGAACACATTTCCTGACCAGTTGTTAAGGGATTGTCTCAGATCTAATCAATATATTGTTATTCTGGATCTAAAGCTATCAGCTGTTTTGGATCCTTTTATCAGTCCCCCGGGAAAGCCATCAACTCCTTTGTCACACATACAACACTCCATCAAGGGTATGAAATGGGGTATCAATCTGTCCAAATCCTAGCCACAGTGTTCATAGACCAGAATCCCTCTGTGTAATCCTCAGACGTGGTCTGAGCCACTCTGTGTTTTCCACAGACCTCTTCAGGATAAGTGATTATTGCAATCTTTAACCCCTGACTTCTCTCTATCCAACCTTCCACACCTTTCTTTCCTTGTGTGATTCTTAAGCCCGGGTTGCATACAGGCTGCATACTGCCTGGTGATGAGTGAATGCGATAAGATCTGCCTTAAGAAAGTTACACCCCAGATCTATTCCAGTAGCAAAGCAACTGTGATAATCTCCAATATAACAGTAGTTAATATATGGTTGGACTCTACAAAATTGAACTGGATTCAGGTTCCTTCTCAGCCTTGGGCAAGTCATTGTCTCCTAGGCTAGCTCCATTTCACAAAATGAATATAGAATAAGGTAGTCATCAGGTATAGTTTGAGGGCCTTTGAGGAGAATAGGGGAAAAGTTCTTCAGATGAATGAATAAGTTGCTGTTTATTGAAATATGTATGAATTTTAAGATACTTGAGGGCACATTATTCAGTTAATTAGGGCTGTTTTACCAGTATGAAGATACTAGCTTCATTTTTTTTAAAAAAAATGGTGGTCATGTCTTACATTCATCTCAGGAGGCCAGCATTTATACTTACTTTGCCTGACCCACATGATCTATGGAAGAAGATACCATAAATTGCTCTTGGCCATTTAAAACGTTACCACAAGTTGTTCTTTGAAAGGGATATCTGGCATTCAAAGTGCTATTTGCAATTGTTTTTACATGTCAAAATAGGTTAATGCACATCTCAATGTATTTTTTTTAGTGTTCTCCATCACGTGGAAAGACAATACTAGCCCATACTAAACTGAAGGAAATAAACTGAAGACTAATTGTGTGTGTGCATGTGTTTAAAAGATAGTTCTCTGTTTAGTCCCTTTTGTCAACTTAGGGGCTGTACAGACAGGCAAAAAGAGGTGCTTTCAGGCTGACTTGGAGGCATGGCGTTTAGACGATGCATGCCTAAAAGCCAGCAGGAACACCCCCTCTAGGTGTGCTGGGAAAAGCTGCTCCAAAAAGGTGCTTCTTCTGGAAAGATGCACACCTTTGCATGTGCATATGTATGCAGTGACACCGGTGCATCAGAAAAAGGGCACTAGAGTTTAAAATGGCTGTATAAATGCACGGCCGTATGTGTGGTGGAAATTGATTTGGTGAACCAGCATGAGCCCTATGATCCAGGCTTTAATTTAAAGAACCCTAAGCTTCCAGGTGTGGATGCACTGCCACAGGTGCGCTTGAATATTAGAACCTTAATCCTAACCCTAATTGTAACGCTATTCATGAACCCTAGCTACTGTTCTCTAATATGAAAATAAATGCATTCAATCGCATGTACACTTGCTGTCAACATGCACAGTAGTTTGCATGAAAGAGGCTTTTGTGACACCTTCTGCACAGGTGTGCAAATGTGCTTAAGACCTGCACACCACTTCCTGGCATGCTGGGGGGGGGGCGCTCTTGGAGTAACATTTGTCTGTGTTTCCTGTTGACCATGTCCCTTGCATGACCACCAGCTGCATGTATCCAGTCTGTCCACACAAACTTCCCTTGCATGTACCTCTTCCCTTCCCCCTGATTTATGTGGGGCGTGTTTGGTGGAGCACAACAGAGTAGGTGCCTTTTCGGTTGACATACTTGTTCCTCTGCCCCATGGGTGGTACAATCAAACAGTGGCACCTGTTGATGGCACCCACTACTTGTGGGAAGCTGAAGTCAGCAAATCCTTGCATGATCGATAGGTCTATGGCAGGTCCTGCACAAGCATGCAGGGATGGTAAACATCAGTTACCTTTGTACAGACAAAATGACAGATTGTATGCCACCCTCTGATATGTTCTGTGCAGGGATGCTGAACTTCAGTCACCTTTGTACACAGAGAGTAACAGATTGTATGACGTGTTCTGTGCAGGTGCGCTGGTGTGCAGGGATGCGTTCCTGTGCATGTGCACATGCGTCTGAGAGAATTAAAAATAAATAAATAAGGCAGCCACTGCTGGCTCACGTGGTTGCTCTATCTCCCTTTGTGGCAACCTTGAGGCTGGCAGTGTGGTTGGTGGGGCTTCAATACAGCCTCGGAAAAACCACATTGGGTCTTTGCAGACTGCTAGAAATAGTGCAAATTGAGTGCACTTTAACTGCC
>CM034701.1:114890330-114908453 GCA_020142125.1 Phrynosoma platyrhinos | reverse complement strand
TGTTTATTGCCACAACTCCATCCTATGGAATCTTGGGATTTCTGGAGATAAGAGTTCAATTCCCTGCTTGAGTATAAAACCCCAATTCGCACTCTCTTAGCCTCAGAGAATGACAATGGCAACCCCCCTCTGAGGAAACTTGCCAAGCAAACCCTATGATAGATTCACCTTAGGGTCACCATAAGTAAAAAAATGATTTGGAGGCTCACAACAACAACAACAACAACAAATATAATTTGTTAGTTCACTACCTTGAAGTACCCCATTAATACTCTCTGGTAGATAATTCTAACTCTCACAAAACTACAATCTCAGGATTCCATAACACAGAGCACCTCCATTAAAAGTGGTATGAAAGTGTGCAGTGTGGATACACCCAGAGTTTAGCTTTGTGTCACAAAAAGCCTCACCAATTGATATCTGCATTCTGTTAAAGGCACAAGAGCAAACCAGGTTGCTGCTTGCTGCATCTTGCCAGTTGGCAGCTGAAGCAGCCAACTAGGCATGAAAGCATCTCTAGAGTGTGGTCAGCATGTCTAAAGCTGGAAAGCAGGCCGTCCTAGTCAGTTGTTTACCACCTTTCATTCTGGCATCTTCCAGGACATGTATTTAAATGGACCAGAACCAGCTCAAACTCAAAGGTCATTTAGTGCTAAAGGAATTAATGCTGCAAGCCTATGCAGGCATATTTTTGGGCAAAAGTGAGGCTTGTATTTTTGAATAAATATGCAAAGGCCTGGGCTGTAGGAGCTGAATAGTATAGGCCCTTCACTCAGCACCAAAATATGATGACAGTTGGAGAATTGAGGTGATGTTGAAAAGCACCCAGCAAAAGCATGCCACATGTTAGCAAGAAATAATGAAACTGATGAAATTGTCTTGCGTGTGGCAGAAAGACATGACGAAAACAAGACCACGCAAAACAGCCAGTGCAAACCCCAAAGCTGTGTGTTTGCTCTGTTTGGTTACTTTTGGAACAATATGGCAACAGCCCTCCAATATCCTAGGGCTTTTGTTTATCTGTTTTTGTAAAAAAAATGAAAAAACATGAAAATATGAGAGAAAAACAAGTGTTGCTTCCAAATGGAGAGTCATGTGTTTTGATTCAATCTAATTATACAAAATGATATTTTTATAACCCCTGAAGTTGCCCTGCTTCTTTGTGTCCTTCCTCATTTGTTTACGTTTAGTGCAGTCAAGTATCCAAATCTTAGTGACTTTTGAGGGAAGAAAGGGAAAGAAAAAAGAAAGAAAAGAAATAATACTGGCCTTTGGGTATTTGCTACTCTCCATTTCTTCTGGCCTTGTAAACAAACCTCATGTTTTCTCATTTCACAGCCCTCTTTCCAATAAGTTCTATGCTAGCTGTTGTTGCCTCTGTTTTCATCCATCTCTGGAGCACTTTAACAATCTAAAGCCATTATGTGCTTACCAAGCCCCCAGCTTATTGACTGTTCTACTTAATAATAGTCCACAAGGAATGGAGCCCCAAGAGCATAAGTATTTGGGCTCAGTAGTAGTAGCAGCAAAAACAACAACACAAAATGGCACATTTACACCCTTAAATTAGGGATGGACATCTTTAGGAGGTCTAGGATCCAATGGTCTGCCTCTGGTACTTTGCTATGGCTGCACAGACTGTCAAAATGCCAAAAAATAAAAATAAAATAAAATGGAAATGGAAGTAAGTCTGGGCATCCTTTTCATGTTATTTTGTATGTGGGGAAGGGGCAACACATCTAAAAGGTGAATTTCCAAGGGCCCTGTCATATTACAAAATTATAGCACTTTGATTCCTCTTTAACTGCCAATGGCACGTCTGCATCCTATGGAATCTTGGAATATTTTGTAGTTTGGTGATGCAACACTGTTCTCTGGCCCAAATTCTACATAACTATCTCCTTAAATTGCAAATCCTAGGATTATATGGGATGCTGTCATGGAAGTTAAAGTGGAATCATGGTGCTGTAATTATGCAGTATGAAAGGGACCCAGGAAAGGTCACTCACTCTTTTGGGGAGAGAACAGAAAAGAGGGAGGCCTGGGAAATCTGGAGGGGCAAAGCCTCCAAAAATAGTATTGTGGGGGTACCCAAGGCTGAACTGTGTCCACCTTTGCCTTAGATGTACAAGCAGGCAGTCCAGAGGCAAGAGGGCTGCATATATGGAATATCATTCTGGACTATGTAACTTTCTAGCACTCAATTCGCAGAAGTACAGGAATGGGTCTGCTGCTCCCTATCCTCTCCCCTCTTTGAAAAGGATTTCCTGTCAAACTTATTGCTCAGCAGGTATAATCATCAATGTGCTCAGGTTCCCCCACCTTCTGGCTGTTCTTTTGTGAGACTTACTATATATACTCGATTGTAAGTCAACCTCATGTATAAGTCAGACAGGTTTGGGGGCCAAAATTATGGATTTTGATATGACCCATGCATAAGTCAAGGATAAAACCTAGGGGCATGTAATAAAGTATCTAAAGGATGAAGCAAAGGAAGACAATGCCACAAAACTTACAAAATTCCAGCAGGCATAACTGTTTGTGCTCATATTAAAGGCAGGATGGATGAGGCAGTAGAAGGGGATCTTTGCTTCCAGGACAGATAATATTCCTGCCTTTTACCAGGGGTTGGTCCCATTTTTAATATGAGTTAAAGAACAGTACTTACATTGACCCATTGATAAGTTGACTCAGGTTTTTTAGATCAATTTTTTATTAACATTTCTGCACATATACATGAGTATATCCAGTATTTTCTATGTCTGAGATGGATTAGCCTTTTCCCCCCTCTACCAGCAGTCCACAAGAAAAAAAACCTAAGGTAGTAAAGACCTGTCCCATTTAAAAACTGGGTCATATTTCCTCAACATTCTTCAATTATATCTGAACTGTGATGAATTCCATCATCTGCAAGCCTCAGTATAAATAATGCAAGAAAAGTATAAAAAGGTCTATAACAGTAAGGGCCAAATGAGAGGTTATTGTTGGTCTCATAGTTTGGTGTTGTGTCACTGATTTTTATTAAAGAAATAGTTAGCAGGAGGTAGAAGGGTAATGTCTGCTGGACTGGGGGAAGACAGCTTTATCTCTTTTCAGTTCAGAGCTGGGAGGGAAGCAAATAGCAGATACTAGCATGGAGAGAGGCATTCTGATAAGAAGCATGGTTGGGTAAAGATATAAGAAAACAATCCTGATCTGGTTTATTCCCACTGGGTATTTAAGAGAAACCAAGGACACAATGACATACCCTCCAACATTTCACAGATGAAAACCAGGACGCATGTGGCCAAGTGACATCAAAGTATGGTGAAAAGGGTAAAAATTATTAACGAGAATAAACACACAATCCAGGTGAGGCTGTAGCAGTTCCCTTTGCCTGCGTCTACCGGGAAGGGCAAAATTCTGCCCCCTTGTCTCCTGCTTGCTGAGTTAATTGTGTGCAACATAGATTTAAAATAATGCGACTTACCCCTGCTGGGATACAGTCACTTTACGGGATGCAATTGGGAATTACTGCACTAAAAATGGTGGCAATGCTACCAGGTGATTGTACCCTGGCTCCCAGCTGCTCTTAGCCCACCGCTTTTCAAAAACAGGAGTTTCCCATGTTTGCAAATCGGCCGGCTGAGTGTGGCTGGGAGCTGGGATGCAGTCACCCACTGGTATTGCCGGCATCTTTAGTATGATAATTCCCGATTTCATCCCATAAAGTCACTGTATCCCAGCAGGGGTAAGTCACATTATTTTAAGAGGGATAATCTCCCTAGTTTTGCACTTTGACCTCAGCTTACATCAACTGAAGTGGACAAAGGAAAAAAAAATGGGGAGAGGAAAGAGAAACAGGGACATTTTAAAAGCAGCTGAAAAATGGGACGGAATTAATTAGGACTGTTGGAAGGTATGCAAAGGCAAACTGCGGGACAAATAGTGTATATATTTTGGCTGTAACTGCCACCATTTTTGGTTAAGCACTCATTAGGATACTATTATGTGAATGAAACTCCAGGCTTAAAGTACATTCATGAACATGATGCTCCTCAGTATGTATACTAGTGATGAGCTGTTAAAAGCCTCTAAAGAGGAAATAATTTTAAAATAAACAATTTGCCAGTTGTTATTTTTGTTGCCATTATGCTTTGGGGTTTGTTTGTGTGATTTTAAAGTTGAACTTGTTTATTTTATTCAGTTAAATTCCTTACAATTTTATCTCACCTTTCTACACACAAAGTAGCCTGGTTCTTGTTATTAAACTCAACTAGACTAGATGCATAGACTCAGTGGGCTTGATTTATTATAAGGTTTGAATGTTGTCTTTTAATGAATTTTAATGTTTATAATCTTTAATGTTTTTAACTTTATCAATCATTTAATTGTTTTTAAAAATAATTTTTGTATTTATATTTTTATTGAGGCTTTTGAATAGTTTTAATCTTTATTGTTTTGTTATCTGTCTTGTCTCATTGTTGAGAGGGAGGTGATACATAAAATGATGATGATGATGATGATAAATATGATTAATACAAAACCTGAATACCTTAAACGTACCAGATCCTGGCTGATCTTGGAAACTTTGCAGGATCAGCTCTGGTTAGTACTTGGATGGAAGACTGTTAATGAATACCTAGTACTGAAAGGTATATTTCAGAGGAAGAAACTGTCAAAACCACCTTGCTTAAGGTATTCCTTGCTTTAAAAAAATATATGAAATTCATGGGGTCACCGTAAAATGACAGGCAACTTGAAGGCACATAGACACACATAGTAGTAGTAGTAGTAATCAGAAGATAATTAAAGTAATAATAATTCTCCCTGAGCAATAGCCCTCAACAGTCTGCCAAAACTGCATATGAAATGCTAACAGTCTGACCTCTCTGAGAAGCAAGTTCCTGAGCCTGTGAAGGCCTTCCCGTACATCCTTACCAAATGTATTTAGGTGGCTGGAGGGACAGAGAGTAGGACCTCCCCAGGTCTCAAAACATAGGCAGGTTCATAAGGAAAAATGCTTCTGAGCGTGTAAAATGTTGCCTTTAGCATTGCATCCTCAGGTAAGAGATGCAGTGGCTTGAGGAGGAGGTGTTTCCCTCTTGCCTCTCCTGGAGTCCTTTCACACTATGTAATTTTAGTGTTATAGTTCCATGTTGAATGCCATAGTTTATTCCTATGGAATGCGGGGATTTTTAGTTTAGGGAGGTGCATTTAGAAATCTCAGCCAAGGTGCTCCTCTACTTCCTCATCAAAAAATCAGTTCCAGGATTCCACAGAATGGCAGTTAAAGTGGAATCATAGTGCTATAGTTGTCTGCCTTGGGGCAGTCAGGAGGTGAGTTGTTGTGCGGATGAGACCCCCACCTTTTTTGACTTGGGATCTCATCCCCACAGGTTGTGGGACTTCAGTAAGAGGAGATACTCTTTCTGTCTTGCAATGTCTTGTTATTATGATGCCTCTTCTTTGGGGAAAAGAGGTCACTGAGAGGAAAAGAATTGCATCTAAGACCAAGGTGGAGTATCTAGCCATCTGTTTAGTTGGTGTGTTTGCATAGAGAACATGCTTGGCTGGCTTGGTTACAGAGTACTGGTAAGGGCAATTTGATTTTCTTCTTTTCCTCTCACTTTGAATTGGACTAGGCATTAAATTGTTAGGTGTTTTAATATGAATTGCTGAACTGGTAGCTTCATGTGGCTCTAATGGTGACATCACTTTTCCTCCATATTTCAATGTGATCTATCATTATGTTTTATACTTATTAAAACGTTTGATGTGCTTATGTTAACTGTTAATTTTTGACAGTCACTGTTGGACCAGATCCAGTTGTTCCTGCCAACTAGAGTTGTCCCACTGAATCAGTGGAAACATTCAAATGTGTTCACTTACCAACACTTTGGTCCCAATGGGTCTGGTCTAGTTGTTGCTAACAATTTGATTTAGCCTATTATATTGGAGCATATTAAAACTTTTATTATGCATTATGGCTAGTGTGCCTTTATAATATTTGATGTTGTCACTTTTCTGGAACCACCTGGAGCACTGTGGGTAATAAACTAACTGAGGAAAAACAAGTTGACTTTGAGATCCTAAGCAGACATTAGCTCTATTTGACCACAGGAGGGCAGTAGTGCTCTATATGGGAATTCCATAAGTGTAATGGGGGACAACAGAAGGATGTCCACTTGCTTATGAAAATCCAATAAGGGACATTGAGAGCTTGAAAAGTAGGTGGCCTAGCTGGTTGTTATTGTAGAATATCACTTATCACCATCTATCCTATAGAACCAGGAGACACATAGAGTTTCTGGTCAGATTAGGTAGAGAATGCTTTCAGAATCATAATATATCTGTCTTCTAAGACAGATGTGTTGTAGGTCCTTTGACATAGCTTTTAATTTTAGGTAAGAGAAAATGCAACTCACAATTATAATGATGTAAATAAATACCTCTTAATAATATTTGCATTTCACCATCAGAAAGTGTAGTGCTTGTAAAGCTGCATTGACAATGATTCTTAATAGCAGGCACTTGTTGTACCCAAGACCCTTTCCCCACACATATAAGTTTGAGATCCAGTAATCTGGACCCAGATAACCAACTTCTTCTGGATTGTTCATTTTATGATAAGGGCTTGGTCTTCTTCTTGCTTAGAAACATTTCTTGCACATGGCATCCTCTACCATACCCTCCAGGAGCCAGCGTCATGTAATGGTTTGAGTATTGGACTATAACTCTGGAGACATGGGTCTGAATCCCAGCTTGGCCACAGACACCCATTGGGTGACCCTGAGCAAGTCACATGCTCTCAGCCTCAGAAGAAGACAGTGGCAACCCCCTCTGAAGAAACTTGTTAAGCAAACCTCATGATATGTTCACCTTAGGGTCACCATAAGTCGAAAACAAGTTGAAGGCACACAACAACACAAACGAACCATACCCTCCAACATTTTACAGATGAAAACTGGGACATGTATGGCCAAGCAACATCAGAGGATGGTCAAGATTTCAAAATGAGGTTATTAAAGAGGGAGAGCACACAAATTAGAAGAACCTGACACAGTTTGCTTTCACCTGAGCCTACTGGGAAGGGTAAGATTCATTCCTCTCCCCCTTTTGGGCTAACTGAGGGCCTTTGCAGACTGCCAGAAACAGTGCAAAATGAGTCCACTTTAAGGGTTAGGGTTAGTGCTAGGGAATCATGGGAATTGTTTTTTTCTGAGACATTGAGCCTTCTCTGTTGGAGAGCTCTGGTGCCACAATAAAATACAGTTCCCATGATTCCCTAACCCTAACCCTTAAAGTGGACTCAATTTGCACTATTTCTAGCAGTCTGCAAAGGCCCTGAGTACAAACTACTTTTGCACTTTGAATTCAGTTTGCAGCAACAGAAGTAAACTGAATACAAAGGGGGAAGGTGTGAGGAAAAGAGTGAAACAGGGACAATTTAAAAGAAGCTGAAAAAGTGGGATGACACAGGATTATTTGGGACTGTCTTTTCCAAACTGGGATAGCTGGGTGGTATGCTTTACATATTGGAGCTGTACAGTGTGGAATTCATAGTAATTATGAAGGTGAATTATTACTACACATATTTATTTTATTTAATGTTTTAGTTATATAAAAATATACAGGAACCTCTTAACTGAAAAAGTAATTTAAATGCAGCTTCCAAAATAAAATACACCATACACCAAATAAGTGTTGCATGAAGGCCTGATGGACTCCAGCTGGACATGCATTCCAAAGGAATGAGGCCACTGAAGAAAAGGCCCCTTCCCTTGTGTCTGCCAGGGTCTTAGTTGCAAGCAAGTGAGAAGGTGTTCACATCCTGCACAAGTTGAAGTTTCCCAATCATCTTTGAAGGACATGCCAAATAGAACATGTTAAAGTAGTTCAGTTTGGATATCATGAATGCATGGATAACTGAGCACTCCAACCTTTCTGAATAGAGCCAATGTTGGTGTACCAACCCAAGCTTTCAGAAAGGCTTTTCAGCTGCCATCCATCAGCATTACATTCTCCTCCCCAGTTAACACAGAATCCAGAACAACTCCAAAACTGTATTCTTGGGCCTCAGGGAGAAAGCAACCCCTTCTGAGACTAGTTGTAAACTTTTATCCAGCCAAGGGTTTGTCTAAACACAACTGTACTATGTGAATTGTTACACATTTTCACACATTCACATTGACAGTTAATTGTCTTCACCAGGGGTAGGCAACCTTTTTGAGCCGGGGGCCGGGTTGCTGTCCCTCAGACAATTGGGGGGCCGAAGCACCAAAAATAAATAAATAAATAAAAATATTTTTTTTTTAAAAATAAAAAATAAAAAATATGCATGCACACTGTCTCAGCCCCAGAAAAGTCATGGCAAACCCCCTGTGGAGATTTTGCTAAGAAAACCCCAAGAACAAGTAATAACAACAATAATCAATATCATCATGGTGGGTGGCAGCAGCGGCGGCGGCGGCAGGACCAGCCTGGGGCCAGTCCAAAGGCCTCTGGGGCCACATCCGGCCCCCGGGCCTTAGGTTGCCTACCCCTGGTCTTCACTTTCCTGCAAAAATTTGCAACTATTCACATCTATTCACACTCCCTCTGCAGAAAATGCACAGCCATCCAAATGCATGCAAAGTGGACAGACAGCCCCACGTGTGATAATGCATATTTATATGGATTTCAGCAGATACCCTTTTTCTAGGGAATTTAAGGAGTAAACTCTCCCCAGCCAAAACTTCTGCAAATCATGTGCCGCTGGATCACATTCTATTAGACTAGAATGAAGAGTGTTTTAAATGTGTAGACTAGCCCCAAATGAGCCTCCCTAGCCATAGTATTAATCTGAACTCCAATCTTATTTATCTGATTTAAATCTTGTTTCACTCTCATCCATCCCAAAACCACTTCCAGATAGTGATTCAAGAGTTCTACCAGGTGAAATTAGTGGATGAGAATGAAAGCCAGCATGGTATAGTGGTTTGAGTATTGGACTGCAACTCTGGAGACCAGGGTTTGATTTCCAGCTTGGCCATGGAAACCCACTAGGTGACCTTGGGCAACTCACACTCACAACCTCAGAGGAAGACAATGCTAAACCCCCTCTGAAACAAGCCTTGCTAGGAAATCCCCTTGATAGGTTTGCCTTAGGTTTCCATCAGTCAGAAATGACTTGAAGGCACACAACACATACACACACAATGAAAGGTAAAGAGAAGTGGATTTATTAGTCTTTGGAGCTTCTGTCCTTGAAGATCAAAATTGATCAGGTAATGGAACTGTGGCAAACTGATTTAAGTGTTAGACAATGACTATGGAGATCAGGATTTAATTCCCACCTTGGCTATGGAACCCACTGGGTGACCTTGGGCAAGTCACATGTTCTCAGCCTCAGAGGAAGGCAATGGCAAATCTCTGAATAAATCTTGCCAAGAAAACCCCATGATAGGTTCACCTTAGGGTCACCAGAAGTCAGAAATGAAGGCACACAACACACACATAATGGAGCTGTCCATACCAACAAAATCTTGCCTTGCTATGCCACCCATAGATCATATTTCCCCAATCCTTTATAGAAGAAGACCCAAAATATATCCTGCAATATGCATTGGGTCAAATATTAATTGAGACAGGTTGACATGGGAGAACCATGAAATCTTGAGTTGCTCCTTAAAAGGTGGCCTCAATGTGGATATTGATGTTCCCTGTAAACTCCAGTCAATGTGCTTATGTATTGCATATGCTGATGTATGTTATCAAATTTGCGTGAATGCACATACCAAGAAAGTACATTATGTTCCATCATGTAAAACAGGAATCATGAAAATGTCTAGGTGGAGCCATGAAGCTATGATGTATACTTTACTAAAGTTGCCATAAATACTCTTTATTCAAGATGAGTTGTTTTGTGGTGACGACTATCTCCTGTTCCATATTACTAATGCTAACATAAATTTGAATTGCTAAACTTTTAACAGCTAAGTATGCATGGAAAATCTAATCTATTGCCACTTTGTAAGTATAAACAGGTGTTTCAAGGAGTGTCTTCTGGATGCTTCTGGACTACAGCAAGGTTGCAATGGTCCAGCCGGAAGAAAGAGCAAGGCTTCAAAAGTTGTGTGTGTGTGTGCATGCGCGCGCATGTGTGTGTGCATTACAGACTCCTGCTCTCTAAATTATTCAACCAGCATGATCAATTTCCATACTGGTTGGGGATTCTGTGAGTTCTAGCCCATAAGGTAACCTTTCCCAAGTTCCCTGTGAGGGGCATCATTGTATTCCCTCTCTAGCACTACGGTTGTGGATTTCCTTACGGATCCCTCATTCCTATCTTTGAAATTAAAGCAACATTTGGCTGGGCTTCAGTATGCTTAAATGTATTCACTACTCAAGTGAACTACCTTGGCTTCTTCATTTCTGCAGACAGGTAGAAAATCTAGCTATATCAATAATACAGTACACACTTTGTATATGATATTCATGATTTAAAGTCAGTTGATGGGTATGTGCCATTTCTTCTTTCTTGTACCTAGGCAGCCTTGATGGGAAATACAAGGAATAAAGAGACCAGGTAGATTTTTCTCCCACTCCCCAACTACCTCCCTAGGCCTAGCCTAAACACACAGATCCAGAAACCTTACGCCACCATTCATTCTGCTTCATCTTCCCAGGATTTCTGAGTGGAAGGTACTGACTGATTCCATCTGGCGGGCTTGATTATGCTTCAAAGGCTACAAATCCTGGGGACTTTTAAACTTACAAACATAAACATGCGTTGGGGAGAAAAAAATCTGAAAGAAGAGACAACTTCCTTGAGAAAGGGCCAGCTCAAGTCAGGTCACAGAGCCACCCAGCACAAGGCCCCCAGGATTCATTCTTTTGTTTTCCAAACAGAAACCTTAATATAGCCAGCACAGCTTGATGCATCCAGTTTAGGCTGTTTTCCTTACTCCCTTGGTGCTCTGTGAGTAGGATATGGAGGATGCAAAAGAAGGAAAAATGACAGCCTCTGCTTTTATATAAAATGATGATGTGCATACTGTATTTAAAAGTCTACATAAAATCTGGATGCCTAGAAAAAAGGATGGTCAGATGACTAGAAAAAGGATGAAACTTCACCAATGACATTCCTTGTTTTTGAATCATATACACTCTAGAGATTAAACAGTCAAGATTCTAAAGAATGAGTGATTTTCTGGAAAGGAGCCATATTCTCTTGCTTCATGTGCAAACATTTGGAAGAAAATCAACCCCATGTGCTGCCCTGTTCACTAGTAATGCTAAATGCGTCACTTCTTACCTCAGGAGTACTTACTACAGTACGAGATGTATCCCTTATATTGATTTGAAGCTTTCACTGATTTCCCCAGTTGATCCCAAGAAGTGCATTGTCTAGGGCCTATCGAATATGTTTTCCCTAAAAGTGTAAAAAGAGCCCAGTTCCATGAAAAAAATATGGGATACACATGGACTTTAGAAGATTAAATGTGAGAACTAAATAAGGGAAGAAATGGGAATGAATTTAGCATTTCCTTCTGTCCAAGAGTAAAGGAATGAAAATGGCAAAAGAAGCCACTGATATCCCATTCTAGTTATGCTCCATATAACCAAAATGAGTATCAGCCAAATTTGTTGGAAAAGAAATGAGCTAACAGGAGCATAGTATTGTGGAATTAGGACTGTTCTTCAATCTGGCTTTTTTTTTTTTTTTTGGAAAAGGCTATTAATTAAGAAAAAAAAAGTTAAAGCAGGATCCTACGGCCTGTTCCTTCTGCTGTTTTACTTTATAGCCCTGATCCTTTCTAGCCCAATGGCAGCAGCTAAATTGTATATCACATAGGTACAGGATATTTCTCAAATAAATACATTATTGATGGTGATTTAAGAGAATGGTGATTTAAGAGAATGTAAAATGAATATGGCTGATTTCTATGTCTCCTCGTATCATTCTTGGGTGAGTACAGAGGCTGAGTACACAAAATAGAAACTGCCAAACCACCCACATCATTTGCGTGCACTTAGAATATAATTTGAGTGAGCTCAGATTTGTTTACCCCCACCCATTTTTCTGAATACAAGTAGCAATTTACTCCTGTGTGGCAAGCTCCTGTCTCATACTGAAACACATTATAGATTGATCACAGTCTGGAATTTATTGTCATTCTTTAATTATATTTGTTCCTATTATTAAGTCAATAATGGTGTTGGTGGTGTTGGTCGTGGTGATGATGATGTGGACTATTAATTTTATGCATTTTCTTTGTCTTTATGTAATTCAGTATAATAACAATTTGTTAACTAGAAGCTACAGTCTTTGATTCCTTAATTGCAAGGGTGCTGGATATTAAACTAGAAAACCAGCCATTCCATGGATGGGGCAGCCATACCAAGCTTCCATTCTGTTTTTCCATTGGAGGATTCATCTAGATATTTTCCTTGCCTGATGTAGTATAAACCAAACATCTTGCTTTGCATTGATTTAGGGGGCTGGTAAAGGAAGGGAGGTGCCAATACAGTGACAGTACCAAACCAGTTACAAAGTGAATAACATTTGCTGTACTCCAGATTATGTATTATAGCAGTGTCGTGTCTTAGCTAATTGTCCATAATGCTTAACATTTTGGAATTGATTCTGCTCTATAACCAAGGGTCTAAATATAAACCCAACTCACAATGGAGACAGCCTAAAATGTTTTATTGTCTGTGGCAGACAGGATGGCACCCCCTTCATACTACACATAGAAACTGATTGGAATGCCAGTTGGCTCTTAATTCAGTACTGGGGATGGGAAACATCATCCACCACACCCAGAGTCAACAGTTTAGAGGGCACAGGTCAGGCCATGATGGTCCACATAGTCCTGTCCTCTAAGCAAGAGGAATGACCAGTCAGCTTAGGATGCATAGGCAGGGCATTATGTATTTGCTATCTGAGGCAGTTGCCTAATAGCTGGCCCTGATCCATTGGTGTCTCTAGGGTTAATGTAACCTTGTGCAGTAATTCATGGTGTCCCCCCTCCCCCCATTGACATCTTTTCATACTACACCATACAGAATCCGTAGTAAAGTTTTTTGTTTTAATATTATTCATAAATTGTAAGTATATTGCTGAATGTAATGGCAATAGTTGTGACAAAAACAACTAGCAAAATTAAAATTATACATTCAGATTACAATATCATATGCACAGCCTAGTTTCATGTGGTTAAAGTGAAAAATTAAGATGTGATGTTTTAAAAGAGAAATTTAAAAAGAATAAAAAATATAAAATCCCTGAGGCCTCTCTTTTCTCCTTCCATTGAGTCTCACCCCCCTCACACTTTCCCTCCCCTTCCACTGCTCCAGCAGGTGAATGCCACAGCCCATTTGTGCCAAAAAGAAGATGTTTGGGGAGCAGTGGTAACACACCTTATGATATTATCTGGTGTGGCACCAAACCCCTTAGTGATGCTCCTGCCTTGGTCCACATGTTGCAAATATGTTATACTGAATACAGGTAGAAAGAGAAGTAGGGTTGTAACTGCTGGTCCTGCTCCCTCTCTGCAAATTGTTCTTATAGTGTGAAATTTTCTTATTTTTCTTTTTTTCTTCCTCTCTTTTCTTTATGTTTTACATCAGTAAGTGTATTTGTAGTTTTTGGTTGTTTATGTGTATTTGTATTTTTAGTGTATTTGGAAATTCTTAATAAAAAGTATATTTTTAAAAAATCATATGATAGGAAAGTGTCTCTATACACATGCAGGTTGTGTAGAAATAGGCTGTGAATATTCGTGTGCCCCCCCTTTTTGTGGGGTTCCCAATTGTGGAAAGCCCCCACAATTTGTACGTCTGTAAGTAATGCTTCCCAGAAGTAACACTAAATTTAGGATGAGGAGAGGTGGGGTAGCAGATGCAATACTTCTCTACCATGCCTTGTGTGTGAAGTGGGGTTGGTTTTTCTCCCCCCCCCCTTTTTTTAGTCATATGCGGTCAGGGTTAATGTTGCTTCACTGTTTCAAAATAATAATGTAAATAATAATCTTGGTCCACACTGGAGATGTGTTGGAGCAGGGACAAGACCTGTCACCACATCAAAACAATCTGTTTTAACCATGAACTGAGGGTGACACCAAAAGTCCCCTGCCATGAACTCCCTCCTGCATCCCTTTTCACCCTGGAAGAAAGTGGATGGCAACAACTCAGCCTTGACTCATGAGGCGAGTCAGGCCAGAGAGGAAAGAACATTGTTTTCTGTGACACTCCAGTGTGATGTGAATTCATGCCAAATTAGATGCCAGGATATTGCAATGCAGTGTTTGGGAAAACACCACTCTTGTGTCTAAAAATTACATTGTTGGATCCAGGAGTCTTTAAGTCCTTCTACACCCACCCAAGCTGTTCACTAACATCATACAAATGGCATGCTGTCCATGTACTTTCAGCATGGCTCTCTTGGGATTTGCCTGGTTAGTTTTCCAGTAGGTAAAATCATCCATGACTCAGATCAGGCCTCCAGGAACAGGGAAATTTCAGAGGTGGTTCAGAAGAAGGCTGAATACAATAGACACTTCTATGTGCCACAAAGCCACAGGCATGAGTCTTTGAAACTAAAATGCCTAATATTTGACAGAATGTTCACAAGAGCTTTCCAAGACAGAGGGTATGCAATGTAAGGAGAAAAGATCTGATATACTGTATGATAATTGTCACTGCTGACTATTTGGAAATGTTTGAGAGGAATGGAAGTATTAGAATATTTTAGAGACAATGTGGTTATCATTTTCAGAAGAGCAGCAATGGGAGAGGGTTGTTGTCTTCACATGCTTGTTGTGGACATCTAAAAACTTCTGGTGGGTCATTGTAGGAAACAGGATCAACCTTTGGTTTGATCATGAATCATTCCTCTCATGGGCTTGGGTTCTTATTAGGAATGGAAAGAATTTTTTTGGATTTAACAAGCTCAATAAAAGTAGCCTTTTAGTAACTCCCATACATGTGAATGGCTACAGTTCATGTAATTTGAAAAAAAATATTCATGGACACATGTACATTAGTTAATGGAGGAAAACATGTACATTAGGTTAAATGTGTAAATAAATGCCTATCTTAGGGGAAATGATTTTTTTTTTTTTAGCAAATTCAGTGCAGGAAGAAAAACAACATTTGAACATATGAAACATATTGAAACAAAGGTGGGAAGGAAACACAGATGGGATTTAGGAAGAGAAATCAAACTGAGAGATTGTCACATCCTTATTTTTACATACTTGCAAACCTTGAAGCAATTGGTTTTTAGGTGGGTGGATGATGGGAATAAGTGAATAATTCAGAAAATGAACAATATAAGATTGTAAAGGAAAATACTGTAAAGCACATTTTACAGTACAGTAGTCAGAATAAATTTGTTTTGGTGGTATACAGTCTGTTGTTGTTCTTTCCCCACAAGCCCAAACTGGGGCAGAGGCTGGAATTGTAGTGTGAATCTTAGAGTTGGCCCTCCATATTCACGGATTCCTTATTCATGGATTCAAGCATCCACAACTTGAAAATATTATATATATATATATATATATATATATATATATATATATATATATATCTTCCCAAAAGGAAATCTTGATTCTGCCATTTTATAGAAGTGACCCCATTTTACCATGCCATTGTATTTAATGGACTTGAGCATTCACAGATTTTGGTATCCTTGGAGGGTCCTGGAACCAAACCACAGTGGATACCAAGATCCCACAGTGCTGTGCAGTGATGGTCTCTTGTTTGGAGGACTAATTCATAGCTTAACTTTCCCTTTCCCTTTCCCTCTAAAATATGATTGGTAGTACAATGTGATGTAGAGGTTTGAGTGTTGGACTATGACTTTGGAGACCAGGGTTGAAAGAAAACCCCATGATAAGTTCACCTTAGGATTGCCATAAATTGGAAACAACTTGAAGGCATACTACAAAAAGTACTACCATGTTAGTAAATATTTTGTTTTTGTTGTGTTCCTTCAAACTGTTTTTGACTTATGGCCACCCTAAAGTGACCCTATCACCAAGTTTCCTTGACAATATTTGTTCAGAGCAGGGTTTGCCATTGTCTTCCTCTGAGGCTGAGAAAGTGTGACTTGCACAAGGTCACCCAGTGGATTTCTGTGGCCGAGCTGATATTCAAATCAGAGTCATAGTCCAATGCACGAGTCACATGTCAAATGAAGCAAGGAAGACCCCCACATGTCACCATTACAGAGTGTCAAGTAAAGTGCACTTTTGTAGAATGGAGTCTTACCATCTTGAGTGGTTTCATTCTAGCACAGTACCCTAGTGGTTGGAGTTTGCACAATCAAAAAACTGTGGATTTGGAAGGGATTCCAAAGGGAATCCAATTCTACCCTGTGCCAGTGCAGCAGTTCATAACTAAAGCATCCCTGTCAGGTGGTATCTGACCTCTGTTTAAATCCCTCCCATGAAAAAGAGTCTGCCACTTTTTGAGGCAGTTTGTTCAATTGTCAAACAGCTATTTCCACCAAGACGTTCTGGTGTACAGTGCACCTGACTGCCCAACAGTCTCCTGCCTGGACTTGTGGAGGTGGTCTCAGAGGTGGTACTGAAGACTCCCAACATGGTGGTTTGAAGGAACCTCAGCACCCATTCTGAGGCTATTCTGATGGGACCTGCTTGAGATTTCATTATCATTATGACAACCATGGTGCTATCTTTGTACATTATTGGCCTCATGCATGTTGCAGGACACATGCTGGACCTATACTTTTTTTTTAAGCTGTTGGACAGACAAGGATTGATTTTATGGTGTGGGAAGGAGGAGAGTTAAAAAAAATGCAGCAATCATGATCAGATCATTTCCATGTGAAACTTGGGTTGGCTGTAGTAGATTATCCCTGGAGCAGTGGGGAATTGATTATAACAGTCCACTCACCAGAGACTTATGAAGGATTCTTGAATGCTCCCTGACATTTTCTGGCTGATAGAACTGATGATTTGGTGATTTGCCCAAGGTCTTGTTCTCAGTGTGGAATGATGAGCTGATAGAGTCATTGATACACTCACTTCCAAGCACCCATTCTAGGATGGTTGAGCTTATAATTCCCCTTGATTTGTCACAGATCAATGGACAGTGAAAAAGAGTGTATAATGGCTGGAATGTAGGTGGCATAGGTCACAAAGTAAGTATAATAGAAAGCTTAATGAGGATTCTTGTGCTTGTTATACAGCAGTGAGGTTGGCAATCAGCAGTTAATCTGAGTGATGAGAAGAATTGGGATCATGCTTAAAAAGACTAGGAGTGAAATCCTTGGTTAACTCTTGTGATAAATTTACTAGGCACTTTAAGGCATTAACTCCTAATTGCTTGGAACTTGATGCCACAGTTATTGCAGTGTCTGGGGAAATTTCCAGTGTTTCATCTGATCAAGTTTCTTCTGACCTGTTTCAGTTGCTGTGGTCTGATGATGTGGACAAGTTGCTTGAATTAGTCCATCCCACCCTTGACCCTTGCCTGTCTTGATTTATGACAAATACTTGAAGTGATTTGACTGGGTGATTGAGAAGATCCAGTAGAAGTGGATTGATTGGGTGTTAAATGTCTCAGTGTTTCAGGGGAGGTGCCTGCCATTTTGAAATAATATCTAGTGCTCCCTCTGCTGAATAGAACCTCTGTGAACCCAAAGTATATGAGAACTACTGTCCCATCACTAATGTTCACTTTGCTTAAGAATTTGATGGCTGGGCAACTTGAGATATGCATGGAGGAAACAGATTCCTTTTCAGTTTGATTTCTTGCCAGGGGATGGTATTAAAACATCTTTATTTACTGTTATTTGGATGAAAGATAGGAGGACCCAATGACATACTGGATATGTCAGTAATTTTTATACCATTGACCATGTTACCCTCTTGGATGAGTTCTTTGAGAAGCACTGTGTTGCTGTAGTTCTATTTCTATCCACAGGGTTCTACTCCCATCTACAGAACCAGTTCCAGAGAATTGCACTGGGCGATTCCTGTCTTGCCCCAACATGACTAACTTGTGAGGTACCACAGAGCTTCATTTTATCCCCCGTACTGATTTATATCTATAGTAAACCCATTGGGTGAAGTCATTAGGAGTTTCATAGAATCATAGAATCATAAAGTTGGAAGAGACCACAAGGGC
>CM034701.1:114864777-114884473 GCA_020142125.1 Phrynosoma platyrhinos | reverse complement strand
TCCCCTGGGCTGCAGTAAATCAAGACCGAGCCAGGGATGCTGAGGGAGCGAGTGGAGAAGGAAAACTACCAGCCTCCTCTGTTGTGGGAGGGGAGAGAAGGAGACAGGATCCTACATGGGCAGAAGGGAGCGTGTTCCAAAATGGCAGCCGGCCGCCATTTTGTGTTCCAATGACAGCCGGAGTCACATGTGAGTGAGAAAGGCAGTGGCGGCGGTGGTGGCGGTGGCAGGACCAGGCCCCTGGCCAGATAAAAGGCCTTAACAGGCCGGGTCCGGCCTGCGGGCCATAGTTTCAGGACCCCTGTGTTAGAGGATGCCCTCACACCATCAGTGATGTCATCACTCCTCCTATATTACAGCATCCCCTCCCACAGTTAACCCTTTGTTAGCTGAGAAGGCCCTGATAAATGGAGGGACTGGAAGTTGGGCCCAAACTGGGTATGCATTCCCACAGATATGCATTACCACATGCCCCCCAAACTGTACATTCTGTTGGTCAGAAAAACCTCTGGAAGCTGAAACCACACTGGCTGTGATGTTGTCCTGTGACCAAAGAAAGAACAGGTTAAACAAACATGAAACAGACAATAATAATGGTAAACTAGACATGCACATTTCAGGCATGCCAAACAGATCAGCTATTTCATCCTGGATCATCAAGCCAGTACTGCTGAAGTACTGGAAGACAATCTCAAGTTGAATCAGTGACACAGTGGCCCCGATTCTCCTGTTTTCCACCTTTTAAATGAGTGGCAAAATGCTGCTTCTATTAGAGGCAGCAAAAGGCCACCCCAAGAGCTGCAGCATGGCTCTTCTCTGGCCCTTCGGCTGTAGCGCGTAAGGATGCTACGCGTGGAGGATGTCATGACGCCACACTGTGCAAGGGCACGTGACATCAGGATGTCTTCAGGGAGGGGTTGGGGCAGCCGGCGTGCAGCTGCCCTTCCCCTTCCCTGCCTCCAACATGCCACAAAGGGCCCATGTGCAGAGGCCCTATGCCAATGCAATGTGAAGTTGAAAGCTTTCACGACCAGCATCCATGGTTTTTTGTGGGTTTTTCAGGCTATGTGGTCACGTTCCAGAAGATTTTATTTCTGATGTTTCACTAGCATGTGTGGCTGGCATCTTCAGAGAATGCTGGCATGGAAGTGATCTCTGTGTTGTTCTGTTGTCGAATGGCAAGGCCTCAGGATGGGAGGATATGCAAGAAGGCATTCTATCTATTTAATCCTTTGTCTGCTGGGAAAACCCCTTGCCCTGGGTGGTTTTCATTTGCACATGCTGGGTCTTGATTTTGTTGTTTTTCACGACTGGCAGCCACACTTTGGGGCTGAACAGGCAGCCCCTAAGATGGATTGGGGCCATAGCAACCGCACACCACAGCCCAGATCCAGTGGTTTGCTACTCTAAAAAGAGCTGGCAAATGCTGCGGTGGCTTTTCGGTGCTCCTTTTTTCTCAGCATGTGTGAACGCTGTGCCAAGGGAGCACCCTGACGCTTCCAACCATGCGGTTGGCCATGTGGCATGACGGTGGCTTGGAGGTGGAGTCGGGGCATGTGGCTGCCACACCCCAACACTGCCCCAGTGCCAGCCCTTTTGCCCAGTCTGTACAGCCTCTTTGTTTACTTTAAGGGTTTCTTCTTTCCTGTTGAAATTGTCATGTTTGTGGATTTCAATGGCTTCCCTGTGCATTCTGACCCGATAGTTGTTGTCATGGTCCAAAATTTCAGTGTTTTTGAATAGCATTTTATGTCCAGGATGGTTTATAACGTGTTCTGCTACTGCTGATTTTTCTCGGTGACCCAGTCTGCAGTGTCTCTCATGTTCCTTGATTTGTGTTTGAACACTGGTTTGGTAGTCCCTCTGTAGATTTGTCCACAGCTGCATGGTATCTGTGACAGGGTCTTTCCTGTCCTTTGCTGAATGCAGCATTTGCTGGATTTTCTTTGTAAGTTTGTAAATCATTTGGAGACTGTGTTTCCTCACCACTTTCCTTATTCTGTCTGTGACTCCTTTGATGTATGGTAGAAATACCTTCCCTTTGGGTGGTTGTTTGTCTTCACTCCTCTGGGTTTTTCTGGGTCTGGCAGCCATTCTGATGTCTGAGCTGGAGTAACTATTAGCCTGTAGAGCCCAGTCTAGATGCTTCAATTCATCTTCCAGGAAGTTGGTTCACAGATCCTTTTCGTCTGGTCTAACAATGTTTTTATTGTGCTTCTTTTTTGTCCTGAGTGATGACTGGATTTCTTGTGTAGGTATCTATCTGTGTGTGTAGGTTTTCTGTATACTATGTGGCCTAAACATTGGTTTGGTTTGCAGATGACCGGGACATCTGAGAAGACTGAGGTCTTCTCCCTGTTGTCCATTTTGACTCTGACACTGAAGGAAACTGAGTATCTTCCTTCCCCATCTGCTATGTAGCTTGCAGACTCTGGTCTCTTTCTGCTGCCTGTGGAACTGCTGTTGTCCCACTGGAACCTGCTCATTCTCCTGACATGAAGGACTTGCTTGAGACTTCTGCTGCATCCTGACAGAAGGTAATATCTGCTCAGATGCAGAAACAGTACTTGCTGGTGTCTGAATCTGCTCCTCCTTTCTTCTGGGCACATCAGCAAGCCTCTGTCCAGTCTCTGCTCCCTTGGCCAGAGCTGGCACTGGAGCATCCACTGGACTTTGCACTGCTGGTTCTTCCAAGGATGATTCTGCAGTTTGCAATGCTGGCGTCTCCTCTACTGCATTAGACTCTTGTTGCAGATCAGCAAGGCCATCCTGCCTTTGACTCTGCTCATTGCCCACAACAGACTCCCCCACCTCCTTGGGCTGTGCTAAGGCAGATGGGATGAGCACAGAGCACTGGGCTTCAGATGTAATTGTTGAGTAGACAGAAGAGTAGACTGGAAGCTCTCCTGACTCCGAGGAACTGCTCCCATACTTTCCTCAGAACCCTCTTCCCCTGAGACCTCAGTCCAGGATCCCTCAGCTTCTGCCCCTCCAGCTATCATTGGCACTGGGCTGACAGCCAGGAAATGCAACTTCCTAATCTTGCTGGGCAAAGTAGGACTTATTAGTTCTACTGTCAGCTCTTCTGCCTTGACTCCTTGCTGGGAGTCTACCACTTGATTGCCAACTAAGGATAATTCAGTCCCCCTGGGCTTCTCTGTATCAGGCAGTGTCTGTTGTTGAACAAGATGAAGAACAGGCTGGGTTTCCACCTGGGTGTGAACAATTGCATCTGGACCATTCCCAGAGTCAACCCCTGCCATGGAGACAACAGTGAGGTTCTTCTCAGAGTCCATTCCCCCATCCAGGGTGACTGCTGTGTCATCCGTGTGAGTCTGCTGTGTCCTGAAGGTTCGACCCCTGTTATCGCTCACAGTGTCTCTTCTTTTCCTTTCCAGAGCATTGCATCAAGTGGAACTGGCTACTGCAGAGACTGGCCTCCTGACTGAAGTGTTGCTTGACGCTCACTTCAGCTGTGGTTGTGCATGGCTTGACATTTGGTCTTCCCCAGTGCTCAATTGACATGAAAAACCAAATCATCCCCCAATGTTGCAGAGCATTCAAAGTCACTGTACACTGCAAAAGTTCAGTAACCTTTCCATCTGGAAATTTTATGATGTAAGCCGCCCCGATTGTGCACAGAGGGGCGGGGTATTAAATAAAAATTATTATTATTATTATTATTATCCCTTGTACTGAATAGGGACAAGTGCAGTTGTGCTGTGGGTGCCCTGAAGCCTCTCACCATAATCCTGATGTGGTCATCAATGACACTAGGGTCCACATAGGAGTGATGAAGAGCTGAAAGCTGGGCACCTGAATTTCTGTAACCAACAACTTCCTTGCCACCAACCAACAACACATGTCTTCCATGCTCAGGAACCATGTCAGAGTCAGGATCAACAGCCAGTCCTAGTTGCATCAGAATTGGATGTGACCACCAGCTGGATCAACTTAGGTCTCTGCTTACTTTGGGCCTTAAGATGGCTGGATTCCCCACATGAAAAGTATTTCATATTATCCTTGTTCTTTGGTTGGCCCTGGTGATTAGAAGATCATTTTTGATCAGGTCAAGGCAGTTGTGCCAGCTTAAGATCATCATCTTTCTGCACCTGGAGATGAAAGTCGGCTTTGTGTGGAAAGTGCTATTTTAGCCATGATTTGTGGGAATTTTCTGCATTTGGCTGTGCTGGCTGCTCTCCATAGATCTCCATATATTGATCCACTGCTGTTGCAGCTTTGTCCAGCATTTTTGGCTCCTTGTCTAGCACATAACAGACAAGATCCGAAGGGGCATGTGCTGAAAACTGTTCCAGATTGATGCAGAAGGAAGCATCCTCCAGTGAAGTTACCTTAGCCCCTTGAAGCCAAATCTCCCTCCCATGTCAAACAGCATAAGCTAGTTCTCTTTAAGAGGTACCATGTTTCTTGGCTGTTGCCCTGAAGCATTTTCTTGCTGCCTCTGGGATAAGGTCAAGTCATTGTTGAGCTCTCTCCAAGAAGAGCTGAAAGTCCAGCATCTCATGTCGTGTCATGCTGGACTCCACTCATAGAACTCCTGAGAGTTGTGGGTGACGTTCATGCATGTACTGGTCCCTAGGTACTCCATGATGCATACAAAATCTTTGAAAACTTTCAATGAAACCTTCAAAGTCATCACTGCCCTCGTAGATGTGGTACTGGCAAGGCTGAGGGATGTATAGTTGTCCTCTATCTTACTCCCCACCCCACAGGTGCAGTTTGAGACTGGAGTTGTCGTATTGTGCTGTCCTTCTCATTCAGTTATATCTGAAGGGCATTGAGTGTAAGTAGCACTGGGCCCATAAGTCTTGAGGTGGCACCTGCAGTCCCAAGCCAGCTGTTGATGTAGATGCAGTTGAAGTTCCCTCATCACCTGTGGTATCTGATAGAGACTGAACACTGTCAACTTCTTCTGTAGCCATGATGGACACTACTTTGCCACTCCTGAGGTACATAGACTGATATAGCCTAACTAACTAAAACACCCATGAGCTATGAAAATAAACAAACAATAGTTTGGCTGAGATGACTAGAAGCAGAACATGCTACTTTTGCTTTGTCATGAAAAAGAAAGTAGATTGATAGGACAGAGCCAAGAGAATCCTGAACTATCTCTCCCTGTTCTTCCCACAAACCACCAGGTAGCAAAGCAGGCAGTCCAGCCACCTAGCCCCTTAGCTTGCCTTGAGAAGAAGAGACTCTGTGGCTTTTGCTGAGAACTATTTTATTTTATTTTGCTGCAGAATAACTACTTATCAGATACATACTTTGATCTTTGTAGTTAATTGTTGTTGTCATTGTTCTACAGACCTTATGTGTTTTATTGTAAAAACTCAATAAAAATTTAATTAGAAAAAAACTTTCCTCTTCACAGCCTACTGCCCCAAACCAAGAAGAAAGAGACAGAAAGAGAAAGGGGAAAACTACTGTTAGCTTAGCGGCTTCCCTTCTGGGCCACTGACAGTGACACAAAAAGCACACACTGCAAGCACACACTCTCTCCCCTTTCCTGTCCTGGAGCAGGCAAAGTAAGAGAGAAAGAATAGAGTAAGAGAGAAAGAATAGAGACCACACACTTTTACTTCTCTGTACTCAAGCCTCATTCACCTCCCAGGTCCAAAACCCGCTGCTACCATGTGAAGGTTCTCTAGGGTCCCATTCCACTCCACAGAGCAGAATGGGACCCCTTGAGACCACCTTAATCCCAAAAACAACTTGCTGCCACAACCCAATGATTAACCTGTTATACCCCAGCAATACATTGGGACATTGCTGGGCCTTCTACTGGTAATCGACAATCAGAAAAAACACTAGCCGAGCTAAGGCCATTAAAAGGAATGAAGAAAGAGGCAGAGTACTGAAGAAAAAAGTTTATTATGAAGTAAAGAACATTAAAGAGTAAGACAGTGGTGGTGAACCTTTTAGGGGCCAAGTGCCCAAACTAAAAGGCCTTCTGGCACTGGGTGTTACCCGGATGTTACCCAGTGCCAAGGGTAGGACTTCCACCCTCCGGGGGCAGGATTTCTGCCCTGTGGGTGCAGGACTTCCAGGGCAGAACGTCTTCCCCCTGTCCTCCTGGGCCTTTAGCTGCTTTTCTGGAGACAGCTGAAGGCCCAGGGGGGGGCATGCGCCTGTTCCTCCTTCTCCTTCTCCACCTTCCCAGGCCTTCAGCTGCCTCCAGAGAGAGAGGCAGTTGAAGTCACAGAAGGGCGGGGGGAAGAGGAGGAACAGGTACACAACAGACCAACACACAGATTAACATGTAAATCACTGCCTCTCAACCAAGGTTTATGCAGTATATACACTCACTTCCATGCCATCAGCCTCTGAAGATGCCAGCCACAGATGCAGATGAAACGTCAGGAATAAATTCTTCCAGAACATGGCCACATAACCCAACCCCCCCAGAAAAGAACCATATACTAAATGGTTTAACATTAATTCTATTTGTACACATCCTGAGAGCTTTTCATCATCTTGTTGTTCTGTGCCTTTATGCCATTTTCTGATTTATGGTATCCCTATTGAGCAAGATTTGTTCAGAGGAGATTTGCCATTGCCTTTTCTTGATGCTGGGAGCATGTGACTTGCCCAAGGTCATCCAATGGGTTTCATGGCCCAGTGGGGACTTGAACCCTGGTCTCCCAGAGTTATTGTCCAATACTCAGATCACTACACCATGCTGGCTCTCAGCTTTTCACATAGGATGGGATATTAAAAATTAATAATAAAAATAAAATAAAAATAATGAATAAAAATAAAAATAATATTTAGTCAACATTTATTTTCTTACAGTTTGAACCTATCACCTTGTCATATTTTCTCCATGGTAAACATACGTTCAGAAGTTCCTTATTGGGCTTGGTTTCCAGACTAATAGTTGGATGATGATTTTCTGCCAGCTCAAGCTATTAGAGTTTACTGGGCACACCCTTAATTCATCCCACAGTAACTTCCATTTCACTGCTGAAAACTGTTCTGAGCCACATGGGAAGCCAGCCCCGAGTTTAAGAACAAAAATTTCCAAAGTTTTTCTCAGTATCCACAGTCTACTTACTACATCTGGGGCTAATCTGAGGCCATCATCCAGCAGCACCTCTGACACATCAGCCACAAGGAAGGATTTTTGCAGCTTCAGTTGTACCAGAACATTGTTTCACAAACAAAGGACACTGTGGCCTTTGTTTAGTTGTGGGTTTATAAAACAACTTGTGATGATGTAGCTGTGAATATCATAAATAAGCAGAATTCGATATTAATAAGTGAAAATACTCAAAAATATTTAAAGAAGCTGGAAGCAAGATGTCACAATAAACTCAACTCTATTGGAAGGCATCTGGGCCATGTCTTAACATTAATAATTGCAATAGGGCCAGCTCCTCAGATGGGCCACTTGGCTCACTACAGAGATTAGATGGTACTAGTTCAAGTCTGGATCCAATTCAGGCAAATATAATGACCATGGGACATCAAGTAAATGTATGTCAGTCCAAAATGTTCTGTTGAGTGTTGTTCTCTGTACTTGGGCTTCTGTAGAGGTGATATGTCCTCAAATTGGGCTGATGAGCTTAAAAAGAAAAATATTTAGATTTAAGAACCAAGGGTCCATTCAAGGGTAGATAGGTAAAAGGTAAGAGGAGAAAGAGGAACTAGAACCTTAATCTCATCCAAATGATAGCTAGGGCATGTTGCCCTGTCACATTGTCCTACAAAAGAAATGTTACTCCTATAAGGTATCATCTGAAACTATTCCCAGACATGGCAAATTCCAAACTTGGCAAGATCACTTTGACATTTCATTCATATCTAAAACATATGGGTTGCTTGAAGAATTTTCTGAATAAAGTGTTAGTTCAACATGTGATTTGCAGGATTGTGGTTAAGCATGAGAATTTTTCCTTTTTGTGACAGCTACTGCCTTGAGGATGATATGATTTAACTGTGACTCAAGAAGAAGAAAAAAAAACACAGAGGCTTTGGGAGGATGGTGCTTTATACATTATGTTCTGACTAGAGGGGCACTACTGCTGCTTCAGTAAGCTGTTCTATTTACTGTTATTGTTCTATGTTTTAGTGACATGGTTTCACCCTGTAAGAAAGGGCTAATAAGGAGTTATGGTGGGGCTCATGATCAAACACAGGCTAGAACAGAACATTGCAATAGTTATATTGGCACATGGATTCTGCACTGTCATTGCCACAACTATCTAAAGAATTTGGATGCTTGAAAATTAACATCCAAAATGTTGCTAAATTGCTAGGGAAGGAACTAAGATACCTAAGAACACAAGAGCCCTTTTGGATCAGACCTATCTAGTCCAGCATCCTGTTTTTTAAATGACCAACCTTATTCCTCTTGGGAAACCCAGAATCACGGCAGAAAGGCAATAACCTCATTCTAATAGTGTTTTACAGTGCTTAGTATACAAAAACATGTTGCCTTTTCTCTTTGAGGTAGTGGTAGCCATTGATCATTATATCATCTATGAATTTGTTCAAGTCCAACCCATTTCTAAAGTTATCTAATGTGGTGACCATTACCTCATCTTGTGAGTATCCATGACATCAGTTAATTATAGATGATGTGAAGAAGTCCTTTTATGTGTCCTGATTCCCCCCCCCCCGTGAAATATTTTATTATATAAGTGTATATTTACATTATATATAAAACATGAACCTTCAGTTGGAGGTAACAAGAATGATGAGACATCTAAATACACATATGATCTTGTTTTCTTCTTTTCTGCTATAAGTAATTTAGTTCCTTTGAATAAACATTTGTACTTCATGTTTGGGTTTGATATATTAAATTCATTTCCGTTTATAGTCTAATCAGTATTAACTTCTGTGTTGTCATCGCTATCCTATCTTCCCTGATCTTATTGTCTCTGTATTACATATTACCCATGTTAATTCCATCTATTCTTACAATATTCTTACAAGGGGGTTGGACTGGATGGCCCTTGTGGTCTCTTCCAACTCTATGATTCTATGATTCTATGACAGTATCAAGGACCAATCCTTCTCTATTTCTTCCTCTGTTTTATCCTGCATCATATTTGTAAGATGATCCATCTCTATCATATCTTGCAATTTTAATAGCCACTCATCTATGGTGGGTAAGATATCCAATTTCCATTTTTGTGCTACCAATAATCTACTCATCTATGGTGGGTAAGATATCCATTTTCCATTTTTGCGCTACCAATAATCTACTCATCTATGGTGGGTAAGATATCCAATTTCCATTTTTGGGCTACCAATAATCTACCTGCTGTTACCATATATAATTTTTTTTCCCAATTTTGAAGTTCGACATTTTTGGGCAGCTTATCAGTCATATTAAGAAGGTATAGCTCTGGGGTTTTGTCATATTTTACTTTTAACATTTTTTCTATCTTGGCGTGGACCTGTTTCCAAAAGTTCTTCACTTTTGAGCATTCCCACCACATATGAATCCATGTGCCTCTTGATGACTGATATTTCCAACAGATGTTTTTTGCTTCCTTATGTATTTTGGCAATTCTGACAGGTGTAAGGTGCTATCTAACTTCCATTTTCAAATGGTTCTCATGTAAATTTTGTCACTTTGTAAATTTCAAGGTTTTTTCCTGGCATTTTGCCAACTGTCTAGGCTGATCTCTCTGCCTAGATCCCTAGCCCACTGGATCATAAAGTCTTTTATTGCATCTCTTTCTAGTTTCCTTTGTTGTAGAATTCTGTAAATTTTAGATGTTAGTTTATTATTTTCTTTCATTAGTAAATTATCTAGTTCATTTTTTTCCAATTCAAAGTCATCTTGGTTTCTGTCTCTTTTAAATCTCTCGACGAGTTGGTGGTATAGAAACCAATGTTTTTGAATTTCTGTCATATTTATTTTCTCAATGGGCTTAAGTGCCAAATTATTTTCCTTGTTCTTATATAGAATGTCTTCATATCTTAGCCATTTTGATAACGGGGTCCTGTTAAAAAAGGCTTCATGTGGAAAGATCCAACCGGGAATCTTTCTGTAGAATGTCTGTTTTATTTTATTCCAGTTAGTTAGAATGGCCCTGCGAACGAAGTGATGTTCAAAATCTCTATTTATTTTGTTCTTTTCATACCAAAGGTATGCCATCCAATGTATGCATGCCATCCAAAACATATATTGTATCCTTCCAAGTTCAACAGTTTGGAATTGTATAAGTTTACCCATTCTCTGATCCAAATCAAACAGTTAGCTTGGAAGCAGAGCAAAAGATCGGGAAGATTACATCCCCCATTTATTTTTGAATCAGTTAATGTTTTCCATTTTATTCTTGGTTTTCTTTTACCCCATACAAATCTCCTAAGGTCCCTGTTCCAGGTTTCAAAATTTTTGTTATTGGATATAATTGGGATATTTGTGAAAAGATAGTTGATCTTTGGAAGGACAGACATTTTGATTGCTGCTATTTTACCAAGTAGCGACAAATTTAGTTTTGACCATTTCTCCATATCCTGTTTAATTTTTTTCTATATATGGGTGCAATTATTTTCAAAAAATTCTGTATTTCTCTTCGTTGTCCAAATATTTAGTTTTTTTAAACAATCTTACAATTTGTTATTTTTTGTAATTCCGTCTCTTCTTTTAAAGATATGTTTTTAGTTATGATTACCGATTTTTGTGTATTCAATCTAAAGCCTGCTTCTTTACCAAAATTGTTAATGGTTTCTAAAGCTTGTGTATGCTTTTTGCCGGATCTTCTAGAAAAATAACAAGGTCATCTGCGTAGGCTTTGAGCTTGTACACATATATTTTTATTTTTACACCTATTATCTCAGAATCATCTCTTATTTTGTTAGTGAGTACTTCCAGAACCAATATAAAAAGTAAAGGTGAGCGGGGGCAGCCCTGTCTTGTTCCTTTTCGAATGTTGAATCCGTTAGTCTTTTCTCCATTGATAATAAGTTGTGCTGTTTGTTCTTTGTATATGTTTTTTATCCAACCTAGGTATCTGTCCCCCACACCTAATTTCTCCAATGTCAATAACATATAATTCCAATTAAAGTTATTGAATGCTTTATGCATGTCGACAAAGAACATTCCAAACTTTTTATCATTGTTTTTTTCAAAATATTCAATTAGGTCCAACATGACTCTTATATTGTCTTTTAATTGTCTAAGAGGTCAAGAAACCCACCTGATCCTCCTTAATTTGTTTGGCTAACACAGGTTTTAAATGTTCTGCCAAAATGAAGGCAAAAATTTTGTAGTCTAAATTGAGCAAGGAAATTGGTCTATAATTGTCTAGCTTAGTGTTATCCTTATCTTCCTTGGGTATCAATGTTATGTTGGCCAATTTCCATGAATCGGGGATACCCTCAACTAATATGTTATTGAAAATGTCTTTTAAAGGTTGGATTAAGATTTCTCCCAATATTTTGTAATATCCAGCTGAAAAACCGTCAGGTCCCGGTGATTTATTTAGTTTAAGGTTTGCTATTGCTTTTCTAATTTCTTCCTCTGTAATTTCTGCATTAAGTCTGTTAAAGTCATCTTCTGAAATCTTGTTCCATTTTTGCTCTGACCTTGTTACAATCAGCTTATTGTTTCCTGGGACTTGAGGGTCTTTTTCGTATAACTTTGAGAAGTACTGTAAGAATTTAGTTTTTATCTTGTCTTGTGTTGTTACCATTTCGGTCCCATCTTGTATTTTTTCTATTAAATTCTTTTTTCTCCTGTTTTTTAGTTTTAGTGCCAGCCATTTCCCAGTTTTATTAGCATGTTCAAAATGTTTTTGTCTAGCCATCTTTAGATTTTTCTCTATTAGTCTTGTTAATTCTGTTCTTAATTGGTTTTTCAAAAGTTCCAATTGGTTTTTTAAATTTTTTGACATTGGATTTTGTTTCAGTTTGGATTCTTTATGTTGTATCTCTTTTTTGATTTTTTTCTTGTATCTTCTCTCTTTCTTTTTTCTTGCTAGCTTCTCTTTGTATGAGGAGACCACGTGCAAAAGCTTTACTCACATCCCATATGATGTTCATTTTTATTTCGGCCATTGTGTTATCTTTAAAGAATTGTTTCAGTTGTTTTTTCATCTTCTCAAGAAAATCTTCATCTGTTAATAACTGTTCATTCAATGTGTCCTGATTTTCCTTCTGTACAGCTAAATTACCCTCAGTTCTAATATTATGGAGGAAAATGTGTATCCTTCCACTTTCCCACCATGTATAACTGACCCTGTCTTCCTTTACTAACAAGCCCCAAATTCTATCACTTTTCCTTATAGGAGGGTTGTCCTAGTCCCACAATCAGTTCTACACCTTTCCTGCACCTTCTCTAGGTTTACAGTATCCATGAGCAGCACTCTACACAGTATTCCAGGCATGGTACCACCATAGATTTGTGCAAAGACATTGAAAAGCTGACAATTTTTAATTTTTATGCCTTTCCTAATGATCCCTAGCATGAAATTTGCCTTTTTCACACTTTCCATAAACAAAGTAGGTCTTTTAATTTTCATTGGGTTATCTATCTCAAATCTGAAATCTCTTTCCTTGTCAGTCACTGTCAGTTCAGATTCAGTATACAGTACTTTACAATGCAGTACTTTACAATGACTTTACACTTTACAATGGCTTATGCTAACCAGTGCATCTAAAGCTATCTGATGTGGTGGGGCCTGACAATTTTTTTCCCCCATGCACAAAGGACTGGCAATATTTTTGTGCCAATTGGCTACAACTGTTTCTTTCCTGCAAACTCTCCAGTCACTGGCAGCTCATGGCTCATGGACCAGCACTTGTCCTTGAACTACCACTTTGAATAGCATGCACTAAACCAAACATGCACTAAACCAAATTTGTCATTTTGTTTCCCATTCAAGTTTGGCAAGTTTCTTCCACTGTGCAAATCAGGGATAAGCAACCTTTCCCCTTTAAGGGCCGAGGGACATCAGCTCCCAGAATCCCAGGAGCTATTGGCCAACATGAGACTATTGGCCAACATGGCTGAGGCTTCTGGGAGCTGAAGTCCCTCGGCTCTTAAAGGTGAAAGGTTGCCTACCCTTGGTGCAAATTGTCAACTTATTCCCATTCCTTGCTTGTTATTGTTAACGAGTGACTAATTTACTGTGCATCACTAACACTATTCCAATACTCTGACCAAAGAAAGCTCAGTCGTATCTGTGCCTAAGAATTCATGAGATACTGATGATATTTGTCTAAATACAACATAACACTGAGTACAGTATTGATTCTTATGGGTTTCTGAATTGTATCATTTTCTAGATTTCTCTTGACAGACATTGGGTCTGTAAACAGATAAGGTGTATTAAAGTTGGGAATCTCTGCTTACCAGTTATGAACCCAAATGCCACTTTCTACACTTGTATGGTAAAAATCATGGGCATATAATGGAACAATCCTATGCACACATACAAGAGTTGGGAGCAAATCCTCTTGAACACAGTAGGACGTCCTTCATTTTTTTTTTTTAAAAATTGGAAATCTTATTTAAATAAAATTGAAATACAGAGAACAGTGTACCCCCTAACCACTCCAATTAGACTTCCTGTTTCATGGCAAGATAGTAGTTGTTACCATTTTATAATCAGATGCATTTGTTTTATATTTGTGTATTTGTGTTTGGAGACTGTGAGATCCAGCGTGGTGTAGTGGTTTCAGCACTTGATCCAGAGCACCCTGGAGATCAGGGTTCAATTCCCCTCTCAGCCATGGAAGTTCACTTGGTGACCTTGGGCAAGTCACATACTTTCAGTCCCAGAAAACCCTGTGAAAGGTTCACTTTAGGGTTGCCGTAAGTCAGAAACAACTTGAAGGAACACAACAACAACACTATAGAAGCAACAAGTAAGAAGATACTCCAGTAGGGTTGCCAGCGAACAGAAGGCACAGTGATCTTTTATAGATAGTTGGGGCTCAATTTGCCCTATCATTTGGCAGGAGGAGATAGCTGCCATAGGCTGCTGAACCTAGTGGTAAAATGTTGGAAGACTAAGTTCTGTGTAGTATGATATCTTATGGCAGTCCCTAGATACATTGGAAAATGTCCCATCAGTAGTGTTGAAGTCCAATTGCTTTGTCAGTCTCACTGTCTTCTGTATATGAAATAGGGAGGGGAAATGCATCTTGTCTTTCTTCTCAGGCTACAAAATATCTTAGGCCAGCCCTGGTGTTCCTCATGCTTGCTTACGGGCTTGCTTGCTTTATTTCTTCCACAATCCTACATTTTTCCTCATTGCAGCCTGGATGTTACACTGGTTTCTTAAAAAGCTATACTATGGAAGACAAGTTCTGGTAACATTTACTAGGCTGGTAAGCCTGTAAATATCACCCTGGTAACAAATGGCATATTTGCCATCCTGGGACTAGTCTAGTTGAGTAAAGAGACTCTCATTGCCAGAAGGCCATCTCCTAGGTGGCAATGACTTGGCTGCAGAAGCCAGGACCACATTAAAGTTTTCAAGTGCCAGTATGACATTGTTAGGACCAGAAACAATGGATGCAAGCTGCAAAAAAAGAGATTCCACCTCAACATTAGGAGGAACTTCCTGACAGTGAGGGTTGTTCGACAGTGGAACACGCTCCCTCGGAGAGTAGTGGAGTCTTCTTCCTTGGAGGTCTTTAAGCAGCGGCTGGATGGCCATCTGTCGGGGATGCTTTGATTGGGAGTTCCTGCATGGCAGGGGGTTGGACTGGATGGCCCTTGTGGTCTCTTCCAACTCTATGATTCTATGATTCTATGATTCTATGATTCTATGATTCTAGACTACAACTCTGGTAACCAGAGTTTGATTCCCAGATCAACTATGGAACCCATTTAGCGACATTGAGGAAGACACATGCTCTTGGCCTTAGGGAAAGGCAATGGTAAACCTCCTCTGAACAAATCTTGCCAAGAAAACCCCATGCTAGGTTTGCTTAGAATCCCCATAAGTCAGGAATGACTTGAAGGCATATAACACAGAACTTAGGAACTCTTGTATCTGATTCTTTGCCTTGCCTTGATGTACCAGTAGGGAGTTAAAAAAAAATCAATTTAAAAAATGTCTATTTCTAACTTTTGTGGATGAAACTATAAAAAAATTATTTTGAAATTTTGTTTTCCTCCCCAATTCTGGATTTTTTTTTGTTAATTCTGTTTTCGTAGGCCCTAAAAATTTTGTAGGCCTTAGGCACTATGCCTAAAATGCCTAATGAATAAGGCATCCCTGGCAGCAGCTCTGAATACAACGAGAGCTGTGGAACAGTTGGAGTCTAAATCAGTGGCAAGACTATCTATACTGATGAACAGATGAATCTTAACAGTATTCAAAATATTTATTTGATTTATATCTTGTCTCCCAAGAATCTGGCTCAAAGTGGTTCTATTATCTATATTGTATCTGTGCGATATTTTCTGAAATTGGAAGTTGCCCGGTTCTTCAGTCAGTGAGGTGTTAAAAATATGATAATTAAGTGAATCCAAGAGTATGAAAGATTTGAGTTTTGTTTTTGTTTTTAAAAAGGCTGCTAAACTTTAAAGCTGTGTCCTTACCTTACCTCAAACAACACAGGGCAAGTTAAGGACAGAAATGCAATGGCTACATTTCTGTTCCTCTTGTGGTTTCAAGACAGGCTCATAATATCAGTGCAACGTAGTTTGATGAAATTTAATTTCCTTGGTATTATTGTCATTATATTTTTATGCAGCAGTAAAATGTTGATCTTTTTTTCTTTCTTTGCCTGAAGACACATGAACCTTCTGTATCTCTGCAGGTTACAACTGAAGGCGTCACAATGTTCTCTCTTTAATGCTACAGAAATATGTTGTTATTGATCTGATGGTCAGTGGCACAGTGTTCTGTGGCTTGTGGGTCAGGGTGCTGGTAGGAGAATGTTAGCTTTAGAAACAAAAGCATTTCCTTCTTCAAATATCTTTTGGAGAATTTGAAGAAGCTAGTTTTGGAAAAAAAGATCTTTCCTGAAATATATAAACACAACAACATGATTAGTACTTAAAACACATGGAGATTCAGTGTGAACATAAGATATAGAAACATGCATGGATGCATGGAAATACATTCTATGTATGGATGCATGGAAACACATCCCATGCACAGATGCATGAAAATACATTCCATGCATGGATGCATGGAAACACAGTGGACCATCAGTGTGAACATAAGAGATGGAGACATGCATGGATGCAGAGATGGAAACAGGCATGGATGCTTACCTCTGCTTCTACTCTTTTAAAGAGCTTTTATCTTTTTAAAATTGTATTTCATTCTTTCAGTGTGTAATGTGTTTTAATTCTGTAATAGTTTAATTCTATTTTAAGAGTCATTTTCTGTATGCTTTTAATTGTATTGTTCTTTTAAATTGTGAGCTGCTTTGAGTCCCAATTTTGAGGCAAAAGCAGGATGATGATGATTCACTTAGGCCAGAATGAGACTTCATTGTGGGAATAGCACATGTGTATATTTCTTCTTTCTCCTGGTAAATTTCAGAATGATCAATGTAAAGTGGCAAAAGTACAGGTTCCCCTGCAAATGAAATCCATTGAAATGCAGGGGACATAAAATGCATAGTAACTTCATGTCATCACAAGTTCTCTGTCATACTAAACATTATGAATAATAAATGGCTGCTTGTTTTCTCAATAGCCTCACATTTTCTGGAATTTCTGATTCAATGATTACATTGTGACCAACCAGAGAGTTTAGTTATCAGCTCAGAACAGATGGGCAGGAAGGAGTGGCCTGAGGCTGTTCCAGCTGCATATAGGCTGGGACTGCAGTGACTACATGGCCCCGCCACTGGCCCCAACCCATGCCACCAGGATCTTCTGTCTGTGTATAAACAGCGCACCTCTGACATGGCTGGAAGCCACTTCTTTTGGCCCATGTGTTTCAGGCCATCCTTTGTGTTGCAATATGAATATATGTATAAATATAGGTGTGTGTGTGTGTGTGTGTGTGTGTGTGTGTGTACTTTCATTCCTGTATCTGCTCATCCTAACATCCAGGTAATCCTATTGTCAATCTCATCTCTTGGATCACATCCATATATGTCTCTTGAATTGACCATTCCACAATGCATCTTTAGTGCTAAAGGTAATGACCAGGGATAGGCAACCTTTCTCCTTTAAGGGCCGAGGGACTTCAGCTCCCAGAATCTCAGGAGCTATTGGCCAACATAGGACTATTGGCCAATGTCGCTGAGGCTTCTGGGAGCTGAAGTCCCTCAGCCCTTAAAGGGGAAAGGTTGCCTACCCCTGGTAATGACTTTCTATAAAGTAACTCTGTCCAAAACACATGGGCAAAATGATGCAGCTTTGGGCTACATGGGGGGCATGCCATTTTCATGATGCACACCCCAAACATGACCTGAAGCTATGGCAAAGCCGCATTATTTGTAATGGAACAGGCCAAGAAGAAGCAAATAGAATCTGCTTCTTCAAGCGGCCCGGTTCAAGACTATGGCGGTGGCCTGGATTGGGACTAGACAGGTACGGGTGCCACAGTCCTGCCATGAATGGTGCTGGCACAGTCTCCTGCTGCTCTATTTGGCCTGTTTGTTTCAGGCCTTAAATGTTCCATGAGTGGACAAAAGAAGTCTGATGGTAAAACATACTGATACTTGGATATAAGAGTGAAACTTGTCAATAGCTTCCAGCACTCACACATTTAGCACTGATATCCATATTGCAAAGCCATGACAATTAAGTCCAAAATTCCTGCACTTCAAGGTGTTGCTCATTGTCTTGATCTACCACCCACATGAAATTTTTCAACCGAGCAGACTCCTAAGTGTGTGATGAGCAAGCTTTGATCTAAAGAAGAAAGAAACATTATATGGACAATTCTATAACTGAATCTGTTTCTTAAATCTGTTCACTAAATTGCTACCCTGTCAGATATTAGAAACTTTGAAGGAAAATAGTGTTTGATCTAGACTTCTGGCTGCTTTGGATGCTTTTCCACTGGGAAAGAACCACTAAATAGAATACATACCCGTCTTGAGTTTAGATCCTGCATTATGCTAATTCTATGTGAATAAAACTATATGCTACTAATTAACATTGCATTAGAGTCCATGTGGCAAGTGGTTTGAGTGTTGGATTATGACTCTGGAGAAAAGGTTTTGATTCCCAGCTTGGCCATGAAAGCCAGTGGGTGACTTTGGGCATGCCATGTGCTCTGAGTCTCAGGGGAAGACAATGGCAAACCTCTGAACAAATCTTGCCATAATAGACCCATGATAGGTTTGCCTTACGGTTGCCATAAGTTAGAAACAATTTGAAGGAACTCAACAGCAACGAAACACTGCAGAAAGTCTTTTAAAGGATTTTCTGCTAAAACACCAGATGATTATTGTTATTTCAGGCATCACAAAGAAAATGAAAATTCTGCTCATAGGTGGGTATTCACTTTAGTGTAGATACAGAAAAATTAAATAAATAAACAGCCCAACAATGGGAATTGTCAAGCTAGACACCATGTACATATGCCATTTTGGCCCTGCTATGTGACAAAGTGAAGCATACTATCTCAGATTGTTCTGGGAGTGGGTGGGGGCAGGAAAAGAGAAAGGCAAGAACTGGCATCTTAAAAGGATCAGCAAAATCCCCCCCCCCTGAAAAAAACAGTCCTAGTGAAGTTGGTAGGCAGTCAAATTCCAATTCAGTCAGTAAAAGTCTTGGGTCTGCTCTGCTAATGGCTTCCAGCAATGTTAATGGTCATAACTTCTAAGAATCTTCAGAATCATAATTTGGTGGAGGCACTAAGGGCCTGAACAGACTGCCAGAAATAATCCATCTTGAGACCACTTTAACTGTCCTGGCTCAATGCTAGGGAATCATGGGAATTGTAGTTTTTTCTGGAGGCATTGAACCTTCTTTGTCAGAGAGCTCTGGTGCCAAAATAAACTACAGTTCCCATGATTCCTTAGCACTGAGCCAGGGCAGTTAAAGTGTTCTCAAGCTGGGTTATTTCTGGCAGTCTGTTCAGGCTAAGAATGATTAACAATTCCCTATATATCCCGCTTTCCTCCCTCTTCTAGCTACATTTTCCAGGAGTGCCTGTGATGCAGTTTAGGTCTCTAGTTCAAAAAGCTCTATATGTATCTTCTACAAGCCAAGGATAGTTCTTATCTCATAATACAGGTCCATATTCATATATTTATATGTTGCTCATCTCAGCAGTACAGCTTTTTAAGCTTAGGCATACATCTCTGAGTGTTCCAGTTTTGTAGGCTTTTTCTCTTTCTTATAGTCCTTCTGGCAGATCCTTTGCTATCATTACTCATGTTGACACATTCTGTAAAGTAACTGAGGCAACTTTTGGGAAACAAGGGTTTCTAATTTCCTTTTTAAACTCTGAAGGAAAGAAAGGAGAATCTATTCACATATGTGTACTCAGACATGTCTGGGTGGGACTTCAACATCTCTGTTTCTTCTATATGGATGCAAAACACAAGAGACAATTTTAATTGAAATTCTAGTGCAGACTGCTCTCTGGTTTTGCTGTCATAAAAAGTGTGTGTTTGTTGGGGGGGGGGGGGGATGGATGGCAACTTCAAAAACTTGTGGGTCTGGCTCACAGTGGAGCCAGCATTTGTATAGCTTAAACCTCCAGAGGTCTAAAATTCCTAAGTTCAGCTCCCATTTCAGAAGCACAGTACAATAAAACACTGTGTTTTGTTTAAA
>CM034701.1:114852467-114864666 GCA_020142125.1 Phrynosoma platyrhinos | reverse complement strand
CCCCCCCGAATCCCCTCAGTCATTCTCCCTCTGGAAAGCCTGGAATCAGGCCCAGTTAGTTCAGAAACACTGTAATGTTAGGGTTTTGATGGGCCTAGGCATGAATTTAAGCCTCTCTGCATCCCCCCCCCTTACAAACCTTCAAATTGACTCGGAGAGGATGCTGGTGTTTATAATAAAGCTGGTTTATGGACCTCGTCATTTGACATCTCAGATAGGGATGACGACAATGCTGAACTGCAGAATAAGCTGCAAAGGGAAAGTCGTTATGTACCATTTGTAGGTCACTCTGATGGATAACGACACTTTAAAACATGTTTTGCACTTTGAGCCATAATTTTTTCTTAAATGGAGACAGGATCAAATACATTTTTGGATCTAATGAAAAACAGAATCATAAATATATTAACAAAGAGGACATCTGACTCGGGCCTGCTGGTGGTCTCTGTGGAGTCATATAACTGGGGCCGGTGCTTGCACTTGGATAACCTCTTGATAGGAAGAGAAAATGTTTATGAATCTAGAAAGGCTTGCAAACTTTAGAACAAATGATTACTTTATCCCAAAACACTGAACTGCAAGTGACTTTGCCTGGCTATTTATCACAGCCTTGTTTCCCTTTAAAAAAAAAAAGTGTCCACACCATACACCAGTCACCCAGTCTGTAAGCAACAATAATGTGAGTCTTAGTTTTGTTGCCAGCTCTCAAGCAGGGAATTGCAAAATGGCAAAGCAAACAACTCACAAAAAGTACGTGGCCCTAGAAATGGTTTCACCCTGCCAAGGAAGGAGGATTGACAAAGCCAACTGGCAGAATCTACTCTGGGCATCTGAACACTGTGCAACAGTCTCAGTGCCCCTGCATATATGAAACAGATGATTCTAGGCTGAAAAAGATGGTTTAGATGCAACCTACTACAACTGGGCTATGTTAGTTTTGGGATTTCTTTTGGGTGGGGGGGTGTCCTTTCACCTGCTGTTTTAGGGACTGTAGTGTGTGCAGTGGGACAATCCTTGGTAGTTTATCCCAAATCACCGTGCAAGGAGGGGAAACTGCTGTCACCTTCCCCCCCTTTTTTTTTACAATGTGGAGGAACTGTATGACTGAGTCAAGGACTCACTTAAATGCTACCATGGGAGGCAGCAACAACTGATGAATTCCATGTTAATGGGGCAGTGAATCCATTTTGGAGTTTAGCCTGAAATTTAATGGAGCTATCCAGGGTGCTGAATATTTTTGAGGGATAAGGTTCAGAACATTGGTTCTTTAAACTCCCAATCAAAATGACATGGAAGCTAAGAACTGGCACTGAGAGAAGGCAACCATTCCCATTGCACATAGATGTCCCTTTCAAGGCCCTTGCCCTTTTTCTGTCACTCTGGAACTAGTATCAGAGAGCAGAAGAGAATTCTGAGATTTCTTTACAGGACTTTATTGAACATACCTCATTGGTTGGTGAAAAAGTGTAGAATATGTGGAGAATAGAACTTGGAAACTGTTACTTTTGTTGTCTATAATTTCCCCAAAGTGAGCTATGATGACTAGGAAATTCTGGGAGTTCTTATTTCCCCAAAAGTAACATTTCTAAGCTTTGATGGAGAGCAAAGACAGACATGTTGTTTGTATTCATGCAATTTCAAACAAAACAACAGCAAGACAGAAATATAATTTGGGTTACGACACTTCAAAGTAGGCCTTTTCAACCCACATTAGGCTTTAAAGATGCATGACCAAGGCAAAGACAAAAGAGGATGCATATCTGTATAAAATGTACATGAAGAAATATCTGTAGATGCAGATGTACAAATAGACTATTATCTATACATCTCACCACAGTGGAGAAGATTGCAGTGAGGTGACTAGGTTAAGCAAATACATTTTCTTCTGATGAAATTTAACATTATTTTGAAAGCAATATTGGTGTGTAGGTGGGTATGCATGCATGAGTGTGAAAGTGGAGCATTTTCCTTTGCTACATTGCACCCTACCTGCCTCTCCTGTCAAGCTTGCTACAGTTTTCCACTCATGGTGGGCAGAGGCACTGAGTGTGACAGGCAGTAAGGAACAGAGGAAGATGGTGACATGCTGTTTTGTGGTGCAGAGCCCCATAGAAGAACCCTTGCCTGTACAGAAAAGAGTGGGGGTGGATACAAAATGGATGAAATGAGGTGAGAGAAAGGAATAGAGGAAGACAGTCACAAAGAGGAAGAGCAAGAGGTATGATGGAAGAGAGGAGAGGACACATGGAAGAAGGAGAAGTGAAAAACCAGAGAGGGAGAGCAACAAGGATAATTATTGTTTTTGTATTGCAAGATAACTTCTGAGGTCTGTTCTTGTGCAGTATTTTTGATGGGGGAAGTGGCAGAGATCTGGGTATTGTTAATGGAAGTGAAGGGTGGGTCTGGCTTATCATTTACATTTACAAATAATTACCAAAATCCTGTTGGGGCCTTATGCCTTTGTACATGGACATGTTTGTGGGAATTAGAATTGTACAGTTGTGTAACATCCATATAGCAATAGCAGCTTCATTTATATACCACTTCATATCGTGCTATGCAATCTCAAAGTGGTTTACAACTGTTAGCTAATTGCCCCCAACAAGCTGGGTACTTATTTTAGTGACTTTGAAAGGATGCAAGCCTGAGTCGAGCCTGTGCCCTGGCTGGTATTGAACTTGCAACCTTGTGGTTTGTGAGTGAGTGGCTGCAGTACAGGCATTTAACCACTGCACCACCAGGGCTTCTATCTAGTAGAGGGCTACTGTTACATTACTACATAGCAGAGCAAGCTAAGTGGCTGATGTGCAGTGGTGTACAATGCAGATTAGTGCACAATGCATATCAGTGCACTGTGCACATTGGAGTGTAATGCATATTGGTGCACAATGTGCTTCAGTGTGTATCATATACTAACAAAATGAAATTCAAGACAGAGAAATGTAAGGTACTGCACTTAGGGCAAAAAAATGAAATGCATAGATATAAGATGGGGGACACCTGGCTTAATGAGATTACATGTGAAAGGGATCTAGGAGTCCTAGTAGACCACAAGTTGAACATGAGTCAAAAGTGCGATATCACAGCTAAAAAGGCCAATGCAATTTTAGGGTGCATTAACAGAAGTATAGTATCTAGATTAAGAGAAGTAATAGTGCCACTCTATTCTACTTTGGTCAGGCCCCACCTGGAATACTGTGTCCAGTTCTGGGCACCACAATTTAAAAAGGATGTTGAAAAACTGGAGCATGTCCAGAGGAGGGCAACTAAAATGGTGAAGGGTCTGGAAACTATGCCCTATGAGGAACAACTTAGGGAACTGGGTATGTTTAGCCTGAAGAAGAGATGGTTAAGAGGGGATATGATAGCTTTCTTTAAATATTTGAAGGGATGTCATATTGAGGAGGGTGCTAGCTTGTTTTTTGCTGCTCCAGAGAACAGGACCCGGAACAATGGATGCAAGCTACAGGAAAAGAGATTCCAGCTAAACATTAGGAGGAATTTCCTGACAGTGAGAACTGTTCGAGAGTGGAACACACTCCCTCGGAGAGTGGTGGAGTCATCTTCTTTGGAGGTCTTTAAACAGAGGCTAGATGGCCATCTTTCAGGGATGCTTTGATTTTGAATTCCTGCACAGCAAGGGGTTGGACTGGATGGCCCTTGTGGTCTCTTCCAACTCTATAATTGTATGATTCTATGATATACTGATGTGCATCATGCAACAATGTGCATTGGACAGTCTTGCACTATCCCATTACATACCTTTGTAATTCAATAATTCCATCTGTTGTCATCTGGGGGAGAGACACCAGGCCCAGCACCATCGGGCCTAGAATAATAAGAAGAGCCCTCCCTGCATTTCATCTGATGTCATCTGGGGGAGAGACAACAGGCCCAGCACCATCAAGCCTAGAAAAAAAAGACGAACCCTTACTTCTTAAAGGAGGGGTGGGATTCGGGGTTTTTATGTTTTATCTGTATGGAAATGTTAATGTTGTAAACCTCCCTGATTGCTCTGCAGAGGGGTGGGATATAAATAAATAAATAAATAAATAATAATAATAATAACAACAATAAAGGAGTTTTCTAGCACTTCTGGTATCTAGCTAGGTGTAGGTAAAGCTATATAACATTGCAGCTTGTGTAAAGATTCTGGTGATTGCTTTTTATATCCCATATATTTCATATAGGTGGACATTTCTTTTTCATCTTACTTTCCTCCTCTCAATGAGTAGGTGGGTAAGTGAGAAAAGGGGTTTCCCATAATTCATGCATCTGTTTTGTTCTGTCCCAAGCACACAAATCATGACTGGAATTTCCCCCCTGCATTCCAGTAATCATTTTAGTTCAATAATCTAACCAAACTTCAAATGCCAAGTTCAAATGAGTGTGTTAAAATAAACATCTCCCCTTCAATTTAAATACAATTAACCTTTCTTTTAAAAAAGCTTTTTACTATAAATGTAGGGGAATTGTGCTTTTTCATTAGTTCCCTATTGGTGGTGTTTATGGCTCTTTATCTTTTTGGCTAGCAAACACTAGACACTTGTTCCAAAACAGAGGGCTGCCCTCTCAAACCCCTTTAAAAAGATGACTGTAGAAAGTAGAATGCACAGTGCCCCTACCTACTTCAGTGAGAACATGAAACCTGTTAAAAGATCTGCCTTTTTAAATAAATAAATAAAACAAAACAAAACAGGCAAGCAGTAGAATTCTGTGTGTAGATGCATACTGTCTGGTTAAGGTGCCTGTATTGCTTGACTGTGCAAAGGGACCGTCTTTGTCCAATATGAGTCTCACTACCCCACCCTACACCACCCCCGGCATGATTCTGCTTTTTATTAAAGCATCCTGGCAATGAAGGAGATGAGGATGGTGTGTTGTGCATTACTGGGGCGAAAGAGGGGAGAGCTGGTGCTAGTTCCTTCTTTAATCAAAACCAGCCTTTCTAGAAACAGAAAAGACCTTGATAAACCTTCTGGCTTCCTGCTAGGGGGTTTGTTCACCCTTCCTTTTGGATCAAACCCCAGTTTTGGCTAGGATCTTGTTTTAAGACTTTCCACCTCAGGTAATTTATTTCATTTTCCACTGCTGAGAACAACTTTAGGGGAGACAGGAGGATTACGCTTTTACTGGTTGATCCAGTATGGACCACACATACATTTGAATGCTGTTCGGTCGGTATATGGAATGTTTTACCTCCTTGTAACTGAGCACTGCAGAACTTATGAGCAGTGGTAGCATGACCTGTGATGGCCACCAGAAGGACATCAAGAACCATAGCCATGGTTCAGTTCATTGCATACTCCTCAGAGGTGTTTTACTAGCAATAATAATTGTAAGAAATTCCAGCAGAATCTTTAACAACAAAGAGTAGGGAAATTCTATTGATACTGTAAAATGAATGCCAGTGGCATTTGCCTACAGATATGTGTGTTGGGCTGCTATAGTGAAATGCCTTGTTCATTTCAATGCTAAATGTTTCCAGTAGCATATCCAGAATGAATTCAGCTTGTTTGTGGCTATTAAAGCAGTAGCCAGACACAATATCATTAGGTTAAGTTGCAAGCCAGATCAGGCTATGCCATACTATGGCACTGCTGTGTTAAAGTGTACTCAGCAGCCCTTGTGCACATAGTCTAATGACATTTTAACATTTGATGATGATGATGATGATGATGATGATGAATATTTTGTGAAGCTGAAATTAGACATTATGACAAATGCCCACTTGTCACAACAAACCTAGCTAGTTCCCACCCCCTTACTCCCATAACAGTTAATAGAAATTATCTCATGATATATGTTCTGACCATTCCCACCTGAGCCTGCCTGCAACATTGGTGGCTTTTGGTGTGGAATGAGTGCAGGCAGACATAGAATGCTATGTCATCATGAAGGAAGCCACAATGCAATGTGAGATAAATTCTGTGATCATCCTGACTTAAAGCAGCTTTCTTGTCATCCTGGCTTCTATTTTTAAAGTCACCTCTCATCCCTCCCACCCTTTTCCAATTGAACTGCTACAATTCACACATATAGAATCAACTGTAGTATTAACTAAAATATATAAAAAAATATGAAAAACAAAATGCTGGCCAACAAGCTGGAAAAGTTCAATATACATCCTCATCCACAAAAAAGGAGACACAAAAGACTGCACCAACTATAGGACCATAGCATTAATTTTCCACATAATCAAAATTATGATTAAAATTCTGCAGCACAGATTCCAATTATATATGGAAAGAGAAATCCCAGAGATGAAAGTGGCATTCAGGAAAGACAGAGGCACTAGGGACCACATTGTAAACATACAATGGTTAATGGAGCACACCAAGGAATTCCAAAAGAAAATCAGCATGTGCTTTATAGCAATAATAATAACAAGTACATTTCTATACCGCTTATCAGTGACCCAGTACTCCCTAAGCAGTCTACAATGTATAAGCCAATTGCCCCCAACAAGCTGGGTACTCATTTTACTAACTTACAAAAGGATGCAGGGTAGCTGTGCTGGCCATTTAGCAAATTCAAACAAAAATCCACCAAACAGTAATACCTTTATTGGCCAACCAAAATGCATAATATACTTGTTGCAAGCTTTCGAAGCTCCAATGGCTTCTTCATCAGGCAAGATGTTACAAACCAAACAGGAGAAACAATTGGAGGTGTTAGTCAGATGCATTTTGATGTTTCTGTCTTTAGTTAAGAGGTAAGTGGAGGATATCTTTTGCAGACTGGCAAAAGGGAGATTTTGCAGGCTGGATATTGGGAGATTTGCAAAGACCAGGAAATTTAAAGTCCATTTGCATCTCAACAAGGAAGAAAGTGCAAAGGCAGGATTGCTGCTGAATATAAAGAAAACAAAAATAATGACCACAGAGGACCTACATAAATTCAACCTTGACAATGAGGAAATTGAAATAGTTAAAAATTTCTCATACCTTGCATCAATGATCAGAACAGAAACTGACTGCAGTCAAGAAATAAGAAGACGACTAGGAATGGGAAGTATGCAAAGGAATCTTGTAGCACCTTTGAGATTAAAAAGAGTGGTTTGATGCTGCCCCTTTACTCGATGGATCAGGGCTGTGGCAACCACACACTATGGCCCCTTGCTGGCTCAAAAAGAAGCAGCAAACTGCCACTACTTTTTGAGCCAGCAAAAAGCTGCTCTTGCTGCCATGGTAGTGGTTTCCATTTCTTCGGCACAGCATGTATAAACACCATGCTGCAGGAGCATTCTCATACCACCCACCAGCTGGTCAGGTGGGTGGCATGATGACGGCTTTGGGCTGGAGTCATGGCATGCGGTGTGCAGACACCATGTCCCTACTCCCCCCTGATGCCAGCCCTTTTGGCCAGTTTGTACAGCCTCTATGTGGAAAAAAAAAGTTGGTAGCATGAGCTTTTGTAGATTTCAGCCTATGTCTTCAGATGCATGTTTTGGAGTGGAGAATCCAGAGCAGATCTATATAAGTTGTTTGTTTCTGAAAACTTCAATTCAAATTCAAAATCTTGTATGCTTTGGAGAAAAACCAAACAAAAACCAAATGGGTCCTAGAACAGATCAAGCTTGAATGTTCCCTGGAAGTCAATATGATCAAATTGAGGCTGTTGTACTTTGGCCACATCATGAGAAGCCATGACTCATCAGAAAAGACAATAATACTAGGAAAGGTAGAGAGTAGTAGAAAAGAAGACTGCAGGGTAGATGGATAGATTCAATTAGGGAGGTCATGAACAAGAATCTACAAGACTTAAGCAGAGCAGTGGAAGGTATAGGATTTTGGAGATGTCTCATCCTTGGGTGGTTATGAATCAAGGTTGACTTGAAGACAGTTAACAACAACAAACAAAGCCATCATTCATTTTTAGAGGCTGTAAACCAACTAGTTGCATTTTATGTTTTCCCAAGTCCACATCTTTCAGGTACCAAGTTTGTGAATTTCTGCCTGGATTCACAGAAACATAGAATCCTAGAGTTGAAAAAGACCACAAGGATCATCCAGTCCAACCTCTTACCATGCAGGAATAAACAATCACAGCAGTCCCATAGAATCACTCCTATTCAAGCTTTCTGGTACTTCCCATCTGAAATGTTAAGATTTCCTAAAGGCAGAAGTTATCTTATTATAGTGTAGGAGTAATTCCTGGCCAAGCTGACTCGGAGCTGATAATTTAGTCGTCTTCCTGCTATCTTAATAATAATGGAAGTGGGAAACCAAGTTAGTATAAACTTTGTTGATTTACTTTTCACAAGCCCTGCTTCTGAGATGTTGATTGGTCCAAGTTACTAGGGTGGGTAATTCCCATAAATGGTTTAAAAACAATGGATAGGAGCTCACCCCTCTCATTCTTTTGGCTTTGTGATTCCTGTATGGGAATATTGGGCTGGTGCTGTTCCAGAGCTCATTGTGCCTCAGCTTCCTCTACCATGGCCTGAAACAAGAGTTTTCACAACATATATGTAAGTCTCTTGATATTTCCATCTTGGACAGTTAGCCTATCACAGCTGTTCTAAGTAATATTGTATGTAGCTACAATGAAGCTATTTTATCTATTTCATTTCCATAGCAAGTTAAATTCTCAAAAAGTGTATTTGTTTGATAAAAAGGGCTGCAAAGATTGTGTGAGAGCATGCTTTCATGAACTGAACTTCATGACCAGATGGGCAGGAAAATGAGCTTGCTTTGGGTTGACAGGTGGGTTCCCTGGTATGTTTGGCAACTTTTATGTGCTACAGCTCCCAGAATATTTCAACTATCATAGCCACTGCTGGCTGGGGATTCAGGGAGCTGTAGGTCCAAAACACACTGGAGAAATAATCCAGTTTAAAACTAGTCAGTGCAAGGGAATTCTACAAACTGTAGTTTATTATGGAACCAGAGTTCTCTGACAGAGAAGGCTGAATGTCTCACAAAACTACAGGTCCCAGAATTCTCTAGCATTGAGTCAGGGCAATTAAAGCAGTCAGACTGGATTGTTTCTGCAGTGTGTTTTGGACTGTAGTAACTTTTCTGAGCTCTGTTCCTAAGGTTAAGTGGGCTGAAGCACTCTTCTTCAGCATGCTTTAGGAGGCATTAAGGTCATCCCTAAAATAATTAGTACACTTGTCTACTCATCTCCAAGACACACAAGGTTTTGAATTTGAATTGAAGTTCTCACAAACAAACAAGTTTTATAGGTCTTATATAGGTGTGTCCCTGGATTCTCCACTCCAAAACATGCATCTGAATAAGTAGGCTGAAGTTTATGAAAGCTCATGCTACCAACTTCTTTCTTTCAGTTTTAACTATTTGACTATTTAACTTTCAGGTAAAACTGCAGGAGAAATCAGGTAGAAAACCCTATCAGGTGCTATACAGTATACAGGGGAACTGTTTTTGATAGCAACTGCCCTCTTGCTATAAAATTGTCTCGTTTGGCTCTCAGTGGGAAAGCACATCAGGACCATCATCTCCCCATTCCTTGTTAGTAATTGTATGAGCAGCTTAAGTTTTTCTTGCAAATGGTTATGTTTGTGAAGGACTGTATATAAGGCTATAAAGTGGTCTAATTCTGGTCTATGCTAAGTTTCTTATGATTTCATTCTTAAAATCTGTCATGTCATAATTCTGTGCTTATCTATGCTTTTTTTTTTAGAGGGGAGGGAGCAAGGCCAATGTGAAATGTTGCATTTATATATGTTTTTAAATTGATTTCTCTGAAACATTTAAACATTTACACTGTAAAATATTTTATCTTCATTTCTTAAGCTTTCTGGTACTTATTTTGAGCAGTGAACTGCATTGCAGAATTCAGACACATACTAAATCTGAGTCAGAATTAAGTCTGGACAACATGAATCAGGTTGGTTTGCTTGAAAATGTTGCCTGAAGTATCCCTATTGCCTTATGTACATGCTGCCCTCCTAGGAAGGTTATTTGGAATATGTAGTAGTGTACAAAGCCCTTGATATAAAGATGAATGGTTCCTTATCTAGGCCCTGTTTCCATCTCTTTAGTCCTGAAGGCATGAAATACTGGCATGTTTTTTTTACAGGGGAGTGAAGTAATCCTGACTCTAATTCCTTAAACATCACAGACTTGGCACAATAGGATATAATTTAACAGAGCAAAGTATAGGAAAGTGATGGTGGCATTTCCCTTTCACCTGTCTCTTTTCTCGTATTTGTGCAATGATCTGAAGTACTTTAGGTCTCCTTGGGAGGCTGGGACATGCCTGTCAGGGACAGAATTGGTTCAGATTGGGTGGCTGGATTGGACTTTCTCTCCTGCTGAGAAACGACTTGTATGAAAGAGCTAAGAAAACCAACTCATGCGACTGAACATGAATGGGGGGGGGGGGAGAGACTGAGAGTGAGCAAATGAAGTTACAAAGAGAAAAGAACTTGAAAATGAGGCTGTGAATGGGGAGGGGGAAAGAGAGGAAAGATGGGTAATGGCTTAAGTGTGTCTGCCCAGCTGGAATGGTCTGACGGGCTATCTATCTTGCCTTTTTATTGTTTACTGCAGTGGAAAATCAGGGTTAATAGTACAAACAGGAATAGTACAAAGAGGAACAGCACGTTCCATGAGGAAATATAGAGATGGTTATCCAAACCTGACAACTGCCTAAGAGGCATGGCAGGGGAGGCAGCTTTCTCAGCACTTAAGCTGCTGGTGCTGTGTGCTCTTCAGGTAGACTCAAAGGTCTGCTTGCAGGATGGATGGTGAAGAGGAAAGATGCCAGGCACAGGAGTAAAGCAGTGTGGTCTTTTTCTGGCTTGGGAACGCCTGAGCTAAAACTTTGGAAATGTTGTGGTGACCTGGTTGTGCCTTTTTTCCAGACTTGCTTTTCCTTTTATTCGCTCTCTCCCCCTCCCCCGACCTCCTGCTCTGCTCCATTTTCAAATATGAGCTCCCTGTGGGCACAGCAAACGTGTTACTATGTGTTTGCATAGTTTTCTTGTATTGTAGTGACCTAATCTTCTCTGGGGCCGCAAGGCATGACTATAATAATAAATTATAATAAAGGAAGAATGCCACAGTGGAAAGAAGAAAGGAAGAAGGATGGGGTAAAGCAAGTAGGGGGATGCAGAAAGGAAGTTAGACAGAATTTTCATAGGAAGATCTGACTTGGACTACTGCCCCCTTTCCTCTTGGGTGACAACCCTAGTGCCCCCCATGCCTATTTCTTGATATTAGTTCCACTGGCTGCTTTTAGATAGTTTTGCAAATGAAGTAAATTAAATCCTGCTTGCCATGTAACCCCACTGGGTGACCCTGGACAAGTCACACTCTCCCAGCCACAGGGGAAGACAATGGCAAACCCCTGTCTTAAGAATTTTTTTTTTAAACCCATGGTAGGTTCTCCTTAGGATCATCATGAATCAAAATAACTTGAAGGCACACAACAATTGCTGCTAGCCAGCCCAAGTTCCGAAGGGAGCTTGGAGCCCCACAAGTTTTGTTTGGGGGAAGGAAGGTGCGGTTGGGGAGTGGCTTGGGAAAGTGAAAGAGACAGGCCCTCTATGGAAGGCACAACAGTGCCCGAATGGGGTACTTGGCAAAGAGAGCAGGTGAGCTGGTGAGCTCAGCAGGATTTCCACCTGAGGAAGGAAGGGCTGCATGGTTACCTAGGCAGTCCATGCCAAGAAATGTCCCTGTAGCCTCCTTCCTCATCCTCCAGGCTTCTCCTAGCAAAGGGAGGGAGAGAGGAATAAAAGGGGGAAAGGGACAGGAAACTCCAGGAGTTGCCAGAGCATTGGCAGTATCCAATGCAATGCAATGGGGAACGGAGGAAGAGCTTGCCCCCTTCCATTCCCCTCTGCTTTGGCTAGCTAGCTTGAGCTAGCAAAAGGGAAATAAGAGTGTGCACCTGCCCTCTCCCTTCCCTTTTGCCTTGGAACCAGCTGGTATCTTTCTTACCTGAAGAAGCTTTCCTTCTTGGGCTCCTTGTAGGGGGAAGCTGAGCAGTTTCTGGAAAAAGGTGGGCATGGCAAGTATTTTGGTGCCCAAAGAGGGGAGGGAGCAAGGAAAAGGAAGGACAGGGTCCCTTTGTACTGTTCCAGGGTGAGGAAAAGATGGAGGAGCCATGCTAGGTCTCTTGCTTCTCAGTCTAGACAGACACAGCTTGTGTCCCGTGCAGCTCTCCATTCATCCTTCCTTTGTCCTGTCCCAGAATGGTGTAGAAAATAAGTTTGCCATAATTC
>CM034701.1:114809529-114821567 GCA_020142125.1 Phrynosoma platyrhinos | reverse complement strand
AAATATTATTGGTCTTTTCTAGTGAGTCATGTCATGTCATCTCATGACCAAAGAACAACAGTCTCAGTTTAGTCATCTTGGCTTCTAGGGAGAGTTCAGGTTTGACATCAGTTAACAAAAACAATTACAATATAAAGGTTTTGACCTCTTGGTCTCTTGAAAGTTGACAAGCCAAAGAATTTTGCAAAATCTCATTTTACCTTCTGATTCAGCAAAGAATGTTGGGAGTAGAGTGGGAATTGCATTTAATTTCAGAATCAAATAATTATAAATTTCAGTGACATTATTAGTTCAAATATAAAGTAAACACTGCTGGAGAAGGAGGGTGGGACAATCTCTTTTTGTTGTCCTGCTGAATAAAGAGTGGTAGGATTGCCAAAATGCAAAACATGAAACAATTGGGAATGTCCATACTTCTTATTTTAATTACTGGTCACCTCACTTCTTCTTCTTCTTCTTCTTCTTCTTCTTCTTCTTCTTCTTTTATGAGGGGAAGTACAGGAATTAGATTATTTGTCATTAAAGAATAAAAAGCATCATTGAACCTTTCTCATGCTATTTATTACATCTGAGTATTGTTAATACCAGACAAGGTCCAGCCACTCAAGGTGGCAGATATTCAGAGCTCATTAGAACAGAAGACATCAAATGGTTCATGAATTGTATTATTCTGTTTCTACCACCACAAGAACATTTTTGTGGTTTTCTGTCTCAGGCATCAAAATGTTGTGAGCTTTCTCTGATACACAGCATGGGACATGGAGACTAAATGTACACTATACCTAATAGAGAATGTATACATCCATTACCGACCAACCTAAATTTCATGTAAAAATCCCTTTCCTAGAGGAAGCAGGGATTACAGGATCTCAGGTCACTGTCAATTGATTTGTAAGTACAAGGACAAAGGGGAACAAGAAAAAACATTTCATTTCTTTTGACAAATGCTTACCCATTTCCCCCCAAGTTTCTAAATTTATTCTGAGGTCAGAGCTATGGCTCAGCTCATATACAAAAGCAATGACAACAGATCTGTACAATGAATTCCAAATGGAATGTTAAGCCAGCCACACTAAAGTACTTACATCCTTCAAGATGGAATTTTGATCTTCTCAGATCTGATCTGGATCCAGTGAAGCAAATGTGATTCTTGTTATTGATTTCTGAGGGCTATGGAGCAGACCCAGAAAGTTATAGAGAGTTCAAGATGAAGCAGGAAAAGCCTGTGCCAGTTCCTACTGTAACTGAATTATGCATTTCAGATGATATGAATGAAACTTCATTTTGGCTAATTTTGTTTCATAACCATCTGTTTGCATTTACACATTTTTATGACATGATATCAGGCTGATTGCTCAGCTGCTGCATTTCTCCAGCATATGGTATGTGCTACAACAAATCAATCAGTTATGTGATCAAAGCATGTGAGTAAACATCTTCACAGTACTTATAAAGCTAGGACAGTTTTGCAGAAGTAACCTTTTCCTTTTTGCACTTCAGTCTTTGTTTTTATCATGTTAGAGGATTAACCATTGCTTTCCATATATTAAAGAACCTTGCCTTGTCCTTGTGGCTACAATCAGAAGGTTGGATTGCACCAGAAATAGACACACACCTTTCTCAGGAATGGTTTGAGGCCCAGTTACTCCAGGCACAGCTCAACTGTCATTTTAGGAAATAAATAGTTGTAGTAATCTTAGAGAGTGTGAGACCTCTTTTCTTTCTTTTTCTTTTCTCCGGAGCTGGTTTCTTTCACTCTGAAACACTGCAGCAGTATTATCTGAGAGGTTTTAATTTGAACGGAAAGAAAGACAAGACACCATGTTCTTAAAAAGAATCTAGAAACAGTAACCTTTTATCCAGATGTCTGTTACTGGCTATATGGCAGCTGCCCAGTCATGAAAATAAATTTGTATACATTGCTTATCCTGCAACTTACTTCACCCATACCTTGTACCATTGTAGGCATTGTATGTCAGATCACAACAGGAATGTAGATGTTGCCATGTTATAATAAACTTGGGAACTCTTGTATAAGTTGGAGCAGAGCACAAATATAGATTCCTATCCAAGATGACAATGTTAAGAATGGCATGGTCACTACTATTGCAGAAGCAGAAGTGGGAATGATCATTTATATGTCCCAGCTTTATCTGGCCTCTTCTCATAGAGAGATGCACAGGAAAAGGTACAGGCCCTGTTGAACTTTAGTAAGATTGGAGAAAAGGGAAAGATGCAAAATGTGAATGCATGTAATCTTGCAATAATTCAGTGCACTCTTTAGATGTCAAATGCCTTGGCTTAATGTTTCTATGAGCTAGCATAAGTGTAATAAATAAATAATAAATATTGTGTTGCAGTAGCAGGAACTTTGGGATGATACCAATTATCTGAGCCCATTCCAATCTGGGTTCAAGCCTAATTTCAGGGACTGAAATGGACTTGGTTGACATAATCTAGCCCACAGGCAAAAGAAAGCCCTCCCACCCCCTCATTCCAACTGTCATTGCCCTGGCCTCAGAGAGAAAGGATAAGAGGCAAGCACAGTTCCACCATTGCTGGCCCAGAAGCAGAAGAAAGGCACTCCCTCTATTCTAACTGCCATTGCCCTGGCCTCAGAGGGAGAGAATAAGAGGCAGTTTCTGCTGGACTTAATCCCCTTTCCCACTGCAATCCTATTTCCTTGTGTGTCATGCCTTTAGATTGTAAACCTGAGGTTAGAGAACTTTTTAATTACCAATCTGTAAGCTGCTCTGACAACATTCCTGAAAAGTGGAGTATAAATACAATTAATTAAATAAATGATAACCTTTATCAAGATAAATGGAAGAAGTGCAATCATGTTGCTCTTACTTGATTTTTCAGTGGTTTTTGATACCATCAACCATATTGTCCTCTTGGATCAGCTCAGTGGGATGGGAGCTGGAGGCACTACTATTCCAGCAGTTCCAGTTCTACCTATAGAGCAGATTCCAGACAGTAGCATAGCAATAGTGCTTCTTGGCTCCCTGACAACTGTGCTATAGGGTGCTATAGAGTTCCATCTTGTTCCAGTGCTGTGTAGCATCTACATTAAGTTGTTGTCACAAGACAGTTTGGAACAAAGTGTCATCAATGTGCTGATAACACCTAACTGTACTTCTCTGTTCCTTTGGAATCCAATGTGGCCATTTGAGTTCTCAATGAGTGCTTGAATTTATTGAACTGAATGAGGCCCAATCAACTGAGGCTGAATCCTTGTAAGGTCTTGTGGGTGGGTGGTCCCATGTCTGGGAAATAGGTAGTCTACCTGTTCTGAGTAAGGCTGCAAAGTCTTTGAAGGTTACATTTTGAGCCTGGGGGTACTCCTTGAGCCTCCTTTGTCACTGGAGGCCCAGGTGACTTCCATGGTTCAGAGTGCTTTTGATCAGCTTAGGTGAATACAACCAGTTGAAGCTATGGGAAGGGGTCTCTTGTTCTTCCTTTTTTGTTGTCATCAAAGAAGCCAACATGGCTATGAGTCTACAGGTCTTGAGCAGGGCTGTTAACTATGGTGCCACTACTCTTGTCTGCGAGACCCTCCACTAGTATCACTCCTCATGACTACTACTATCCAGTAGCCATTTGACACATTTAGTCTGGCTCCTCAGTAAAAATCTGTCTGACACTGGAAACCCTACCAACAGCACTGTTGCCATCAACATAGTCTCTTGTCTTAGAGGAGCACACACTCTCACTACAATGGAAAGGTAGTGCCATTGGTGAGCAATATAGGCACATAGACAAATGTTGTATACAGGCATACTCCACTTAACACAGCTTGTGACATAAAAGTTCCTATTTACAAATCTTTTAAAGTCTGCCCAGCAACCCTTTTCCTCCTCTTCACCTGTCTAAATGGAAGGGTTTTTTTTTAGCAGCATCAGCATTGGAAGGATGGAAAGGAGGGCTGGAGAAACAGACAATTTGGGTGCTAAGTTAAAGCAGTGTGTTTGCAGTAAACAATGCAATAAAGCCTAACCCTAACCCTAACATCTCTGAAGATGCCAGCCACAGATGCAGGCGAAATGTCAGGAATACATTCTTCTAGAACACGGCCTCCCAGTCCAAAAAACCCACAAAAACCTATGGATGCCAGCCATGAAAGCCTTTGATTTCACAATGCAATAAAGCTTGAGTGGAAAATGATTGCGATTCTGCTCTAGCTGATTCCAACATTGCTATGTGTACTGGGCTACAACAGCCAAGGTAAACAGCAGCTGTCTCCAGAATCACTTACTGAGCATATGGAAACAGCAAAACAGAACAAAACAGGAGAGCAGATAAGCCTGCCTCATCAGCTACTTCCACATGTTAAAATTAAGTGTAGATCTGAAAGTCTGGCCATTGAAATATAAATCATAAGAAAACTTCAAGCTAGTAAAAGAGAAAGTCATCCCTGAATGCATTTTGGAAGAAGCCTTCTGATCATCTCTAGAAGGTTCAAAATGTTCTTATTTACTTACTCAAGGATTAACAGACCTGCACTTCGTATGTGCACACTGTTAATTCTGAATAAAATGTTCTGAAAATATTGAACTACTCTTTTTTTCTGGTGTCCCCATTTCTATCCCTATTCTTTTCATGTTACTTTTTCCTCTGGTACCATTTTTTTTTTGTTATGCCCAGGAACACATCATCACCATTAATTGATGTATACCCTAAAGGCACTAGATCCCATATGATTGGAAGCTAAAGAGGGTCACCCCAGGTTAATACTTGGATCAGCAATGAATACCAAGTGTTATAGGCTATAGGAAGGAAATAGCAAACCATTCTCTGAGTATTTCTTGCCTTAAAAAGCCCTATGATGTATGGGACCACCATACATCAACAGTGTTGTAAAGTCTCTCTCTCTCACACACACACACACACCTGTAGTGGCAAATCCTTCACTTTTACTGGAACCCCTACTGCTTGCTCTAAAACAGGGATGAGAATGATGTGACCCATCCAGCTGCTGTTAGACTGCAAGTCCCAGCAGTCCTTGCTAACACAATTAATAGTGAGGAATGCTGGGAATTGAAGTCTAACAACAGCTGGAAGGTTGCATGAGTCCCATCTCTGCTATAAAACAAAATGGACTATGACATCAACTGCAAAATTAGTTCATTCCTGCTGAAACTTCAGTCAATTGCTACAACCTCTGGGACCAGATCAGTTACCTTACTAAGCTAGTGAAAGAGAGCATGTGAGTAGCCCTTTTATTTGAGAAGATAGATACCTGATATTTTCTGCATATTTTTTTTGTGGCTACTGTTACCCACCCCAGTGATCTAAAACTGCATCCTTGTTTATGTTTACTTTGTGAATTCAATGTTAACTATCAAGATGATGCTCACCATGGCTGATGCTGATAATTACAGTTCTTAGGGAACAATACAAGAAGGGCCATGTAGGCATGCTATCATCAACTTGTCTTGACAAACCTTACAAGGTAGAGGGAATTATGGTGAACACAGAGGCTTTTATTTTTTTAGTACTCACAAGAAAAAGCTCCTAATGCCTATCCAGTTCCCAGTGGTGATTGCCTAATATGTTTGACACCTAGTCCAGATAATGTTTAATATCTGCTCCTCCTCTCTTCAACAGCCTTTTCCAGATCTGGCAGATCTGCTGGTCAGGCAGGAAAGAAAGGCAACTTGCTTTCTCACAAGGCCTGCAGAGCTGCTGGAACCAGAGGGCAGCCTCTTCCCACCACTGCACTGTGTGATACTCATGTCTGAGGTGTCACCCGGTGCAATCTGCACCCCCACACAAGTCCATAGTGACACCCTTGCCAGTTCCTAACTGATCTGAGGTGGGATCACTTATCACTAGTCTGAATTGGTGGGGTGGGGGAAGGAAGAATGTGATAACATATTTCCCTGGACCTAGAAAACATAATTTTATTTACTTCCTTCCAAAAGTAAAGTTATCTAGTAGGTAATACAGGACTTCTTTCATAAAACAACTAACAGACTCATCTGTTAATCTTAGATCTTACCAAGTCCATGCGTTTCCATTCTTTCCTATATGCATTGTGTTTCTCACAGCCACTGAAGGGAAAATATCCAAAGCTATATAGACTTTTCAACTGCAAAAATCCTGGCCATTTTCTTCAACTTGTTTGCTTTAAGTAAAACATGTGTGGTGGTGTTAGAGTCAATCCCTTGTCATCACATAGATGATGGTGGGCACACATGGATCCCATTGCTGGACAGTCATGGCTTTACTCCATGAACTCTACAGGCTTATCACATTCACTATGTCCTAAATGTCCTCACAAATGCCAAGAATAGTAAAGGGGAGATGAAGGATAGCAGGAAGGAAAGAGTGTTGCAGCTGTTCAGTGCTCTTTAGTAAATAGTTATTTTGAAAAGCTACTTTGATTCTGTAATGCTCTGTTCTTCAGTCATCATGCAGAGTCATATATCTGCATATTGGGAAGTTCTGCAAAACTATAAAGTTAAACTGAGCCACAACTGTTCATTCTTTTCTTTTTTTTCTTTTTTTTTAGTACTAAAAAATAAGCATATTTTCCCCACTCTTCTCACTTTCATATTTTTCTTAATGCTAAAAAATACCTCTTTTCCCCAAGTTCTCTCTCTACAGCTGCAACTGCACTGCAGAAATAATGCACTTTGACACCACCTTAACTGCCATGGCTCCATGCTATGGAATCCCAAGATGAGTAGTTTTGTGAAATATATGGGCCATATTCACACTAGCGTTTTTGGGCTGAGTTGATCCAGGGAGATTTGATTATGCATTACCAAACCAAAGTTCCCACTACCTTTACTCCGATTAATCTCTCTGTGGCAATTTAACCCTGTTGAAGTTTACATTACCATTTGTATTAATTTAAGATGGAGCCACCATTTTGATCGTTCTCGGTTTTTGTTTTTTTAAACTCCCAATCAAATGATGCACATCTACATCACATTGTTTGCAGGAATCCTCACCTCAGCCTCGGAGGATGGCAATGGCAAGCCTCTCTGAGGACCCCTTGTCAACAAACCCCCATAATAGGTTCTCCTTGGGGGGATTTCCCCCTGTTAGCCTTAGAGGATGGCGATGGCAAGACCCTCTGAAGACCCCTTGGTTTTTCAGACCCCTAACCTCCACCACCTCTGATAGGTTTTTTAATGTCAATCAAATCATGTGCACCTTTGTCATATCAGTGACATATTTAAAGGTACTGTCTACTGCAGCCATGTAATAACAAATATGTACATAAGCTGTCAATTTTTTATTATTTTTTTAAACACAGTCTAATTATGTTCCTGGGAGAACCGCCTCCCAGGATTTGGATTTGACTGGCAGGGAGAGAGCAAAGAGATGAGCATGATCTGCCCCCTGCACAATAGTCTCTCCCTTCCTGTGCTCCAAATTGAATCGACAACAAATTCCCATTTGTAGCTGGTAAAAAAAAAACTGGTTCTTTTGTAAAGACATGATCAAATCTCTGTTTCCAAAAAAAACCAGCTTAAGGGGGATTTGCCCTGGATCCCCTTGAATTTGTGTCAGGAAAAACTGGTACAAGTGTGAATGACCCTCTTTTAAACCGATTTTCAAATTGGTTTATAACGTAGTGTGTTGATTAGTCTTCTCTGTCAAAGAGTTCTGGTGCCACAGCAAACTACAAATCCCAAGATTCCATAGCACTGAGCCATGGCAGTTAATGTGGTGTCAAACAACATTATTTCTGCAGTGCAGAAGTTTCACACACAAAATCTTCCATTCATTTATATGTCCATATTTAAATCGAGTTCTACACTTAATATTAAGAATCATAATGAAATCTACTCTCAGTAGATAATAATATGCTATCTGATTGACTGCATTTTGATAGACACAAGCATCACTGTACACTGAATTTTGACAGTCACTTAATTATATTTCACAAGACAGAAACTGTCCTGTTTGCTGTATGGTGTCTGCTTGAGCAGATTGCTTTGCCCTTCCTTGTGGCATGTTATCACTGTAGATGAAGATTCAAACTGAAACACCTAAAATTGTATGGAAACAGGTTTAAAAAACAGATCCTGAAAATTCTCAGCCATGTGCAGCAGTTGAATTTAACAAGCATAACTACTCCAAGGATGCCTTGTTACTGCTTACCATGCAGCTGATAAATATGGGAGTATGACAGGAAAAAAAGAAAAAAAGAAGTGGCAATGTTAATTGAGCACCCCAAAATGGCTATGTACACATTCTAAGCCAGATCTTTAAGAGGTAAACATTCAGACTCCTCCACCCAGATGGGTGAGTTGGTCATTTTCACTTTAGACTATATCTTATGAGAGTGCATTGTGCACTGGTTTGAGCATTGGACTCTGACTGTGGAGACTCATCCATGTCGTTACACTCTCTCAGCCTCAGAGGAAGGCAAAAGCAAGTCCCTTCTGAACAAATCTTACCAAGCAAAACCTGTGATATGTTTGAATTGTTGTTGTTGTTGTTGTTGTGTGCTTTCAAGTCATTTCTGACTTATGGCGACCCTAAGGTGAATGGGTCACCATAAGTCAGAAACTATGTGAAGGAACACAACAATCACATTTCTGTGTTTTTAAAAACAAAACTCAGCTTCTTTTCTGTCTAGTGTTCATATTAAAAAGTTATTTTTAAAAGTTCTTAATAAAAATCCTGAATCACACAAAAGTTTAACCTGTTCCCAAAGGAGCATATGAATGGTTCAGTCATAGTTTAGCCAGCAAGACAAGCCACCAACAAAAAACTTCATTTTCAGAATCATACAAGCCATTGTATTATCTATTACCATGTATGGGTGTGAGAGCTGGACAGTCAAGAAAGAAGACAGGAGGAAAATCAACGCATTTGAGATGTGGTGCTGGAGAAGAGTGCTGAGGATTCCATGGAAAGCCAAAAAGACAAACAAATGGGTCTTAGAACAGATCAAGCCAGAGATATCCCTAGAAGCCAAGATGACAAGACTTAGACTGTTGTAGTTTGGACACGTCGTGAGAAGGCATGAATCATTGGAAAGGAAAATAATGTTAGGAAAGGTGGAGGGAAGTGGAAAGAGAGGAAGGCCACATGCTAGATGGATGGACTTTATTAAAGAGACCATGAATAAGAATTTGCAGGAACTGAGCAGAGCAGTAGAGGACAGAGGGGCCTGGAGATGTCTCATCTATAGGGTTGCCATGAGTCGAGACTGAATGAAGGCAGTTAACAACAAGTGAGGATATACTTACTAGATCTTTTCTATGTCTGGCTGTAACAGGAAATTTGACTTGAATGGGCCTAGTGATGTATCAGCCATGCATAACATGTGAAACTGTGCAACAGAGTGAACTGGCAATAAGGGATTGTAATGGATGTAACAGAGAAAAGTCTTACCCAAAAGAAATTGAAAGTTGTGACCCCACATCTGGGATCTACAAAGTGATTGGGACAAGCCATTTCCTTTCTGTCCTTTGTGTTATGTTTGCGTTTTGATTATTGGATATAATTTCCAATCTCCTTCCTTAATTTACAACACTTTGCAAATTTAGACTTCGCAGCAACTTATATAGTTTGCAGACTTCAGGTGTGAGTCCATGTTTTCTAAATACTGAGAATGGCTTGATGTCTGCCATTGTGATTTTATGCCAAAAGCAAAGCAAAGCAAAGCCAAAAAAAAAAAGCAAAAAAAAAAAAAAAACCCAACAAATTCCAAGTTATACAGCTGGGTTCAGATCTGAATGTCAGCTAAATGCTAAAAAAAAGTTGATTCTGATCTATCTCTTATACCACACAATTAAGCCATAAATACCAACATTTTTAACATTTTCACAGGGCTAATTCCATACATATCAAAAAGGGATGAAAAAATTACTCTTTTGATGGAGATAAGCTGCCATATATATAAATATTACACTCATAAACAAGTAGTGCTGAATAAGTTCATTATTTAGCTATCCAACCAAAATAGTCACTTTGAGCACTACATACCAGGGCATTTATATAGCTTAGAGCAGGCGTAGGCAACCTTTTTGAGACTGGGGCCAGGTTGCTGTCCCTCAGACAATTGGGGGGCCGAAGCACCAAAAATAAATCAAAAAATAAAAAGTAAAAAAAATATTAAAAATTTAAAAAATATGCATGCACACTCTCTCAGCCCCAGAAAAGCCATGGCAAAACCCCTGTGGAGATTTTGCCAAGAGACCCCCAAGAACAAGTAATAAAAACAATCAATATCATCATGGCGGCGGTGGCGGTGGCAGGACCAGCCTGGGGCCGGTCCAAAAGCCTCGAGGGGCCGCATCCGGCCCCCAGGCCTTAGGTTGCCTACCCCTGGCTTAGAGTGTCTGTTTTTAAAGAGCAGCACACAGTTGGAAACCATGGTTTTGATTAGAGATATTTCTCTAAATGGAGTTAAAACAGACAAACATAATAGGCAAGAAGCAGCAAGTGAAATCCAGACTCTTAATAGCTCTCAGTACCAAAGCCAGGACTTCACACATATTTTTCCTTCTTGGGGATTCTCAGCAGAGATGGATCTCTCACTGGGCTCAATGAAGTAGCTACTTTACACAAAAGATCCTAGCCAAAGTCCTACAACAGCCTGATACAATATGATGCTTCCTCATCTCACTTTTGCAGCCCCTTCTGCTTTCACCCCAGTGCAACTGATCTTTTCTATGCTGAAGCATGTCCCAGTAACTAGCTGGGGCAGGGCAGAGGTACCTAGGTAATGTGGCAGTAGTTGTGGCTTTACACCTAAGAAAAGATCCCACTCTCCGATCCAGCCACCCACCCACCCTTGATCTCTAGCATACTTGCATGTACTCATAATGATGGCATCTTTTCTCTTTTGGCTGCAAAACCACAGATGGGCACTGCCCAGCAAACTCCATCCTGCCTCAACCACTAATCAGCTGGGAAACACTGTAGACTGGATAAGATGGGTTGTACTGGGTGAGTGGTGTGTCATTGCAGAAGAGTATCACTTGCAACAATCAAAAAAAGGACAGGCACAAGTGTAATGGGAGGATATGCCTGCAAATGTCACCAACAAGCCTCCAGTCTTTGAGTGCAACAGTGGCAAGTCTTCAGTCATTTGTCTCTTAGAAAATAGAAATGGGTGTTTCAGATAGCCTTCTGTGTACACCGTAAGCTAACAAGCCTTCAGGTGCAATGAAGGATGTTGATGAATCATTGGTAGGAAATAAGATTCATCTACTGTGCTGTAGGTACAATGACAGGAGGTGATGCCGCCCTGTCCTTCACATCGGGAAGCAAAATATCTTGGCCCAGCTCTGAAACGTAGGCAAATGTCATTTGTAAAATGGCCTTTATACTGTGCTTTGAGATGGACAATATAATGCTCTCGAGCACTTAGTATGTTCTTTTTGATAGAAATAGTCCTGTACCAAAATAAATTGCATACAACATCTCAATAGATGAACCTGATTTGCCTCAGACTAGATCTAAAATAGACACACTTTTGCTGAGTGTCTGTTGTAATGTTTTGGATGGTCCCACAAACAAGTGCCTTTTGCAATGTTTTGGGTGATCCCACTAGATGCAGATGGTCCTAAATTTAGTATTAGCTCTGAGTTTATTGAAGTTAAAAGTTAAATCATTTGTAACTTTACAGTGAGTTTTGAAAATATTGCCACAGATAGATCTAGGGCCAGCAATGAGCACTCAGTGAAAAGAGGACTATTTAGAACACCAGGCTCCAGTTTGCTTCTTCAAAATTTGAGAGGTGACTATTACAAGAAAACACAAGCCCCTTTAGATACACAAACCTACAAGCCTGGCACAAAAAACCAAACAAACTCTTCAAATCCTTGCTTCAAAACATGTTCTTTGCAGATCAACATCATCAAAGCCTGCTTAACAATGAATACCTATTTTAAATGTTAAAATAAGCTTGCTTTATCAATGACCTTGAAATTGCATCCAAACACATCCGAGACCAAAATGAGATACTGTGGCTCTTTGAAAGTGATTCTGTAAACAAGTTAAGTGCCATAAGTAAATTAGAATCATAGAATCATAGAATCATAGAGTTGAAAGAGACCACA
>CM034701.1:114768801-114780111 GCA_020142125.1 Phrynosoma platyrhinos | reverse complement strand
ATTACTTCTCTTGATCTAGATCATTGACAGTGGAGAAGGCTAGAGGGGGTTTAGGAGTCCCAAACTTTAATTATATTATGAAGCAGCCTATTTAGATTGGATAAGAGAATGTATATCATTATCAAACAGACAGCTTCTTACTTTAGAAGCAAGTGGTAATAGCTTTGGATGGCATGCTTATCTATTTTACAATAAGGTGAAAGCCAATTAGGACTTTGAAGACCATATAGTTAGGAAAGCCCTTTATAGAATCTGGGTTAAATATAGAAGAATGATTTGGCAGGGACTACCTCTCTGGCTTTCACCTGTGGAGGCATTTCATTGTACAGAGGGCCTTACAAATGATACTTGGATGAAATATGAGGACTTATTAAAGAAAGAATTGGATAATAAACTAAGGCTAAAAATGAGGGAAGAATTCAAAACAGAAGGATTTGATATCCCTTGGTTCACATACTATCAGATTAAAGAAAGATTCAAATTAGATACCAAAAAGGAAGAGTTCAATATGCAGAGATCGGAATTAGAGTTGATTTTGATAAATGAAAGCAACCAATAATATCAAAACTTTATAAAAAGATCTTGGAACTGGAGACAGTAGAGGAACAAGTGAAGGAATGTATGGTTAGGTGGGCTCAGGAAATGGGAGAAAATATCAATTTAGGAGAGTGGGAAGAAAACTGGAAAAAAGATTAAAATACACCGTGTCTTCAGATGTGAAAGAAAATTATTATAAAATCCAATTTAGGTAGTACTTGACTCCTGTGAAAATTAGCAAAATTTACAAGAATCTACCAGACAGGTGTTGGAAATGCAGGAGAGAAAAATGCACAATGTTCCACATGTGGTGGACATGCATTAAAGCTCAAAACTGGTGGAAACAAATGAATAGTAAAATCAATGAGATGCTGCAGATTAAAATGAAATTATCTCCTAAAGTGTATATATTAGGTATGGTAGAAGAAAAATATGAGAGTTTATATGGGAAAGTTCTCTTTTATATTATTAGTGCAGCGAGGGTAGTATATGCCAGAAAATGGAAGGAAAAAGAAGTTCCAGACATAAATGATTGGATGCAAAAAATAGTAGAATACATGGAAAATGAAAAGCTGACAATGTTATTAACAGACTCACCAAAAGAGAAATTTGAAAAAGATTGGGGGGAAATAACTGATTATATAAAGCAATAAAAAGTTGAAAATGCATTATTACAGATTTAATAATTGTGTACAAATATAAAAATCAACCAAGCAAACTTTAATTTTATGTTAGGTGGCAGTGTTGCTAATGATTACTAAGCTATATAAGATTCATAACATTAGTAGACATGTAGTTGAGTAAAAGGAAATTTAAAAGGAAACTAGACTGAAGAGTATGGGTGAGGAAGTATTATAATGTCAGTTCATCTTTTGTGCATATATGTTGTGTATATATGTTCATTTTTTGTGTATATATGTTAGTGTTGGTGTTTATATGTTGGGTCATTTGTTGGGTTATGTTGAATGTTGTTTTTCATTAAGATTTATGAAATCAATAAAAACCAAATAAAAAAAGATATAAGATATTAGATGGATCTTAGAAACAGTCAACATCCGAAACTGTGTTTCTGTAACAGTCTTAATTTTCTCAAGTACTTAAAGAATATGTCTCTAGTATATCCCAACTTGTGCACTGAGATCTCTTGGGGAGGCCCTGCTGGTATTCCTGATGATGGGTGAATCTGTGATGTTACATGATAGGGCCTTCTCCTGGATTGCACATAGCCTATCAAACTCTTTCCTGGTTGAGGTGCATTGGTCTCCATGCTAGTGAGTTTGCTTTGTGGTATCTTATTATGTTTTGGTTTTGCCCAATCCTGGGTAGTTAAAATGGCTGATAGAGGATGTGGTGGCCATTTCTACTATAACAGTCCTCCTATTATAAAAACACAACGCAGATCCATATATAGTGTTGAGAGCCTCCCTGCCCTCCATTTGGAATGAAGATAGCCCTGTTTAAATATCTGAAGTGATGTCATATTGAGGTTGGAGTAAGCTTGTTTTCTGCTGCTCCAGAGAATAGGACCTGGAACAATGGATGCAAGCTACAGGAAAAGATTCCACCTAAATATTAGGAGGAACTTCTTGATAGTAAGAACTGTTTTACAGTGGAACACACTCCCTTGGAGAGTGGTGGAGTCTCCTTCCTTGGAGGTCTTTAAACAGAAGCTGTATGGCCATCTGTCTGGAGTACTTTGATAGTGAGTTTCTGCATGACAGGGGGGCAGTTGGAGTGGATGGCCCTTGCAGGCTCTTCAAACTCTATGATTCTATGCTCTGTTTGTACAGTTACCTGAAAATGTATTGTCTGGACAAGTCTCATTGTCACAATTTCTGTTGTGGAACAATAGTGGTTGTGTGAACCAGACCAGTGTTGATTTCTGATTTGAAAGTCCATTGAGGTTGTCTAATGTATATTATTTATGTCAGATACTAAAGAGTTCCTCACTTTTTTTATTCTTTGTAATATTCTGAAGAGACAGAAAAGTAATATTTTGTTATTTCAGAAGTGTGAGAAAGAAGAACCTACTTGTTTGGACTGATTTCATTGGGGAGTAAGCAATACCATGTAACTCCCTGTTCCAATTAGATGTTGACATTTTTTACTAACAACTTTGTTCTTATTTCTCCCTTTAACTACTTCCACACTGGAGCTGCTGAGCCAGTGCTTTTCCAGAATTAGGTGGCAGCAAAATTAATACAGAGATTCCATGCTGTGCTTTAATACAGCACTTATTACCCAAGAATGCCCTTCCCTGTCCTCACAAACTTTTAAATAAGGATAGAGCAGCAGCAAAAAGGGGAAAATTCTTCAATTTTCCAGTAATTTTTTTGGGGGGGATGATGTGTGTGAAATGATGGAGTGCTTTTCTCACCTCCATCACTGTTGTCCACCATGTTTAAGTCCCCATCAGCACCTAGGAATGATGCTGCAGCACAGGATAGCAATGCCAGTTAGTGGCCATTATGTCAGTGAATAATCCCATTTCAGCTTTTAGTTTTACCTTTAAAGGAGTTAGTCAAGGTGCTAAAATCTATTCCCAAAACCTTGAATACCTTTCTCAAAGTTTGGACTAATCTTTGAAATGGATTCCCTACCCCACTGACCAGCCATTGCAGCAACATGCCATTATATTGAAAAGCACTGTGGGAAATTAAAATGTTCACATGGACAATGGAAAGAGAAGAGCATCTTCTTTTCCATTGCTTAAGAGCAGTAGTAGAACCCTTTTCTTATGAAATAGGCAAATGAGAAATGTGCTACACATAACCCATTTCTCTGTGAACTCACTTCCTACCAAGATAAGATCTTAAGAATGTCCTATTCAGTGAAGAACTGTGACAGCTTCAATTGAATGCTTGAACCTTTGGCACATTTTTCTACTTATCTTGACTAAGCATTTAGGGGTGAAGAGCCCCTTAATAGTCTCTTGGATAGAATCACTTATTTGCTACAATGGTCCTGCAATTTCCAGAACCCCTCTTGAAAAGGATTCATAACTTTTAGTATTGTCATCACATGTGAATGCCAGTGAATTGGTAGTTTCAAAAGGGATTGAGACCAAATAAATAAATGCTTTTCTATATAACCAAGAAACTATATCAGAACCTTATGTGAGTTATAATTGTTCTTCAGGGTTACTTTTTTTTCTGATTCACACTGAGGGTGGGGGAAAATTTAAGCAAAGATCACATTTATCTCATGGGATTGCCATGATACACCATCTTGTAATATTCCAGTAAAATCAGTCATCTTTCTGAAGGATATTATTTTTCCAGTGGTAATACAAGATGTTTTGTACTTATTGAGCTGTAAAACAGGAAATATTGTTGAAGTGTGATAAGGAGCTGTTTAGACAAAAATATTCTCACTGGGAAACCCATAGTAGAAAGAGAGGTTGGAAGATACATGTAAATTAACCCAGGTACATGCCATCCAAAAAAGTGATTGTAACAGACTTCAGATGCCAAATTTACCTGGGAAGAGAATTCCTATAATTGCCAGTAAACAACAATGGGAGAACATCCTAAGTTCCTATTTGGACTACATGGTTCTCCTCACCATGAGCCCATTTGTATGACTGGTTTTATGCAGACTGACTAGGAAATACTTTTATCCTTAAGATTTATGTAAACAAGGCCAGCATAACTTAGACCACAATTTAGAGCAGGGATGGCCTACTTGTTGGCCTCCAGAAGCTATGTAATCTTGTCAGCCCTAGATAGCACAGTTAATGGTGGGGGATGATGAAAGTTATAATCCTGCAATATTTAGAGGGCCACAACTTGCCCACTCTCACTACAGGAGCAAGCAACACATAATGCAAAACAGACACAGTTACAAAACTCTGTATTTATAAGAGAGTGAACCTCAAAAGAGTGATGTTTCTGCATTTCTTTGAGGTCATGAGATAGAATCTAGTTCCTCTATGTTTCTAAAATGTCTTAACATGATTACCTTTGGGAAGTCTTTTGGATGAGCCCTGTATGCCTGTTTGCATCCTAAACAATGACATTTTCACTTTTGACTTCAAGACCACTGAAAGAAATGAACACCCTAGCAGGAATCATTCCTCTTAGAAATGGCCATATGACCATGCAAATGCAATAACAGAGCTTTCATGACCAAGAAGCCTGATAGGCCAGGGCTTCCAGTTACATAAGTCTCTTAACCTCCTTCCCCTAAACAGTTATAATACACCCAGCAGACTTTTGCACTCAGTGTTTGAAAGCCTCTTTTCCTACCAGGTGCATGGGAATGTTTGGGGAATGGAGGTTGCTTGCACATTCATGTCCCTATCATTCATTTAGCTCTTCATCCTACCTGAACAGGAATCTAATCTCTTGGAATGCAGTTCTTCCCAGAACTCGTAAAATGTGAGGAAACATTCCAGTGGGGGCAAGCAGGGCTGGATACAGGCATGCCAAGGTCCTAAATCAGAAGCTGGGAGCTTTCAGAGGTCTTGTGAATTTCTCTGCCAGGCCACAAATGACAGATCTTCCCCTATGTTCCCATATATATGAAACAGGCCCCTTATGTTTGTAAGGACCCTGGGAAGTAATTTTGTCATATTTTCCAGACCGTTCTGACATGATTTAGTTTTAGGCTAAGAAAGGTTCCCCCCCCCCATGGCAACTTGTTTTTGAAAAAAACTCTTGTGAACTCAAAACATTGTTTTGTGGGGTTGGGGACATCCCATTTGAGAACTGAGCATTCTCACATCTCCAGGGCAGAACACTGATGGGTGAAACAGACAGGCAAAATAAGCAGGATTCACGCCAGCTTCAAGGTGGGGCATTTAGATGACACATGCTTTGAAGCCAGCTGGAAAGTGCATTCTAGCTGTCTTATAGGGAGAAAAGCCACTTCAAAAAGAAGCTGCTTTTTTCTGCTTCTTCCTGGAAAGTTAGCACCTTCGCATAAATGCACCAACACGAATGCAGTTCTAAAAGGACACTTTTTTTCCAAACCATAACCCTAATTGTGCATGTAAATGCCCTGTTGCAGGAGCATGTTTAAAAGGAATAGAGCTGCTGTACACAAGTGGTGGAGGTGGCAATACCCAAAAGAGAAACCAGGGAACCTTTCATGGAGATGAGTACAACATACACAAAACAGACAAAGAGGGTCCATAGGGTGAAGAGGGTGAAGGGAGGCATGATTGAACCTTGCTGAAATCTGCATGGACACACCTCTGCTCTGATGCCCTGTCCCGGTGAAGGGCTGTACATGCTAATATGTGCAGGTTCACAGTGATAGCCATGCAATGCGATGGCAGTCACCAGCAGTTCACTCTTGTGAAGGTGAACAGAGATGGTGGTTGGGACAATAAAAAACACAAAAGTACCCAGTGGTGCAGCTTGAAGCCGTGCTGTGTGGTCATGACATGCACACTTCAGCTGCCTTGGGAGCCAGTGGTGTGGTTGGTGGAGTTTCAATGTTGCTTCAGAAAAAGCAGCTTCAAGCCACTTTTTCCTGCTCATCTGTTTTGCCCCTGAGTCTCTGGTTTTCAGAGCAAGGTAAGAAAATATCTGAATGAGAGCACTGCCTTGAAAACCATGAGCTGCTGACCTCCAGTGCCGCAAGTGATTACTCTAGACTCTCCAAGGTATCCACCTAGCTGCCTTTTTTTTTTTACTTTTACTTTTTCAAAGTTTCTCAAACTGGGTCCAGAAGCAGCACTTAGCAGGATGGTGCTAAAGGTTTCTACAACATGACTGTAAAGTGAAAAGGGTAGGGAAGGGGTTTTGCCTGTTTAGGGGCATTGATTAATTTGAGCAACCCACTAATGGTGGATTTGGAAGTCTTTTTTTTTACCTAGAAAATTTTCACTGGCTGGATTACAGCTCCCAGGTATTAAAATCAGTGCTTGCAAAAAGTGCTAAACCAAAATTAGGGAAAATTTGGTGGGTTTTTTCCCTATTTAAACCAGAGTTTGGCCATTTTTTCTTTGGTTGGACAATATCTTCCATGGGTTGTTAAAAACAGCATTTTGAAAGGTGTTAAAAACATCACTGGGAAGAGGTTGAGCATGTCCCCTGTTCCCTTTGCTCTGTATATAGCTTGAAAATTTTCATTCAGATATTTTTTTTAAAAAAACTTGTTAAACTGTGTGCTTTTTTCTTTTAATGACATACTCTGTGTAACTATGGTTGACACTCATGATTGCAAGCTGAATGATATCAAGGCCCACAATCTATGATATCATCAGGAGCCACTCTTTGTAACATCACCAGGGGTCTCTAGAGCTTAGGGTTTGTCTCTGGAATCTCATGCTTAGGATGATCTTAATAATCCTTATAGGGTAGTTATTTTCTATTTTAATATTTTTAGAGCCCCCTCATAATCTGTAACTGTACCTTATTTAGCTTGTGCATCAACCTGACATTGGGGGCAAGAAAATGAATTGATTTTAGGTGACCTGTTCCTTAAGGCATGGAGAGTGCAAGTGAATGGCCTTTTCTTCCTTAACGTAGAGCCAAAATGACACATCTTCCTCCTTGACCCAATTCTTTAAAGCATGAAAAATCAACCTGTGTCCCTTCAGATGTTGCTGGACTCCAATTCCTATCAGGTCCAGCCAAAATGACAAATGGCCAAAAATGGTGAGAGATGAAGCTCAAGAATAGTGAGAAAGCCACAGATTACTCAGGGGGGTTGCAGACTGCCAGAAATAGCGCAAATTTAGTCCACTTTTAGGGTTCGGGTTCGGGTTAGGGAATCACGGGAACTGTATTTTATTGTGGCACCAGAGCTCTCTGACAGAGAAGGCTCAATGTCTCAGAAAAAAACCAATTCCCATGATTCCCTAGCACTAACCCTAACCCTAAAAGTGGACTCAATTTGCACTATTTCTGGCAGTCTGCAACCCCCATCAGTTTCTCTATATGAAGTCTTGTTGCACCATTCAGATACCAAAAACAGTATCTGACTTTAAGGTTGCCAGCTCTCAGGGTATGGTCTTGAGTCTCCACTTTTCAGGAGTCATCTCCAGGCAGGAGATTAGTATGCAAATTCTCCATCTTTGGGCAAAAGGAAAAGGCTCTGAAAATTTCCAGCTCAGCTAGCAGATCAGCACCTTGCTACAATTTGCAAGAATTAATTGATCCATTGCTGTAATTTGCAGAGATTTTGCAGTGTTTATGCATTTACTTAGTTGTTATGGCATCAGGGCTCACCCCCTGTTCTGCTCTGCATCTTCCTGCTAGAAGCAGGTAGGCTAGATTAAATGTTCCTTATCCTATCTCCCTAAGTAGGTGAGAAGGAATAATTTCCCCTCATTTCACCTTAATTTGGGAACAACCCCTTTAGCTAAGAGTTTTTTCTTAATTTCCAAACTGAAAAATATGCCCCCCTTTTGAATGACAATTTGTGAGCATGGCAGTCAGTACTTAATGCATAACATTTAATGACATTGCCAGGGGTTGTTCATAGGTCTCCAGTTTTAATCTGGAATCCTAATTGTCAGAGATGATCCTGAACTGGCATTTCTAGCATTTATGGTATCTATCCAGCCCTATTGGTGCTGCATGAAGTTTCTTGGTTTACCCAAGAGGGCATGAGAGGGCACATACAAACTTAAACCAGTTCCCTCTCCTTCTTTGGGCCCCAGGCTACAATGAACCAAATAGCAGGCTGGTTTCATCCTCTTCAGCCTAATAAGCTCCTGCTGGCTGTGTTCTTATGGCTCTATGCTGCTCTCTGTTGCCAGCAATTCCTGGCACTGCAAGGTCAGTCAGCATATGCAGGCCAGAGTCCTGGATGTTTGTTTGTTTCTTTGTTGGAATAGTTTGGAGTGGGTTGTGGGTTTAACATGGGCATACTCTTCAACTAACTGATAGTTTCCTTTAAACTGTGATGGAGGCTGCCCTAGGATACTGAAAACACAAAGGTGAAATGGAATTGTTTTGAGTAGGTAAACATATGGAGAAGCAGATCTGTATCAATCTTCCAAAGCACAAATTGATTGGGCTGCAAATCTGTCCCCACTCCCTTCATGCAGACACATTGACCTATCATTTCCTAGTTTTCCTGCTTAGTTCTTCAAAGGTGTGTGCAGGCGTATGCAATTTGGGAGAGGGTTAGAATCACATTGAAAATAGGGAGTCAAACAGCCAGCATTTTGAAGCAAGCTTCCCAAGTCATCTCACTGATAAAGTTCTACTGTATAATATGTAGGTTCATAATGTAGCATTAGCTAATCGGTAATTTATTTGGGAGTGTTTCTTCTACACCATCTTTATGCTCACTGAAATGATCTGTAATCATGTTAAGGGGTACTCTGTCTTATAAAGGAATCATCAGTATCTTTCTTACCCCTTGCTTTTGGAGCATTTTCTTTGTTCCAGTACTGAGAAACTTTTCCAGATGTGAACCACACTGTCCTTTCCTTGTGGTTGGGAAGAGAATACAATTAAAGGATGAATGAATTAATGAGAATAATTGAAATAACAATGGTCAGGAATCTCTTTTGTTCACTGAGTGAGTCAGCAGAAGGACCCCCAGCTGCGAGTCCTTTTCTGATGTTAGCCACAGACATTACAGCAGGAATACATACACTCAGGGGTGGACTTTTTTGTACTTTGTTTATTGTTTGGGGTTTAAAATTTGTAATAGAGAAGTCTTGAAAGGGGACTTAGGAAGAGATTTTTCTTCTATGAGTTATCCACTCCAGACAAAATGTCTCTTCTGCAAATGATTCTACTTCTTTGCAAAATAATCACCCTTCCTCCACTTAAGATCACTCTTGATTATGCCCCTTATGAAATTTCACATATTTGGGTCAGAGTCAGTATCATAATGACAATGATAGCATTGCTATAGGTTTTCAGGTGGATTTGGTTCCCTTTTTTAAGAGCAGAAATATCCTATGTAGAGTAGAAGTAGTAGTGGTGGCAGCAGTAATAACAGTATTATCAGTAGCAGTAGTCATCATTGTTATGTTCTTTCAAGTTGACTCAAACATATGGTGATCCTATCATTGGGTTTTCTTGCACCAAGGTCACCCAATAGGTTTCCATGGCTGAGTAAGGAGTCAGACTCCCAGAATCCTAGTCCAACACTCAAACTCCTACACTATGCTATCTCACAATAGTAGTAGTAGTAGACTAGTAGTAATAATAATTGTTTGGGAGATTATTGTACCATGAGTCTACATGGCACCACTTGGCACAGCTTTAAACAGGAACTGGGTGTGAATAGAATCAAGGGGTCATGTAGGTAATTAGTGAATTAGGAAAAAGTTGCAATTGTTAGAGCCAAGGGTATGAATGGTCAAAAAGGATCTTAAGGAAGGAGGGTATAAAGAGATGTGGTGGATAATGTTAATTTTACCATTGAGGTAGGTGAGGCCCTGAGCAAGGAGGAAGAAGAGAGAAGTGCAGGCCTTAGCATAGCATGCTGGATAGAGAAGAGGATGTATGGAGCTTGTTGGGGTCATTTTTGAGGTGATATGATAATATAACCTGGCTAGACTGCAGAGGAGTAAGGGGAGATAATTAATTTCAAGTAAGCAGAGTCAGCTAGGTTCTTTTGCTTCAAAGGTACTTAGCAGTCAAAGAAAAACAGAGAAAATAAATGAGACAAGTGAGCCCAGAGTGAGGATCAGTGAGATGGGTAGTTTATGGTGCTGATGGGTAAGCAAGCCAATACTTGAGGATGTGGAGCAGATGAAGGCAGCAACTGCAGAATCTAGGGAGTGAATAAAAGTGATGGAGGAAGGAAGGGGTGACACAAAGCTTCTAAGGAACCCATTGTGTTGATAGACAGTTGATCAAGACAGGAGCAAGAGGCATAATAGGGGAAGGTAGAGAATGTTCAGTGTTTAAAGAAGCAGTGTGATTGGGGAGGGGACAATCCACAGGCACAACACAGAGGTCTTATAGAAGATGTGATTGGGCATGGCAGTAGACTGGAATATCCATATAACTTTGCAGGCCAAAGGAGGAAGTTTGAGAGAGTAAAGAAGGCCATGGGGTCAGTGAGGTTATCAGCTCATGAGATGAAGTTATTAAGGAGCAAAAGAGGAGTGTTATCAGAAGTAAGATGGAAAAACATTTATCACTTTCAGATAAGAAAGCTGAAGGGAAGGTTCTGTAGCATGGCAAAGGGGAGTAGAGATGACCTTATAAGTTCTGTAAATGGAGCCGGAGTGGGAGATGTAAAGAAGGATATGGCAATAATGTCATCTCTTTCACTGCAACTGTCAGAACAGTTTTTTATGTGAGGAAGCCCCCAAATGAGAGAGAAGTACTGCAAACAGTCTGATGAAAGCACAAAGACAGGAAGAAAGTAAAATGGAAAACACTATGAGGTATGACTCCAGAGGGAACAGAATGGAATAAAGTGATGGAAAAAGCACAAAAAGTGGCTGAAATAAACATAAAAAACATTGAGGTTGAGAAAGGAAAAGATTAATAATAATAATAATAATAATAATAATAATAATAATAATATTTATTTATACCCCACCCCTCTGTCAAACAATCGGGGTAGCTTACAACAGTTAAAATTACACTAAAATACAGACTAAAAAAAACCTAACCCCACCCTCCCCCTTTAAAAAAGTATTAAACTACACATCCTAAAAATAAAAAAAAATCATAACATAAAATGTCAAGATAAAATAAGGTAATTGGAGAAACTTCAAGCAGACAAGAGCAGTGGGCGAGCCAAAACTAAAAGAGGTAGGAAGGTGGAACTCCTGAGGCTGGGGATCTAATCAGGAAATCTTCACAGCCTTTTTAAAGCTCGTAATCTAACAGATCTCGT
>CM034701.1:114732297-114742832 GCA_020142125.1 Phrynosoma platyrhinos | reverse complement strand
AAAGTAATCACTAGTATTTGCCATTATAGTTCCATAGTCACAAAAGTAGTTAGTGACATTATAGTTACGATTTGAAAGAATTTTTGTACTTCTACTTCTCAAAAGTAACTAAAATATTTTCTCTTCTATTCCAACTTGCTACTGCTTCAACATTCACAGAAATGCATGAATGTCAGCAAAGCCAGGGCTTGAACTAAGACATATTTGTCCTCCTCCCTTTAGTGAAGCCTTTGTAATTATAAAAATAACCCTAAAAATAGAGATACATGGCAAGAGGAGTGAAGTAATCTCTTAATTTACAATCGTAATATTAATCTGTAAAAGGGAACTAATTGCAACTAATTATTTGTAAACTGCCATTTCAAAGTGCTGTCAGTAGTGAAATCCATACATATCTGCACAAGTTTACCTTTGGCTCTTTGGAAGAGCTAGACTTAAAATTGGATTGATGAGTCTGAAGAAACACTGAAAGATCAGGGATGTTGCATGCTCCTAAAAGTTTAAAGAAAGACTCATAAATACATCTTTGTGTGTGTCCTAATGTGTTCCCACTCTAACAAATTTTATTCTATGATGATTAGCTTAATTTGTAAATTAACACTTACTGTAAAGCATTTTATCTGAGTGATTTTAAGTGACATAGCAGCATTATCCAAGACATCTTATTGGTAGTGGCTGTTTCATAATACATGAATTGCCTACTTATCACATTTACTGTAAATACTCATGTATAAATCTAGAGATTTTAGTCAAAAATTGACTCCAAAAACCTGACTCTACTTATCCACAGGTCAATGTAAGTATTGAACTTTAACTCTTATTTAAAAAGGAACTCTGGTGAAAGGCAAGAATGTAATCTGTCCTGGAATAACTGACCCCCCCCCTTTGCTTTCTTATCCATTCAGCCTTTAGAATGAGCATAAACAGTTATGCCTACTAGAATTTTGTAAATTCCTTGGCATTATTTTCCTTTACTTAATCCTTTACATCCTTTGTTACATGCCCCTAAGTTTTACCATCGACTTATCCACAGGTCATATCAAAATCCATAATTTTGGCTCCCAAACCTTCCTTCTACTTATACAAGAGGTCGACGTATAGTCGAGTATATAGAGTAGGTGGACTCAAACATATTCCAGTTAGCATCAGGTAAGATCCCAGTTTTCCAGTTTCTAAATGCAACAAAACCTCAGATTTCAAATATTAGAAAGTTTCCGCAGTGTGAATGTTCTTGGAAGTTGGGGTCTTATGAAGATTAACACCTTGGACCATGAGGACTAATTTTTCTTTGGAAAAATCAGAAATCTTTTATTTTTGTTTTTATTGTCTTCTTGTGTATAATCACAGATTGCTGATGTATATGAAGCATGTGAACACTCATATGCTGTTTGTATAGGATGCTGAACAACATACATGAATAATGTATTGTTAATAATAACATGCTGAATAACATGACTTAGAAGTACCTATTCTTCTTCTAGATCTTAGGGAATGTTAAGTAATATAAAAAGAAAAGGGAAGTCAAACAAATGAATGCTGTCCTTAAAGTGCTCCTTTTTAGCTTCAGTCACATCAAATGGAAAGTCTTGTACCTGCTTGTGCTACTCAGTAGCCAATGAACATATACAAATTAGGTATTAGGTGGTGAAGAGTTTAATCCCCCTCTTCTAGTACAAAACAGGACACCATCAATCTTGGGCTGGGTTGTAGTAGATGACTTGTCCCTGGACTTCTCAGTGGCCTGTGCTCCTTACTTTGATTGCAGTTCATCTCCTTCCTCCACCCAGTGGTTGTTTGTGGCTTCCATGTCAGTGCATATACTCTGTTCTTTTTTTTTTTTTTAAATCCAAACTTTATAGACTAACCAAGGTGCAGTACCCTACCTCTCAAATAGCCCTCAGCACATTTGATAACTCTTTTAAAGTTCAGAATAAAAGCTGGAGTAGATTCACTGCTCCATTTACATGGGAGCTACCAACTGGATTCATGCTAAATTAGCCTCAAAGATGTTACTAAATCCACTTCCCCCTTTCTTTCTTATGTTGAAACAGCCTAATATCTCCTTGACAACCCCATAGATTGAGCATCCTGGTAGGTTTTCTTTCTCCTTTGGAGCTGTGTGTAATAGACACCTGTCTCTTCACTTCCAGAAAGGTTGCATGCATCGTTGGCAACCTCCCAAAAAGCTTGTCTAGGTTGTCTCTCTTATACAAAATGGTTGGAATCAGCAGTGTTTTGGATTTTGGATTTTAATTTGGATTTTTATTTTAGAACACCTGTATTTGAATAGACATACATAATGAGATATCTTGGAGATGGGACCCAAGTCTATACACAAAATTAATTTATATTTCGTATACACTTCATACACATAACCTAAAGATAATTTTATACAATATTTTTTAATAATTTTGTGCATGATCCAAAGTTTGTGTACACTGAACCATCAGAAAACAAAGGTGTCACTATTTTAGCCACCCATGAAAAAGTTTCGCTTTTTGGAGTATTTTGGATTTTAGAATTCTGGATAGGGAAAGAGTCAATCTATACATACCACTGGCCCAAATAGGGAAAGCATGAAATAGAAATAGTGGGGGAAAAGCAGGAGATAAATGGGCAGTGGTCCAGCTCAACCCAAGAAATTTCTGGAGGTCCAGCTCAACCCAAGAAATTTTGCCAACACTCTTACATCAGCAGGCCACATGATACATATATGTATGCACATGTGCATATGAATGTGTGTGTATGTATGATTAATTTCTTTCTGATTTGTTGTTGTTGTTACTCATTTAACTTTGAAAGAAATGGGTAAAATGATGTATTGGCTTTCCTGCTTATTTCTAAGCCTCAGGGTGATTCCAGATGGAAGTCTTCTTATGCAGTCCATCTGCTGGCATGCCAACTTCAGAAGCAAGTGGGAATACTGTTTGTATTCAGGATGACATCATCTGATAAGGAGAAAAATCCCCTTTACTCCTTTCACATTTCTCACTTTTTGCCTAGATGTTTCATTGATCAACACTTTTCTATTGCCATAATTTTATATTTCCACTCCCCTTCTCTTGCCAGGTAACTGTACATTTTTGTTCCAGCCTTCCTCCTGCAAGTTACACCAATGTTTGTTCTTCTCCACCATAGTATGAAGATAGCTGCTTTAAAGGGAAGAATCAGAAGGGACAAAAACACATAATATGATCTGTATATAAGCTGATTACAACATTGTACAGAAGCAGTAGGAGAAAGAAGACAACTGTGCAAGGTCATCTTGAATAGCAGTTCTGTCTGAAATTGATCTCTCATGGGGAAAAAAATGGGGGGGGGGGGAATGAGAATATTCCTGCATCTATGAGATTCAACCTATAGAATGCCTCCAGTTCACACAATGTGTGGAAAGGTTGCAGTAATTATTTATATATTTTTCAGCTTTTATTTTATTTTAAAATATGCAAACAATTTCTATTGTCCAAATCTGGTACTAACTGCAACACTTCATTCCCACCCACAGGTGCCCCCCCAATTTCAAGACATCTATTTATTTGATTTATATCCTGTTTTTCTCTCAAATGGGAGTCAAAGTAGCTTATACATAAATTAAAACAGAACATCTAAAACAATATGGAGTACACTTTTGTTTCAAAAAGCATTGAACCATACATCCAATTACAGAATCATAGAACTTGGCAGTTAGGAAAGAGAATAGCATGAAAATAAGTTCATTAAAGATGTGGTGGAGAAGAGAGCTGAGGATCCTGAGGATAGCAAAAGGACAAACAGATCCAGCCAGAAATCTCCATGGAAGCCAAGATGACAAAACTGAGGCTGTCGTACATTGGACACATCATGAGAAGCCACAACTAATTGGAAGAAATAATAATGCTAAGAAAGATGGAGGAAATTAGAAACAGAGAAAGGCCACATGCTAGATGGATGGACTCTATTGGGAGGTCACAGGTATGAGTTTGCAGGAACTTAGCAAAGCAGTGGAGGACAGGAGGTCTTGGAGATATCTCATCCACAGGGTCACCATAGGTCAAAATCAACTTGAGGGAGTTAATAACAACAAAGAATTGTAGGGTTGGAATTGGCCTCATGGGCCCTCAGGTTAAACACCCTGTTCAATATAGGATGCCCAGCTAGAGCATTCCCAGCAGGAGCTATCCAGCTTCTTTTAGAAGACATCCAGAATAAAAATACTATTATTAAGATGTTAGCAATTTAAACAATTAAAACACTTAGAATACACATTATATACCACCAGCAACACATGCAATTGCACACCAATCCACCCTGGTCAGACAAGGCTAAAGGCCTGTTTAAACATGAAGGTCTTTCCCTTCAAAAATGAGTGCCTAGTTGAGGATCACCCACTGAGAAGGCTCTCTGAGGCATATAGAAACAACAACTCTCCTTCCCTTCTCCTTTCTTAAAAGAACTTTTTTTCAGAGTTATAGTATAATAGCACTTTAGTGGAGCATTAAAACGCAAGGTTTTTCCACCATAAAAATCAGAGAGAAGATAATTTGTCCTTTAAACCATCTCAACAAATTATGGTCCAGTTTTTAAAAGCCTTTGGAAGAATCCCAGTGAAGATCCTTCTGCCCCAAATGCTACAAACAGAACACCCCAAAGAATAGAAGGAGTGGCCACAGAGGGGAAAACAACTGGCAAACCCCAAGGAGCTACATTGCAGCATCTCACACTTATTTAGGCTAATCTGAAAGTGCCCATACAGTCTGTATATTGACTCACTTTTTCTTTCTGTATGTTAGGATTTCATTGGGATTCACCAGTAACCAAATGTTCCTGATCTGCAAAGTCAGCAAATCTTTTCCAAAATGTCTTTCAAATGTTTCATCTTTTAGTAATGAAGGCATGTATCAGATTTGTCCACTATTTTGTGATATAAGCAAGATGTCCACTTTTACTTATAGACCTCTGAGCTTCATTTTAAAATGAAGAAAGAGAAAGAAAAAATTCCACAAGCTATTTACTGTTTCCTAGCAGATGCTGCTGTATCATTCATTAAGGCTTCTTTACAACTAGAACTACTATGGCCCTGAACTAATGGAAGTCCCAAGACACCATCCATTCTTCTTACCAAGGGCTTCAATCATATGCTCACAATTTTACTCTTCACTCACCCACACAGTAAAGTCTTAAGTTATCTTATGAGGTTTAACACTTGTTATGACTTGGGGAATATTCCAGTAACAGCTTAGCCCTGCAATACTCTTTTGCAGTTAATTAGGGTAGCCACATAAGGTTTCTTTAAATATATATGTTCAATCCATAAGGCACCTCTTATAATTCAGGAGTCTTTTAAGTCTGACTTTTTAACACACAAACTGCATGCAGATTTGGAAATGGTAGGGTTTTACTTATATAAGCATGACTAGATAGAGAATGTATGTGCAAGAAGCTGAACCACATGGTCTGAAAGCTTTCCAGCAAGCTAAAACAATTGACAGTGATTTTATTATAACCCATGTTACTAGTAATGTTAGCATTTTCCTTTTTTGTGTCAAGAACTTTGGAGATTTATTACTGTCATAGTCATGTTTGCAGTTAGCCAGACTACACATCCTGCCTATTTAATGACATGCATGCAACAAAATAAATATTAATTGATTAATGTTGACATTTAGGGCTGGATTTAATTCTTGTTAAAAGTCGACAGAAATATTTGAATTGTCTTCAGTGGGAAGTTAGATAATGACCACCAAAAAAAAAAAAAAAAAAAAAAAGAAAGAAAAGAAAAGAAAAGAAAAGAAAAGAAAAGAAAAGAAAAGAAAAGAATGGAAGTACATATCATAAAGGAGCCAGGGCTATTATGAATACACTGTCTTATTCCCTTCCCGACTTCTGACAATTTTAGTTTATAATCTGAGTGTGTTCTTGTAAAAGTAGGACACAAATCATAGTCACAGGCAGGGGTGAGTATAAAAACCATTTGTTGTTGAAAACCCAGTGAATGGAAGTACATCCTAAAATATGTTACTAAGACATAAACCATCTGAAAGATTTTTTTAAAAGCAAGAATGTACAGGGAAAGATGTAGCATGTTTAAATATTGTCATCATCATCATCATTCTATTTATAAAGAGGAAGCATCTAATATATGTTATGTCCTGTATGATATTATGCTTTGACTACTACTATCTTCATTTATCTATTTTCTGTATTCCTTTAGACTTACATTATCATATTGCTATCTCTTCATAGTCAGATTACAGTTCCTCATACTTCAGTCATCTTGAAGATGCATACTATGCTAAGATAAATAGTGTACCAGGTTGAAAGATGTACAGAATGAAATTAGCTTCTATAAGTTAAATTCAGGCTTAGGGCCAATGCACACTAGCCAGAGGGGTTGGCCTGGGGGTGGAGTTGAGCAGGGTGACTGCATACTGGCTGCTCCGAAACTGCCGTCATGCCACGTGCCCAACCACATGGCATGCAGTGTCAGGGCACCCAGTTGGCATAGCATATAGACACGCTGTGCCAAAGGGGTGCAAAAGAGCCATGGTGGCAGCACTAAGGGTGGCATTTTGCTGCCCCCAAAAGGAGTGGCATTTGCCAGCTCTTTTTGGAGCATCAAAAAGCTGGATTGGGGTAGTGGCATGTGGTTGTCATGGTCCTGGTCTGGCACTCCCAGGGGTGGCACAGAGCCACCCCTTGGGGCTGTCTGTACGGCCCCTTAGTTCTGCTTAGAATAGACTCATTAAAATCAATAGGAATTAGTCATGACTAACTCAAGTCTCTCTGATTTTATTTCTCCTACCCTAAAAGCACCAGATCTCATCTGATCTTTAAAGCTAAGCAGGGTCAGCTCCAGTGAATAGTTGGATGGAAGACCATAAATGAATACCAGGTGCTATAGGCTATACAGAGGAAGAAACTGGCAAAAAGCACCTCTGAGTATTCCTTGCCAAAGAAAACCCTATGAATTTCATGGATTCCCCATAAGTCAGCAGGGGATTTGAAAGCACATACACACAAACAAACATGATTATATCTGGATTCAGTCTTATGTCCTAAATTAAATTGCTAGACCCAAGTAGCTCAGACTTATTGAATCAATTGCTGAATATGAAGTCAGCACGTACATAAATCTGGTTGATTCCTCAAACCTTTGAGAATGGGCCCACTCTAGTTGGGATTAGCAACTGGATTTAGGTGAATGAGTTTGCCCCTAATCCTATGGGCACCACATAGAATTGGACAATATTTTCCCAGGTCTGGTAGAAACTCAAGGGCTGCCTTCCCATCAAGAGCACATGCAGGATATCCCACACAATCTCACAGTGTGGAGTTGGGTTTGACTTATTGTGGGCCTTGACATAGTACCCAGCCCAAATGTAAACCCTTTTGGGGTGTAAGAATGAAGTATGCCTTTAATTTTAAGTCACACACTGTATATTTCAACTATCATAAATGTGGGCAGCATTGTTTTTTAGCCTGAGAGAGTATACCAGTAGAAATAAGTGGAAGTCAATCAGTCTGTCTGCTTCCTTGCTTCCTTCCTTGGTGATTTAAAATAACAATACAATCATTAAAATATAATTATAAACCAGCCTTTCAATAGGTATGATCCAGTAACTCTAGTAATAAACTCCAACAATAACATCAAACCCTAATTAAAGACATAAGCAACACCAAAAATGTTTAATACCAAATTTAATTTTGAAAGGAATACACGCACACACAGACTGCCAGAAATAATACAACTTGAGTCCACTTTAACTGCCCTGGGTCAATGCTAGGGAATCATGGGAACTGTAGTTTATTGCGGCACCAGAGCTCTCTGACAGTGAAAGCTCAATGTCCCAGAAAAAAAACTACAGTTCCCATGATTCCCTAGCACTGAGCCAGAACAGTTAAAGTGGCCTCAAGTTGCATTATTTCTGGCAGTCTGTAAAGGCCCTTTGTTAACTTTCTCTTTTCTTTTATCTATCTGTTTATATATATATATATATATATTCAACATTCTTTGTTTCTATTTTGAATTTTGAATATATAAAACAGATACATGAAAGAGAAGAGAAATAACAGAGTAAACCTAAAAAAGAGAAAGGAAAAAGAAAAAAAGTATCAATGGCTTCTTTTCCCAAAGCATTAAGCTATACTTGATTTTATATACTGACTTCCTTTTAATATATATCTCCTTCTATGTAAAATGAAATCTAATTATTATTTGAACCCATATATTGAAAGTGATCTACAAATTCTTCCTAAATTAATATTGCAAAATCTTTCCACTGAACAATAACAGTTCTCACAGCTGTCATCATAACTGACATATCACTCCCATTTTTAATAAAAATAATCCCAGTTTCAAAACATTGAAATTTAAAATCATGCTTACTATAATGTGAATGTCCTTCACCATATTATGAATTGAAAATTGAGGATTTAATTATTTCTAAGCATGGGAAATAGAACCACAGCACTGAAAAGATCAGAAGGTAGAGACCAGGTAAACTTCTTTGGAGAATGCATTCTGCACACAGCTAGGATTCTGTTAGGATTCTGAAAATATTCTCTCTTTTGTAAACATTTGCTGCATTTCAATAGTTGAGGAACTCAAAGATGGGCCTCCAAGGATAGTCTTAGGATCTGGGTAAGTTTGGTAATCTGGTCCAGCGACGTTAAAGGCTTTAAATGTCAAAACCTGTGCTTTGAACTAGGTCCTGAAAGCTCAGAGACTGTCTTTAGCATCCCATATTTATTGCTTAGCATCTCTATTGGAAAATAGATTTACTTTCCAATCAATAAGAATGTCAAGGGCCAACATTTGCAATAATGCATATTTGAGTGAATGCAATGTATTGAGGTAAAGGAAGTGAGGGATGGTAAAAGGAAGGAAAAAGCATGCTTGTTCTTGTCACCAGTGTTAAATTCCCATAGAAAGATTATTGTACCACAGGCATTTCAGAAAAGAAATGTCTTGCAGATATTTCCTATAGCCAACCTCACCATGGGTCTGCAAAAGGGAGCCAACAATTTCAAGAGGCAATGGCAATAAAATATCTCAAGCAGTAGTTGCAGGGTAATCCACGCCACTGGTTTTCCATCATTGGCTTCCCATTACGTTCAGTAGCCACAACAGCAATAAAAAGAACTCCCCCTTCATAGAATTAGAAATAGCTGTTTATGATGAGTTCTTGCTTGGAGCCTTGAATGTTGTAAAACTAAAGCCACAGTAACCTGGCAATTGTATAGAACTGAAAGGTATATTTGTGTATGCATTTTCCTGGTCTCTGATAGCTAAGAATGACAAAACAGATCTTGCCTTATCAGTAACCTAATGCAGTCTTTTCTTCTAGGGTGGATGGAAGTGAGTTTTGCCAGGCTTAGTGGACTGACCTCCTCCTTGTCAAACTTTCACTCTTCTCACCAGGCTTTGATCAATGTGTCTCCCAGTGCATTTTCAAGATCTGGTGCTCTTTATGGTATGTCTGGTACCCTAGGAGGTCTTTCTATCAAAGTGCTACAAACTTATTGCATTATGCTTAATCATATCATTTGTTAGACATACTAGTCATAAAAGTGGCAGGTGTTTGCAGGATTCTTGGATCATTTCTAGAAAAACAAAGCAAAAATAATATTTTAGGATATAGAACTCAAGGTATCAGACATGGAATTCCCAACAGTCATCTTTCCTAGCACTTCAGATTACACTGACATCTCCTTAGATTTAGTAAAGTGTAGAGAGAAGTGTGAGTTCAAAGACCGACATACCTTTTTTGTAGTAGATGGAGATTTAGTATAAGCTGCAATTATTGTGTAGTAGCCAGTGTCTATCACTTCCTCTTGCTTTGCTTAATGAAACAAAACACATGTCCAATTCCTAACTTTTACAGCAGCAATGAGTTCAAATTAGAAATAATAGAGCACAAGGCCGAGAAAAAAAAATGTGTGATAGGGCACACTGGACCCTTTGGTGAGTTGCACCAGGGTGAATGGATATACAACAGGTATCTAGATGTTATATTGAGCAAGGAACATTATGCACACTACACTTGATGCTTTTGCCTCAGACATTAGCTTCTGTTAAATGGAAAGGCAAATCCTTAACCAAACTAGCACTGAATAAAATATAAGTCAGTATTTAGGTGAATCATGTCGATTCTGCAGGTTTATTCCACTTGGGACTATAGCAATAGCAATATAGCAATGGCAAGTACATTTCTATACTGCTTATCAGTGAACTAACACTCCCTAAGCAGTTTACAATGTGTAAGCCAATTGCTTACATAATTCAAGACCAACAACATAATTCAAGCTAATAACATAATTCAAGACAAAGAAGTAATAAAAAGATGATGGATGCAAAGAAGAATCATACAAAAGAGATACAAAATGAAGGACATATGGAACAAAGAGCTATATGAAGATGAACACCAAATTCTAAAAAAACCAAGGTGGAAACTGCAATAAGAGAAATAGTGGAAAACAAATCACCAGGAAGAGATGGTATTCCAATTGAACTGCTGCAATCCACACTGAGGACATTATCACACGTGGGCCAGTTT
>CM034701.1:114659893-114686200 GCA_020142125.1 Phrynosoma platyrhinos | reverse complement strand
GCCAATTAGTTTCCGGGCACAGTACAAGGTGTTGGTTTTGACCGTTAAGGCCCTACATGGTTTGGGTCCATCTTATCTCAAGGACCGCTTCTCCCCTTATGACCCACCCCATGCCCTTCGGTCCTCTGGAAGGAATCTGTTACAGCCAATAAAAACTAGGCTGTCTCAGACCTCCCAGAGGACCTTTTCTGCCACCGCTCCCAGGCTATGGAATAGCCTGCCGGACAAGATCCGTCTAATTACCACCCTCACTGCCTTTAAGAAGGCAGTGAAGACAGATCTCTTCCAGCAGGCCTTTCCTGAATAACATCTTCCCAGAATATATCTGCCCTGGGAGATGAGCTAGTCAATCAATTAATTGGCCCTCCGCGTGTGATTGCTCATTGTTGGTTTTTATTGTTTGTATTAATTTTATTGCTCAATAGCTTTTAATTTTTTTTCCTTGTTTAATCTTGTTTTAAGGGGATGGGAGGTTGGGACTTGGGGATTGGGGGTGTTTTAATACTGTTTTGTTTTAATGCTGTAACCCGCCTCGATTGTTGGGCAGAGAGGTGGGCTATAAATAAATATTATTATTATTATTATTATTATTATTATTATTATTATTATTATTATTATTATTAGTGTATTGTCATAAGCTCTGATTGTCACCATTTCTCCAAAAGAATATAAGGAGATGAAGACAATTGAAAAGACAATTGAAGTAATTGGTGGAGCAGGTTGTCATAATTATTGTCATTGGAGTCTTATAATTATTTAATATGAATTCATGAAAGATGTAGAATGAGATAAATCATATTGTCCTGTTTCACAGAGAAAAATAACTTGGGACTATCAAATAACATTGGGACTCCTTCCAGATAATTGGCTTGTAGCACTGGTAAATAATTATTCTTCTGCTGTAAAACAAGAACAAAATAAAACTAAAAAGCAAAAAGTGGAATTTTAAGTGACTTTTTTAAGGAACAGAGTTGTTATTTGCCATTAAGTCAGCTTTGACTTATGACAGCTTTATGAATAAGAGATTTTCATGAGCCCTGGTCATCAGTAACCCTGCTTAGTTCTTGCAAACTCAGGGCTGTCACTTCCTTTATTGATTTGACACACTTGATCTTCTTCTTTACGTACTTCCTTCCACTTTTACCAGTATTAAAGTCTTTCCTAGTGATTCCTGTCTCATACTCAATTTAGTTCTCAATGAGGGACATAGTGCTTTTTCTCTGTGTTCATCTGCTACATTCTGTCCACAGAGCAGTGGTTATGATATAGTGGCTGTATGTGGGGAAGTAAAGGAGGCCTACTGTACTTGAATTGTCATTTTGGTTGTGATGGTGGTATGATGAATCTGAGTAAATCTTAAAAAATGGAGAACCAGTTAGACAGAAAACGTATTTCCACATACCTGAGAGGAAGCTCCATTCAACTAAATAATAATAATAATAATAATAATAATAATAATAATAATAATAATAATAATAGTGTACTTTTCAATCTGCATGTATACACTGCACATTATACAGGATTGCACTTGCCAATTATTAATTAATGGAAACATAATTGTCAATAAAATGTCATAAAAACCCAAGACATTTGGCATTTGTTCTGTATCATGTAGCTTGGAATTATCTAAATAGGAAAAAGATCCATAAGGCCAATAACATAGCAGTGATTTACAAGCCCCCTCTCCCTTTCTTTTTAAAATTAAGACTAATGTGGCATAGCAGTATTTAGCATGCACGCACACACGCACACACGCACACACACACACACACACAACCTCTAATGCAGAGCTCAAACCCTCCCTAGAAGCCAAGATGAGTAAACTAAAACTGTTGTACTTTAGACATATCATGAAAAAACATTACTCACTAGAAAATACAATAATGCTTAGTAAAGTGGAAGGCAGTAGGAAAAGAGAAAGACCATGTTTCAAATGTATGGACTCAGTCAAGGAAGCCAAAGCCTTGAATTTGCAAGACCTGAGCAGGACTGGAGTTTGCAAGACCTGAGCAGGACTGTTCAAGCACTAGAGAGGTGAATCACAAATGAATGATAGCAATGTAAGTGTTCTATGCAATATATGTGAATGACTCAAGGTGATGCTAAATGCCTATTGAGGAAGTAATGGATGCCCAAAGAATTACTGCTTTGCAGATTCTGATATGAGGTGTCCTAGCATTCATCTGGTTTTTATAATTGTCCACATTCTGCAGTGTTGTTCTCATCTCAAAAAATAAACAAAAATGCATATAAAATAGCTCCTAAATTTATTTATTTCATTTGTATTCTGTCTTTCTCCTCAGAGGGATGCAAGGCGGCTCACAGACAAAACATTTAAAATCTCAGTGAAATTCAAAACAATTAAAATCATGTACACACAATATAAAATCACATAAAATATACAAAAGTTAAAAACATAACTAAAACCCACCTACTCCATAAAAAACATCCTGATATGAATTATATACCAAATGCCTGCCTGCATAAAAATGTTTTTACTTGCTGGTGAAAGGCCAGCAGGGAAGGGGCCAGCCTAGCTTCCCATGGAAGAGTGATCCAGAGTGTGGGAGCAGCCACTGAGAAGGCTCTCTCCAGTGACCTCACCAAGTGAGCCTGCAATGGTGGCGAGACTGAGAGAAAGCCTTGTCCTGGTTAGGGCTCTGGCTGGTTTGTATGGGGAGGTAGTCTGGACCTAATCAATATAGGGCTCTATAGGTCATGATCAGCTCTTTGAATTGTGCCCAGAAACTAACCAGTAGCCAGTGAAGGTGTTTCAACAAGGGAATTATACGCTCTCTGTAACTCTGTCCCAGTCAGCATTCTAGCTGTGGTGTTTTGCACCCGCTGGAGTTTCCAAACAGTTTCCAAAGACAACACGACTTAGAGTTTGTTACAATAGTTGAAATAAGATATAATCAAGACATGTATCACTGTAGCCAGATCTGACATCTGAAGAAATGGGCACAGCTGATGCACTAGTTTAAACTGTGTTGAATGCACTCCTGGCCACTGCTGAAACCTGGGCATCCAGGCTCAGAACTGACTTCAGAAACTCACCCAAGTGGCAAGCCTGAGATTTCAGGGGGAGTGTAACTCCATCCAGCACAGGCAAGATCCTTATTCCATGATTTGCCTTATGACTGATTACAGACAGCAGTCATTGGTTCAGTACAGTGACAGCTTCCTTGGAATCAGATGGAAAGGAGAGATAGAGTTGGGTGTCATCTGCATATTGGTGACACTGCACCCCAAAACTCTGAATGACCTCTCCCAGTGGTTTCATGTAGATGTTAAATAACATAGGGAACAGAACAGAACCCCGAGGGACCCCACAGGCCAATAGCCAGGGGGACGAACAGGACTCCCCCAATACCACTTTCTGAGTTCACCTGTCCAAGAAGGACCAGAACCATTGCATAACAGTGCCCTCAAGTCCCATCTCAGAGAGGTGGCCCAGAAGGATACCATGGTCAATGGTATCAAAGCCACTGAGAGATCCATCAGGACCAACAGGGACACACTCCCCCTGTCTAGTTCCCTGTGTAGGTTATCCACCAAGGTGACTAAAGCTGTGTGCATGCCATAGCCAGGTCTGAAACCAGATTGAAATAGTTCTAGATAATCCATCTAATCCAGAAACCCCTGGAGCTGGGAGGCCACCACTCACTCCAGAAACTTGCTCAAGAACTAAATGATAGAGATTGGCTGATAGTTATCCAGGATGGTGGGATCCAGGGAGATCTCTTTCAGCAATGGCCTCATCACAGCCTCCTTTAGGCAGGATGGAAATTTGCCTTGCTGCAGTGAAGCATTCACCAGTTCCCTTACCCACTCAGCCAGGGCCCCTCTAGCTGCTTCTTGTGGCCTCACTTCTCCAAGGATCCTGTCCACATCCTCAGGCTGAACAGTAGATTTTTGAACAACTAAAATTGTCCCAGCTTCTGCCAACCTAGCAGTTCGAAAGCATGCAAATGCAAGTAGATAAATAGGCACCACTTTGGTGGGAAGGTAACAGCATCCCGTGCAGTCATACTGGCAACATGACCACCAGAATAGTCGTCGTACAACTCTTTGGCCTAGTAATGGAGATGGGAACTGCTCCCTACAGTCAATTATGATTAGACATTCATGTCAAGGGACTACTTTATCCTTTTTAAAAATCCTACTATAAGATTTAGAATAAAAATACTGTTGGAAATGCATGCTTTTGAGATAAAGCACTTCAGAAGTGTGTATAATTTAGAGGGGACCAATCTGCCAGTTTTGTTTCCTTCCACATTAAATGTGTTAGAATCTCAAGCTTTTTCTGGAGAGCTTATGAAGAAATATCTGATTGTCAATAAATTCAGTAAATTCAATAAATTATCCAGTTAGAACAACACTGATGAGCTACACTATAAGAAATTAACTGCCCCCCCCGCCTTCAACAGATATAGCTATTTTCAATATAGATAGGATCGTGATAGACCTGGAGTGATAAAACAGCTAAAAGTAAAGAGCCTAGCAGAAAAAAAAGATATGGGAAACACAGCTTAATAAAAAGGATTAAAATCAAACTTCTAAATACCTAAGCACTCAAGACTCTCACCTGAATGGACAAATCTGTTAATTTTTCTTTCTCTCATGTAGGTGTCTTCAAGTGTTTTCCATGAAGTTTGTGAGGAAATAAACACATTTTGGGAAGTTTTTTAAAAAAATCAAACAAAACAGAATTCTCATCCATTCCTAATATATTGCAAGGAAATACAGATTCAGAAATAGTTATACAAATACACATTTAAAATATGGTATGTTTTCCCTGTAAATGTTCTTTTTTAAAAAAAATATTGAGAATTGTAAAAACTGGATGAAGTAGATTTAAGAATAAACACATACATAATGGACAAAGCATTAGAATCTGTTTATCCCAGTTTGAAGAAGCTCCAGATTTTAAACAAAGATAGGAACTTCTTCAGAAAGTGTATAATTAACCTATATAATTAATTCCCATGGTATGTTTTCTTCACTGCTTCCCTTTCCCATTTTGTTCAGTCATTGGCACTAGGATTTTTTCTAAAAATATATACTTCCTATAGCCACAGGCATTTTGTAATGCTAATGTGCCTTGACCACTCAAGAACAAGCCAAACCAAAATACATTGGGATTGTTCATAATAATAATATGTTGTGAAAATTGATTTCTCCTCCAATTAATAAGAACTGCAACTAAATTCAGAGGGAATGAGGGACTCTGAATGGTGCAGCAGATGATATTGTAGTCTCTGCCAATCGAAAACTCTCAAGCCTCCAACTCTGTGAGCCCTGGTTCCAGTACATCACTAATTATGATTTGATTTATTTTGACTCTTCGTGTTCACTCTCCCTTTTTTGTGTGCAGTATCAGCTGTTGTTTTCAGGAAACCCAAACCTCACTGTCCCAAATCACAGAAAGATTTAACCAGCAAATGTTCCAAAGACCCATAGCAACATCTTGACTCTAGAGATGGGAAGAATATTGGAAAAATTTCCAGAAAAAAAGGGTCATAAAGTACCTTTTTGAGTGTCAAGAAATCCAAATGAGAAGAATCCTGGGCTAACAAGAATCTTCACAGTTTGGGACTCTTTGCAAAAAATTTGCGTGGTTGTTTTGTGCAGAAAATATTTCCTGCCAGAAAAAAAAAAGCTGTTTCCTGTGCAGAAAAAGCTGTAGTTGGGTACTTATTCTGTGAAAAAAATTGCACATGGTTGTTTGACCAAAATACAGCATTTCCTGTTCAGAAAGCATTTTCTATATGTAAAATATTTCCATGCTGAAATATTTTTTCAGATGAAAATGCTGTTTCCTGAACAGGAAATGCTGTATTCTGATCAAAACAACCACGTGCAAATTTTGTACAGAGTAACTACTGAATTGCAAATAGAAAACTGGATTGTTTTTTGAAGGCTTTCCCATAGTGGTGGTGGTGGTGGTGGTGGTGGTGGTGGGATGACTACCATTCTTGTTTCTTCCTTAAAGAAGAAGCTTTGTGAAGAATTACATCCCTGCCTAATTCTGGATAGCAATCAGGACTGATGCTTTCTTGCTTGTTTCTCAGTTCTTCTCCTGTTAGACCTAGGCCTTACACAGACAGTCCAAAAGAAGCAGTTTCAGGCCATTTGGGAGTGTGGTGTTTAGATGGCACACATTCCTGAAGTACCCAGAAACTTCACAGTGCTAAGGGACTAAAAAGCTGAAAGAAACCATTCCTTCCAGAAAAGTGTGCACCTTCAACCCTGCGTATAAATGCCCCAGTGTGAGACTAGTTGCAAAGCAGCACTCCATCTTCACCCTAACCCTAAAGTGGTGTAGAAATGCACCAGTACAGGTGTGCATTTAAAAAGGGTGGACTGGCAGTTGAGGTAGCAGTGCAAAAAAAGGAAGATGGCTCCAATGGCTATAAGTACAACATACACAAACCAGACAGTCCATGATGGGACATGGGGTGAAGGGGGTATGTAGGGGGTTCAGGATTGTGCATTGACAATGGTTTACTGGCCATACCTCTGCTCTGATGCCCAGTGAAGGGACGTAGGAGCCAGTGTGTACACAATCAAAGGGGATGGCCATCCAGTGGGATGGCATCTAGGCAGGAGGTAGTCACTGACAGTATGTTCCTGTGACAGTGCACATGGATGGTGGGGGAGAAAGTAAAAAAAAAAAAAAAACCCACAAAAATAGCATGGCTTGAAGCTGCAATGTGCAGTCATAGTGTGTGCATGTGAGTCACCTTGGGAGCAGTCAGTGCAGTCAGTGGGGTCTCAACCTGCTCTTTCCTGCCTGTCAGCTTGACCTCCCCTAGTCAGACACAGTTCACTTAGGCTTTCTTGAACATACAGGCAGAACATGTTACATGTTCTATTGGCACTTTGTAATAATGCAGGTTGTGTATCCCTTATCCAGAATTCCAAAATCCTAAATACTCCAAAATTCAAAATTGTCCACATGGATGGCTGAGATACTGACACCCTTGTTTTCTGATAGTTCAGTGTAAATTTTGTTTAATGGACAACATTATTTAAAATATTATATATATAATTGCTTTCAGCATTATAAAGTAGATATGAAACATAAATGATTTTCATGTTTAAATATGGGTCCCATCTGTAAGATATCTCATTATGGATGTGCAAATACCACATATACTTGTGTACCATTATGGATGTGCAAATACCATATATATTCGTACATGTCGACCTCGTGTATAAGTTGAGGGAAGGTTTTAGGGTTTCAGTCATGGATTTTGAAATGACCTGTGGATAAGTTGAGGCTAAAAGAGGAGAAGAAGGTTTTGACATTGGGCTAAGAAGGAAGGAACTAGAGGGATATGTAGTGCTTGCTTAGCAAGGATGATCCAGAGAGAGAGAGAGAGAGAAGAGGAGGAGGAGGAGGAGGAGGAGGAGGAGGAGGAGGAGGAGGAGGAGGAGGAGAGAAAGGCTTTCCGTGGGACTGGGAAGGAATGAGCTGAAGGAATATGTTGTGCTTGGTGGGCAGGGATGATCCATAGGGAGAAGGAAGGATGGAAGAGAAGGGTTTTCCATCGGACTGAGAAGTGAATCACCTCACATGCACACATACGCACATGCCTGCCTGGCAGCTCTTTCAGAAATCACTGCCAAGGCAGGGAGAGTGGGGCATCGGGGTGGTGCTTCTTTTAAGATATTTCTGAGATACACACTCATTCCTCAACGTTCGATGGGGTTAGGGGCACAGGACCCCGTGAATATTGAAAAACTGCAAATAACAAAAACACTTACGTTTTTACCTGAGATAACACCTCTCTAGGAATTTCTATATCCTCCAGTGCAACTCTGTGGTCAACATCTGCTAGACATTGACCATAGAATTACATTGGAGGAGCTACAAATGCCTAGTGGAGTGTTCTCTCTAAGAATCTCTATGTCCTTCAGCATGACTTTTGGTTAAAGTTGACCATAGAGTTGGGCTGGAGGACCTAGACATTCCTAGAGAGAACGCATTAATAAAATCCATGAATAATCAAATCCTCAAAAGTCAAACCCACAAATGTGGAGGGATAGACAGGACTGAATTCTCATGTCAATTAAGAGCTGGAGACCAGATGTTCACACCCACCCACCACCTTTACATGAGAGATCTCTAGCACAAAGAGGATTGGTTTCAGGGGTCCCTTTTCTGCTTGTTGTGCCAGGGATTGTTTGGGAGGAGAGGGGAATGTCAAACAGCCACTTCTCAATTGACAGGGATTGGGTTCTTATTGATCCAAGCTGTTGCTTACTGGTATATAGTTGGTTGGGTTTTTTTTTGTTTGTTTGTTTGTTTTTTTGGAGGGGGGTATGGCTGGAATCCACTATGTGGCACCATAGCATTATTTAGCAGGCAATGGTCATACAGGATTCCATCAGTCCTCTGTCTGAAATGCTGAAAGCTGCAGTCAGTACCCAGATGATGACTCTGATTCAGTATATGTTTCTAACAGTTTTACTTCTGTCTTCAGTGCATGCAAATGAGGCCACATAAACCTGCTAACTGTGTCATCCCCCTCTTAATCAGTCTCAGGTGCTGGCTGTGAGATTCTGGGACTTGTAGTCCAAAAAAAGTAACTTTTTCATGCTGTGCCAGAAACCTTGTTGAAATTGCCATTCATCTAGCTAGTATTAAGTCTTCTTTCCTTACTCTTCACCTCCATGGGACCATGTTATTATTTTATGTTCAGACAAGAACAAAATTTCCAGGATGGCAACAGAAGATATTAGCAACCACATTGTGCTCAAGAAGGTTGATGACCTTCTTGCGTAACTTCCAGTCAGCCTATGAAGTAAGCCAGCTGTTTCTTGGGGTGGAGGGATGTCGGTTTCCAAAGCTGAACACCATTCCAGAGGGTTGAAAGAGGTATTCACAGGAGAATTAGGATACATTGTTGGGAAATTTCATTAGTGAATCAGATGAGTAAGTTGTGTTTATTAGAGAGTAGTAGAAGTCAGGGATGGAAAAATATGCTCTATTATTATGTAAGCCATTCCTAATAAGAAGCCAGTCAGCTCATGCTCTTCCCTGTGCTGGGTTCTTTCAACTAGTTGAACCATTAGGCTCTATTCATTAGACCATGTATGGTCCTTGTTCCTGCATGGCCTCCCCATTACCTACAGTCTCCAAGGCCTGTATTTAGAAAGCATGAACTCATATTGTGAATCTCTTTGCAGGTAAGTCATAAAAAATTCCAAACTGCAAAGCAGTTACCTTTTTGGACCATGACTCCTAGATCTTTCCAGGCAATGACCATGTAAATTCTGGGGATTTGAAGCTTTTGAAAGTTATGATCCAAAAAAGTAACTTGTCAAAGCTCTGACCCATGGTAATTCATACTTTTAAAAAAGGTCTAGTTAAAACATAAATTTACAAAACTTAAAATATCAATGTTATTTTAAAATGATTTAAAAATGTGGTAAAACATATTGAAAATGTAATTTCAATAAAGGATATGCACACACACACTCAGAGCACATCATTTCACACACTAGAGCTCCATAATTCAATGGCATGCCTAAATAAAAATATCTGCACCTGCCAACAGAAAGAGAGCAGGGAGGGAGCCAACTGGGTTTCCCATGTTCCACAGCCTGAGAGCAACCACAGAGATCAGTGCTTCGTCAGTAGGTAGGGAACTACTTTTCTGCCCTCTGTGGGTCAGGTAATATTAGGAGTGTTGCCATGCCTGAGAATGTCATTGTTAAATCCACAAGTAAACCATCAGATGGAATGTCTCCACTTTGGCCAGGAGCCCATCTCTGTTCCTCATTCCCTGTTCCCCTTGCAGAAAAGGGTGGAAGAGTATTTTTAGAAGGCACCTGAAATGATGGCTGAGAAGGAATTGCTCTTCCACATGCTTTGCTTGGAGAAGAGGGAGGAGTGTAATGCTGTGAGACATTACTTACAGGCTCTAGTCAAGAGCAGCCCACTCAGTGTCGTGGTTTCTCCAACATAAGATGAAAATCTGGCCATGCTGGGTGGGGGATTCTGGGAGTTGTAGCCCATAAGTCCAACTTTTATGATGACTTCAGAAATTTGGGAATTGTAGTCCAAAATATAAAATTTTACAACAGCCATGCTGCATGGGAGACTGTGAGAGTTGTAGTCCAAAATGTAGCTTTTGCATCTGTTTATACCTGCTGGGGGAATCTGGCAGGTGTAGTATTTAAAAGTACTTTTCCTTAGTTATCCACCAAAGCATGGCTCTTATGAACTTTATGAGGGATCACATAATTTACAGTTAAGGGTACAAGCATCAGTAAAATCCTCCCTAGCACATTTTATGCTCAAGGGCTATAGGGATTTTCTGTAACTAAAATATATTCACTGCCTCCAACTCACTATTATCACTAGATGGCAATATATCCCTATACAGGTTACCTATTCCCAAACTGGTAGCAGAAAAGTCAAATTCTAGTTCATCTGTTACCAATCATGATACTTTGGTTTCACAGCAGGTGGGTGTAGAAACCAGAACCAGGTTCAAATGGGCATGAACAACCATTCCTTAGTGTGTGATAAAAGTGAATGTCCAGGAAGGTCCTCTGCCATCCTAAAAGACAAAACCAACACATCATTTGTTATTTTTAAATTTATGTAACTGAACCCACATATATCACTCATGAGACAGGCTTGGTGAGCAGAGGAAAACTTTTTATCCAAAAACTTTTAATTTAAAAGCAGATCATTTGCTGTTTACTCATTTGCTTTATTTCCAGGAGCAGGCTCAATACATAAATTTCACTAATTTCAAGGAATGATAGAAGTGTTTAGAGTCGAGAACTAATTATTAGTATGAGTCCCAGTGTGGTGTAGTGGTTTGAGTGGTGGACTAAGACCTTGGAAGACCAGAGTCTGCATTTCCACTCAGCCACAGTTACCCACTGGGTCATCTTGAACAAGTCATACTCTCTTAGCCTTAGTGGAAACATAGAATCATGAGAGTAGCAAGAGCCATCTAATCTGATCCTCTGCCATGAAAGAATGCACAACTAAAGCACTTCAGAGAGGTGGTCATCCAGCTTCTGTTTTAAAACCTTCAAAGAAGAGTCCACACCCTCTGAAACAAAACTCCTCTAAATAAATCTTGCCAAGAAAGCCCCATGATAGGGTTGCCATAAGCCAGAGTTGATTTGAAGGCACATAACAACAATAATTTCTCAGTACAAGCAGTTCTTCTTTCTACTGAATAACTAGACCCACTACTGAACAGAAAGTGTTTGTAACATTAAATGAGTTATTTTACACTCAAATAAGGAAACAGAACAGGGTTGTTCTTCACAGCAGATTAATTCTGCTTCTTTCTGATCCACATGTTGTAACTGTCTGCGGTTGGTACACTTTTAGTTCCACCTCAAAACATATAGATAATCTCATCACAAACTTGGGGCCCTTTCACACTACACAGTTTTAGTGCTATGATTCTACTTTATCTGCCTTAGCTGAATCATATAGAATCCTGGGGTCTGCAACTGAGGGAAGGGCATTTGGAATTCTGTCCTCTCGTGCCTTGTGTACAAAGTGTGTGTGCAAGTTTTCAAGTCACTTATCGACTTATGGTGACCCCAGGAATTTCATAGGGCTTTCTTAGACAAGGAATACTCAGAAATGGTTCGCCACTGCCTTCTTACAGCATCTGGTACTCTTTGGCAACCTTCCATCCAAGTATAAATGAGGGCTGACCTGGCTTAGCTACCTTATAAGATTGCAAATCCCAGAATTCCATAGGATGCAACTTTTACAATTAAAATGGAATCACAGTGCTATAACTCTCTAGTATGAAAGGACCTTAATGTTTCTACATTTTTCTTTTCCTTTTTTTCACTATTTAAAAATGAACAGAAAAGGAAATGGTGTCACGAGCACAACCCATCTGAATATGTAAGATGGCTAATTGCTTCTCTTAAGCTCAATAGAGATGTGTTAAATTAAAAGACAGAGAGAGAGAGAGAAACTGGCAGTAACATCACATAATTGTAACAATTCCAGTATCCAGTTGTTGTTGTTTTCAACTGTCAACTTTCCTTCCATTTAGCTTTCTAGGCTATTCCATTGCAAGACCACAGCTAAGGTGACAAAATGAACATACCACACTCAAGCTGTCCCTGTCCAAATGTACCACCACACCAGCTAAAGACCAATATTATTAAAACAGAAGATCTACACAGATTGACATACTTGAACTTCAGTTTCAACCTGTAGCTCATGAAGGTACCTCCTGAAACAAAGATAGCTATCTCACACTGAGTTCCCCCAGTTCTGTATTGTCTATACCAAATGACAGCAGGATTGCAGGTGGGATTTCTCTTCACTTGGTCCTTGCCTACCTAGAGATTTTGTGGACTGAGACTGTGATTTCTCTGCATGCAAAGCACATGCTATCCCACTAAGCTACAAGCTTTCCTCAGTACCTCCTCAATTGCTTCTGTTCTATTACAGGAAAGTTTTCATTGCCAGAGTTTTAAAAATCTGGGACGAAAGAAGAGAGCCAAACCAATATTGAAAGTGGTTAAGTTGTGTTGAGTAATGCAAGTCCTTCTCTGATACACATTGACATTCAGAGGGAATGTGCCTTTCTGAAGTCTGAGTGGGGCTGCCCAGTTGCCATTCAGATGCTTTCTTTGGGAGGTTTCCAGAAAGACTCAGTAGAATCTACTGCAAAGAAGATATAACTGTTTAAATAAAAAAAATTGAGCCAGGCTGATTTCACCTCACAATTGCTAAAGTAACGGCTAGAGTTGTAATGCTTCTTAATTTGGGTACTTGATCTTTCTCTCAAACATTAGCTGTGGCCCTTGTCTGGAGACAAGAAAGCAGACAAGATGGACCAGTGGTCTGGTCTCATGAAAAATCTGACATTCTTTGAAACTGATGAGGGCACTTCCAAACCACAAATTATTTCCAGAAACTGGCTTTGGTGAATGAGAGGAGGAAAGGACTGCACATGGCAAGCTTGCTGCAGAAAGGGGGAGAAATCCTTTAAGATGAAGTCATAGTGCAGAATACAAGCTGCTTACTACTCCCCTTTTACCAACAAAAGTTTGGATGGGGAGCTACACAAGCCTAGATATGTAAGGACCCAGTCACTTGCAATGTGTGCATACCACATGTTGGAGCTCAAGAAAACAGAACTCTCAAGTATAAGAAGGTCTGGGGTACATTGAAATTTTGTCTCTCTCTTGTGCATTTGGCATGTGGACTCTGTTCCAATGCCAGTTTAAAGACACCTTTTTCACAGAAAAGATAATTAAAATCATTGCTTTATCAGGTTTGCCCGTTCACTAAACTTTGCTTAACTTGTGCAACTCCCTCTGGCTCCTTTTTTTGGCCTTCACCTTTGAGCACTATTGATTAGCTGGTACCTGGCCTGGCATTTGATTCTAGCATTTGTTAGATCTTTTTGCTTTGCAGCCTAACAAATGGGCTGTTAGCTCTTTAGAAATTTTGTTCTCAAGGCAAATTGGAGCAGTGCCTCTGAGTTTCCTGATACAAGTTGTCTTTAATGGTGGGAAGATGAGAAATGCTTTTGTATTAGGATTGACTGCTTAGTTACAAAGATTGCCTCTGCATAGAAAAGTGGGTGTTAAAGTTGAGATGTCTGGACTGACATTGTTTCTCACATTTGAATTTCAATGTATAGGAGATGTGAGAGCATTCCGTCAGATGAGCTGCTCACATACAATCTCAAGTGTTGCTCCTTGATGCTTGCTGACCAGTTGAGGACTATAGCATAGTGGTAGGTATTGCCCTTGTAGACATGCTTCCCTACAGAGATGCTTCTCACATTCTAATCAGAATCAGCACTATACAGAGCTAGAGGAACTTGGTCTGAAGCAGTTTCCCATGTTCCAAGCTATGCAGGTTGATGTAGACACAACTGGTTCCATAAGAGGTGTACATGTTTTAGGATAATGTGCAAATTAGGCATATCCCCATTCAAGCCCTGTTTGTACAATCTTGCAATGCACAAGCTTTGCATGATGTGATTACACATCCTTCTGGAAAGTACCATCCTTGGAGATGTTTTTATATCACTATGGTCAAATTATTGCATGCCAGTTGCTAAACCACAGACTTTGCACTGACTGTTTCTATAGCACTACAGTTTTATGACTTTATGACATTATTCTACATTCTAAAACTGACCTCTGACATCAGGGTGATACATGATCATGATGTCATAGGTTAACTCTAGACCCCTGAACAATGTTGCAAGCCATAAAACTATAGTGGTGCAGACACAGTGGGTGCCAAGACCAAATATTTATTGCATAGCTTAGCAATTCATACTTGACTACAGTTATACAAACTTGACCATGGTTATACAAAGTGTTACAGCTGGAGTAATTCTGACTAATCTTTTTTTCTCCTGTTCACAACCCAGTGTGTCTTTTGCTTAATTAGCTGGGCATTGCATAAATTTTCTAGCCTTATGAACTTAATTCATTTTTCTTAGGTGAAGGATCCAATATCCAAATACGAAAGGTGCTAGGAAGGAAGATCAATTAACATTGTTTTTGTCAGTGAGACTCAATAACTTTATCAATGGATGTTCAGTGGTAGGGCATCTAAGGGCCTTTGCAGACTGCCAGAAATAGTGCACATTAAATTGAGGCACTGCCCTGGCTCAGTGCTAGGGAATCATGGGAACTGTAATTTATTGTGGCACCAGAGCTCTCCGACAGAGAAGGCTCAATGTCTCAGAAAAAAGTACAATTCCCATGACTCCCTAGCACTAAGCCAGGGCAGTGCCTCAATTTAATATGCACTATTTCTGGCAGTCTGCAAAGGCCCTGAGAAATCATTACCCAGGAATCTCATAAGCAAGAATACTACTTTTCTGCATGACTCTATTAATGCTGTTGCTGATGATTCTGAAAACATCTCCAGAGCAGATATCTGGGCAACACGGAGGGTTACAAGGGAGAGAGGAGGGAAAGAAAGCTCTGCTATGGTAATTGTCATATTCATATGTTAATGAATCTGTCATGATAAAGAATATGTGGGAATAGGAAGTTTATGGATCTGTTATAATAAATAATATAAAGAAATGGGGTTAAATGATATGGTGAAATAGTGCTCTGGGGAAATAAAGAGAGATCAGGAAAGAGGGAGGTTGTAATCTGAATAAAATGCAAACCAGGGACAGATGGACAATGACAAGGGAGAGTTATAGTTTATGGCCCTGTTGATTTCCTGAGGAAAGACTTTGAGGGTAAACAAGACTACACCTTCCTTCCTGATGGAGATGGATTGATACAGGAGATGGGGAGTTAGAGGGAAAGTGGCAAGTTTAAAGAACCCTTTGATGTGGTTGAAAGTGTGCAGACTATGGGCTGAGAAAGGGGGGATGGAAAGAGAATCCTTAAAGGTTGGATGGGAACAATTTAGATTTGACACTACCATGTCTCTCACGAACTTCTGCCTGGAAATCCAAAATAAAGCTTTAGTCTTCTACACTACAATGCTCACTTGGTTTCTAAAGTCTGAGTCTTCTAGGTCTGACAGTAATGGAAGTTGTATAGTATTGTGCTGGATTTTGGCCCAAACTGCTAGTTTTTTTGTGTGTTCTGTGCAAGATTGCAGAATACATATTAAAATGCCAGTATGCTCATTTGCCTTTAGGTGTGGCAATGTAAAGACAGAGCCTGCTATGACAAAACTGAGGTGTCTTCAGTATAAACTATCATTCTCAGAGATGCACCCAGAAAAGGAAGAGTTTCCTAATAAACAATGCTTTATCACAAAATGGGGTAAGATTGGCATGTGTGGAGTCTGCAAAGAGACATGAAATATAGCCATCTCATTGTTTATCAGTCATGTAAACAATGATTATCTCTATTGTCTTCATAACTATCTTTCATTTTGAAACATCTCTCACTTTGCTTCACTATGAAAGGAAATCAATAAGCAGGTATAGGAGTAATTTAGCTCAAAGAAGGAGATAACTTTATAAGTTCTCATTTTCAGTCATAGCCTTTGTAGGCACTTGCAGGTCAAATGGTGCATCAAAGCTGAAGGGACAACAGAACACCTTTTAATTTTTTTTTTCAGATGGCCAAATCAATCAGGCTCCATGAAGTGATGAGTGAAACAATTGCAAGGGGAGCATACAAACAGCCGATGCAGACCATTTTATTTAGTTAAGATTCTGTCAGCAAATAAATTCAGAGAAAGTCTGCAAAGCAAAGCAGCTTCATTTATATACCACTTCATACCGTGCTATGTGGTGTCTAAGCAGTTTACAACTGTACGCTCATTGCTCCCAACAGCTGGGTATTCATTTTAGCAACCTCAGAAGGATTCAGGCCTGAGTCAAGCCTGAGCGCTGGCTAGTATTGTACTCGCAACCTTGTGGTTTATGAGTGAGTGGCTGCAGTATAGGCATTTAACCACTGCACCACCAGGGCTCCTCTGTCTTGAGTTGGGCCTCTCCCATTAAGCAGATGGGTTTTGGAGTCCTTGTTAGCATCATGGCCAAGTGTTAGCAGCTATCCAGAGGCATAGAAAAGGTTAATTTGTGTTAGTAACTTTGTTGTATGCCTTTTTGCATTAGCATGTCAGTTTGAGGCTGGGAAAAGATATGAAAATTGGCAACAGACTGGAGAAGTGAATTTCCCTCTATTACTATATTTTTTGCATGGTTCTCATAGTTATAGGATGAGGATGAGTCACGTGTGCATGTTTGGGGGGTGATGTTTGTTTGCTTCTGCATCATATAATCCTTATGAATCCATCTTTTATTGGTCTTAGGTGGCAGTGGGAACCCCAGCACAAGGGAGAGAGGAGGGAAAGACTGGAATGTGGTGATACGATTAATGTATCACCATAGGCAGCCATGGGAAAATGGATTGTTGGCCTTCTTGTATAGCTTATTTATATCCCACCTTTCTCCTGGTATAGAGACCCAAGGTGGACATGGATAGCTTGGGTAGAATTAGCTATTTAGGGCTTAGTTCTATAACTGGCTGTGAACAGGTACTGGGCCCCATCAGTGAAAGGAGTGGGGGGCATCTTTGCTGTACACTAACTTCTGTATCATTTACCACAAGTAAAGTTTATCTTATAGAAGTAGCAGGTGCCAGTGTTTGGTACCAATGAAGACTTTGGGAAGAAAACTACAGCCAGACTACAAAGACTACAGCCAGTTCCAGAGCAGAACAAAGTATTTTCCCAGAAAGCTTAATCTGAAAATGATTTACTGTGGAATTATATGCCAGATATATTTATATGGAGATAATACTTACTCTGAAAAGGGTACTTTTCTGTACATACATAAAAGTATATGGCAAGGGTGGGAATCATGTAGCCCTCCAGTTGTTGAACTGAAACCAGCATTTCTCACCCTTTGTTATCTAGCCAAGGCTATTGGGAATTGAAGTTCAGCTACATCTGGAGGGCTGCACACAATTACCACTCCTGGTGTATAGAGTTGCTGCTAAAGGCTGCCGTCCTATGCATATTTACTTGGGAGCAATCCCCATCAAACTTAATAGGAAAGTTTTCTGAGTAAACATTCCTTTAAATAATTTTATTAAAAATTTCCAGGCACAATAAAAGTTATATATATTAAAGGAAGAAGAAAAAGAAAAAAATAGAAAAGAGAGAAAGTAAAGACATAGAATAACATATTATTATTAGAAAATATAGATAAATATAACTAAAGTAGAAAGTTAAAAAATGACTTCCAACTTTCTTTTTGGTGGTTATAACCACATATAATACAAAAATACTTCTCCTTAAAACTTCTACACTATCTACTTCTAACAATCTGAGTAAACATGCAAAAGATTGCACTATTAAATAAGTACTTCAGTTTTCCTCTAATTTATATATTTATTGAGTGTGGCTTACTACCACCACTGCCAATTACTGTTGGCTGTGTTGCCATAGTAGTAGCTGTTTAATACAACTGCCAGTGAAGATTAGGGAGACTGGAAGCATTGCTATCCACATGCCTATAGCAGCCAAATCGAACTGTGGGAAAATATTTTAGAATCACATTTAAAATAAACTTATTTTAAATATTTTTTTCCTCCTCAATGATTTTGTATATCCTACTATTGGCTATCTGTTTTATGTATCAACTACAGTGGGCCCTTTGTATAGTGGGGGATCTGTTCTGGACCACCACTACCCCAACGGATGCAAAAAAACATGGGGCCTCAAGTCCCATTATTGTTAATGATTGTGCACTTTCATGTGTGGTGCTGCAGGCGCACCATGGGTGCGCACACCATTAAAACATGCAGGGCTTGCTGTCCGCATAAGTTTAAAGTAACAGATGGCAAGCCCGCATAAGGCGTGGGCACACTGTATTTCAAAAAAAGTGTGTGTGGGATTGCAAAACAGTGCCGTTTCTGTGGCTGCCTCCTGAGTATAGACTTAATTCCTCAGGGAAATGAGACTGGCACCATCTTTACTCACTTTCAAGAGGGGGGGGGTTAATTTTTTTTTAATATTGAACTAATTCCATTCTAATGATAATTCTGTAGCTAATCAGTTGTTGCTTTAAAATTTGCTTTAATTATCTCTTTTCTTTTTGCATCCTTCTTTGGGGGTCCTGCTTGTCCTGAAAGGTAGCTTTTTGAATTCTTAAATAAACTGTGAAACATAATAAGTTCTTCTTTCTATTATTTCTCTGTAACTAGTTGAAACAATTAATGTATCATCACATTCCACTTTCTTCTTAAATGCAAGCCACAAACCAATAATATACTATAGCATTCTGTGTGTGGTTTTATGTAAATCAACTGTCAAACAAGTAAAACACTTTTTTCAATGGCTCCAGAATTACTTCTCCAAAACCACTGATCCTCAATAGGTTCTGAAATTTCTTTAAAGCTACCAACTAGCAGACCAACCCACTGAATATTTAATATGCATCAATAGAGTAATTCCTTTCTTCCCCATCCTTGATCACCCTTTGCAAGATACCACAGACTTGGATACACTAACAATGTCATATTGAGGCAATTATACACATACTAAAGCAAACCATTTTTAAAGTATTGCACAAAAAAGTAATAATAAACAAAAGTTAAATAACTAGATCCAGAAAATTCTGCTACAAGCCAGACTAAAAGATTCAAAGATGGAAGGGTGAAGGAAGGAAGAAGGCAAGAGGCTCCTTTCAAGGGAAGACATGGGTGCAGGAACCCTTTGAAGTCAGGACCCCAAAGCTTGCTGAATCATCTCCCAGTTTTCAAACCCTTCAGGTTTAGTATTACTCTTGTGGATTTTTCTAGAGAGGGTGGAACAATAACTTTTGCCATTTTAACCACACTCTGATGTTGCTTTGCCACATGTGTCCTTGTTTTTACCTATGAAATGTTGGAGGGTATGTCAAGAGAGGCAATTCACCTTTTAGGTAGGTTGCAGTCCCCCATTCTGGCAATCTAGATGGCCCCTGGGATAGAAAATTGCTCCCCATTCTTAGTGACCCACTCCTGGTGTAAACTAACATGCAAAAAAAAAAAATGATAAGAAAACAATATCCTTTCAAAAATTTTGCATCTGATGTTATCAATACTTTCTTTTCTGATTTATCAATACTTATTCCAAACATTTGCTTTCCCATGGCAATGAGATGGAATATCTGCAGAAATTACAGAATTCTTCCCTAAGTTTCTATCCTTAACTGGTATGAGTCTTACAATTTGAGAAATATTGTAGGATCTTGTTGCAAAACACAGTTGCTGTCCTCTACCAAAGCACGGAGAATTGTGTGGTCCTCCAGATATTGTTCTTCCTTGTTGGCTATGCTGATGGGACTTACAGTCCAATGACATCAGGAGTGCTGCATAATTCCCCCTGCTGCTCTGTAGGCAAGTATCTTTTTTTTTTGAAACTTTTTTTTTGAAACTTTTTTTTTTTTTTGGCAAGACAGTCTTCCAGTCACTTCAGAACCAGTCAGCACAGGCCAGACCCAACAACAATTTCTATAAATATGCATTACAGCGGTATTGCTACAAATCTAGAGGATGCTGTGTCCATACCTGCCCCCCCAAAGTTTGGAAATTTTACCTTTTTAAATTATAACAACCAGAATTGCACAGTTGGAGAATTCTGAAAGCTGTCATCCATAAAGCAACTGTCCCAAGCTCTGGTCTCCTTAATTCAAACCCATTTTCTCCCATGGAGATGTGTGCTTAAGTACAGCTGAAAACTGCCTCCATGCAAGGAAACATAACTCAAGGAACTAGCTTCTGGACTAGTTTCCAGACAACAGGATTAAGGTTATAGGAGATTTTAACATTTATGTTTAGTTGTTCTAATAGGATTTCAGATTGACATTTTTAGTTCCTGTTCTCACCCACCATTGTCCAACCATAGACTTTACAACAAGCTATAAATTTAAACAGAGAATAAGAAACAAAATATCCCACAATATTATCTGCCATTGGCAGTAAATTTCCCATGATGAAAGAGGAGGTTCTACCCCACCACTTGGAAATAACAACAAAAGAATTAGTATTTAAATATCTACTTATTTTCTATACCAGACTCCATGGAAACTTTACCATTTTGGACTATAACTTAGAATCCATCACCTGGTTGAGGGATTCTAGAAGTTATAATCCCCAAAAGGTAATTTTTTCTGAGCCCTTTTCTAAATGTATTTTTCTAAGAAGAGAAAACCTATATGGCTCAATTTGTCCTCTTTCCAGAAATTTCATTTGCTACCCTTATTAGGTGTATGAGGTGTGCACTGTTACTGTCATCTCTCCAAATTCCATACACTTCTCCATCATGGCTGAACAAATAAGAACTTTTAAAATGTATTTATCTACACTAAACAGTTGGTTCCCTTCCTCCCTGCCATGTTTTCAGTTTTAAATCAAGGACAGAATGTTGTGAAAACAGTAGGTTTTTTTTCTGTTGTTTTATTAATTTCCTAGAACTGCTTCGATTTGGCTCCCTCCCCCCACCCACCCAAAGGAAGCGGGTGGCCCTCTTTGCTCTTTGGTTTAACTGCTGTAGTTAAATTAAATAAACTAGCATCCATTTTCTAAAATAGGGCACTTTGACCAGTTTGAATCAAGGCTAGGACAAAAAGCCTTGATCCCAAAGTTCATAGTTCCACTGGCCAATTAGAATCTTCCAGAGTAAGGTCTATAGAATTGGACCCCTAACTTTTCTTTGAGAAGACCAGCATAGTTATGTGACAGCTAATATGGACTGCTACAAGGCAATAATACAAAATGCTTTTTAACATTGTAGTTAGGAAGGAATATATGACAACAGAAACCAGAAGTAAGGTCCTTGATATTTTTTCTAAAATAAAATTTGGCCCTCAGGTTGAAAGAGATAGCACATCCTTCTATTAGTTTCTGATCGTATAACTATCCAATTAGCTACTAGAGGATTTCATACCCTTCAGCTCTCAGGATTTTGCAATTGATCCCCTGTCCCAGTTAATTCAATGTCATTCCATTTTTTCAGATGCTTTTGAAATGTCCCAATTTCTTGACTTTCCTCTCACTTTTCCCCATTTGTATGCTGCCTATTTCAATTGTTGCAAACATGGGAGTAGTCTGCACTGGCCAAATAAAGTGGCTTCCAGCCATTTTAAAGGCAGGGTATTTAGACAATGCATGAGGCAAAAACTGCACTGTCAAAATGGATGGAACCAGTCTGACCTATCTTGGAAAAGAGATTTATTTATTTTATTTATATAATTTATATGCTGCTTTCTTCTGGACTGGGACCTAAGTTTGGACAAAAAGATTTATCTAAAAGCAACATTTTAAAACACTATTAAAATCATCCCATTAAAAATAGATTAAAAGAAGTATAAAATCATTATGGAGTTTATCACACAGGGAGCCCCGTGCAGAAATGTACTTTAAAGAGAAAAAAACCCGCAAAAGCGGAAGCAATTTATCAACAGGATTTCTCTGTGTGATAAACTCCAGCGCTGTTAAAAGGAGGTTAATCCAAACGGAAATTAGACAAAAACTGCTTCTTTTTTACTTTCGGGATCTTTTTTAGTTTTTTTCTAATTTCTGTTCGGATTAACCTCCTTTTAAGAGCGATGTCATCTGAAAAAACACCCACTTTTGTGGGTTTCGTTTAATTTAAAGCCCTGTTTCCGCACAGGATTTCCCCCGTGTGATAAACTCCTATGTTAATAATACAAAAGTAAAAAATAAAGGACCTCCCCCCTCCCATATGAAACCTTCCCGCAAGTAATTATACATTGAAAACATGTTTGAACAAAAGGGTCTTTGCTGGCTGGCAAAAGAATAGAGAGGGAGATAGCTTAACTTCTGTGGAAAGGCAATGCCAGAAGGTGGGAGCAGCCACTGAGTTCTGTAAGGATGGAAAGAATATTTAGAAATATTTTTAAAATAGTTGAAAATTGATTTTACAGGTGTCAGGAAACTGTGATGTAGACCTTTCATAGACAGCTGTGAATCTACAGTTGGGGACTTAATGTAATGTTTTTAATTGTTTGAATTTTTAATTGTTTTTTAAACTTTGTATTTTTAATGTTTTATACTGTTTTAACTTAGACTTTTAAATTTGTTAGCTGCCTTGAGTCCCTGTGCTGGGAGGAAGCTGGGACACAAATAAACAGAATAATAACAATAACAATATACATTAAAATGTATGTGGGTTTTTTTGTGTGTGCAGAAAACAGCATTTCCTGCACAGAAAACAATTTTATTGTTTTCTATGCAGAAAATAACATTTCTGTACAGTGCAGGAAAGTATTTTGGTGCAGAAAAAAACTGGTTTCTATGTAGGAAATTTGTCTTCTATGAAGAAATGGAGAAAATAACATTTCTATGTGGAGAATGCTATTTTCTGCACATAAAACCTGCTTTCAGTGAAAATGCCATCTTCTGAACAAAAAAACATGCCTTTTTGTTTTGCAGAAAATAACTCCCAAATGGTGAAAAGTCTTCCAAAATGTCTCAGTTCTCAACAACTTTTTTTGTAAGGAGTTGTAAGGAATACTTGTAGTATTCCACAATTAGCATGCCACTACAGAGAAAGCCCTGTTGTGCATACCTACAAATCTAGTTTCACAGGTTGGTGGGACATGTAATACATTTTTGTTTTTACTGTGGTGAAAGCATTGCTGATCTGGTGCTAATCTCCAGATAAGTTATCAGCAGATACTGATCACATCATCTTTTCATCCCAGAGCTTGAAATACATTTTGGATAACAATTTTTCCCAATCCCCTGGTCAGCATGACTAGAGAGACTGTGAGTCTGAGTCTGAGAGACTGTGGGCACTTGTATTCCAAAATGTCACTTATCCAAGCTCTGACCTACCATGCTCCCATTGATTCAAGAGAGCACCAACAATAATATTCTCACTCTCTTCCACAGAAACAATGGAGTATTTGCTTTCCACAATACATATGATCATTATGACTTAGCGGCAGAGACACCCACTGATGTGACTGCAGCATTAAGGTATGTGGTATAACAGAACCAGAGTTTTGTTATTAACTACCTTCAAGTCACTTTCAACATGGTGAACTTATGAATGGATAGAAATAATCAAGGAAGCTATGGCCTTGAGCAGGGGTAGGCAACCTTTCCCCTTTAAGGGTCGAGGGACTTCAGCTCCCAGAAGCCTCAGCCATGTTGACCAATAGTCCCATGTTGGCTAATAGCTCCTGGGATTCTGGGAGCTGAAGTCCCTTGGCCCTTAAAGGGGAAAGGTTGCCTACAATTGGCCTTGAGTCTGCCTATCAACAGCTTGCTCAGATCCTACAGACTCAGAGTCATGACTTCCTTAATTGTTTCTATCCATCTATAATGTGTTCTTCCTCTTTTCCTACTGCCTTCTACCTTACGAAGCATTATTGTCTTTTCTAGTGAGTCATGTCTCCTTATGATATGGTCAAAGTACCGAAGCCTTAGTTTAGTCATCTTGGCTTCTAGGAAGAGTTCAGGCCTGGTTTGCTCTAGGACCCATTTATATGTCATTTTAGCAGGCCACAGTATCTGTAGAATTCTTCTCCGTAACCATTTCAAATGAGTTGATTTTCTTCCCTTCAGCTTTCTTCACAGTCAAGCTTTCATAGCCATATGTAGAAATGGGAAATACAATGGCTTGGACTTTATTATTTAATTAAATATTTTACATTCCATTGGCTCAGTCATTAATCAGAATAGAGACTGCAATCAAGAAATGATAAGAAAACTAGAAGGGAAACTATGGTCTGAAACAGACAGGCTGAAAAAACTGTAGCGGGGCTGCGCCAGCACCATTTGCACCATGGCCATGGCAACCGCACATGCCTGACCCAATTCAAGCCTCCATCACAGTCCTGAACTGGGCTGCTGAAAAAGAGCAGATTTTTTTTCTGCTCCTTTTTGTCCCAGTACTTTTCTGAAGATGCGGTGTCAGCATGGTGTCCTGCCATGTTCGGGGCATGCGTCATCTAAATGCTATGCCCTGAATGCGGCAGGAGACCATATCATTTGGCCTGTCTGTTTCAGGCCTATGAAGGAATGAGGCAAAATCCTGAAGTGTAAACATATATAATTGAATAAAGTCAGTCCTCCTTATCCATAGATTTTTTATCCACAAATTCAAGCTTCCACAGTTTGAATTTAAAAAAAAAAAAAAAGTATAAATTCCAAATAGCAAACCATGATTTTGCCATTTTATTTAAGGGACACCATTTTGTTATGCCACTGTATTTAATGGGACTTGAGCATCCACAGAGTTTGTTATCCTTGGGGGATCCTGGAACCAAATTCCAGCAGATAACAAGGGCCCACTTTATTAAATGTTCCCACTGAGTCCCTGGAATATAATGATATGGGAACATGTGTTACCACATTAGACTATTGATAATGGGATAGTAATGTTATGAGAACACATATTATCACACTGCATTTACTGTTGTACTGGTACCAGCGCTAAAGTAGTTCCTCAGCTGTCCCTCATTGGCGCGTGCTCACTGTTGCGAAGACCCCTATGTCTGCATTGGAAAGAATGCTACCAAGAGGTTTAGGTAGTGAGCATTCATTGTTTTTTCTTGTAAACATGATGCAATTCAATCTACAAAAATTAAAAAAAATATTTTTAATTTGCCTGTGGCACCTTCCTTGCATCAACACTGGAAGAGTTGAGTTAAGTTTGTGGACATTCTAGGATGGGAGGGGAGGAGGTTGTCTTAGCCAATCAGAACATGAGGACAGATTGAGACCAGGTAGGATTATCGCACACAATATCATGTTGAATGTTCTGAAAGCATTCTTGCTGGCTGAGGACGCATTTTTACAGTTCTCCTCCTGGAATGGGCTAGGGACTGTCAGAGCACAGAATGGGAACTCGATGAGGATCATACCGTACAATAAAATACGTTCCGTTCTCATCATGTTCTAAGAACACAGTGCGATAAGCTTAAAAGTTAGGATGGTCATTATTTTTGTTTTCTCAGTGTTCAACTGTAAACATTACAATGTCTCTGCCCTCAGTCTAGAGTTCTTCTGGCTCCTGATCAATTAGTCTTAATAGTGCAGGGTTTCTTTTTAACATTACATTAAAAAGGGATATTCTTCAAGTTCTGTTTCAGCATGATGGTTGGTTTAGTGTTCTTCTTTAGCTTTATTATAATGTTTGGTTTTCATATTTCATTGTCTGTGCCACAATCTGCTCCTGGTGTTAATTTTGCAGAGAGAATAGAGCTTCTCCCTCTCCTACCTCTGCTTATGTAGTCTATTTGATTTCTATATTGGCGATTAGGTGATGCCCATATACAATTGCCTCTTGTGCTGTTTTAAGACTGTATTTTTGTTGAACAGACTGTTGCTTTCAGACAAGTCAGTCAGTCACTCTCTTGCTTCATTTTTTGATCTTAGGCCAAATTTTCCTACACTCTTTGATTCTACTGTGTTTCCTATTCTTGCATTCCAGTCACCTATGAATAATAATATGATGATTTGTTTGTTTTATTGTTTTTTCCTAGATTATGTATGTCTGGCATTCCACCCTTTCATGAAAAGGACATTATAAATAAATGTTATTGTGGTTGTTGTTGTTGTTGAGGATAATAATAATAATATTGTTTTGGTGTGTGATCAATTTTTTCCTGGATATCAGCATAAAATATTTCAATTTCTTCTTCTGCCTCTGTATTTGAAGCATAGACCTGGATTATGGTTATATTGATGGTCTTACTGGTATAACTGGGTCAGCATTTCTCTTATAACAACTTAACAATGAATTTAACAACTTCTTTGCGGATAAAATCTCTAGGATAAGGGCTGATCTCGACGCCAGTATTTCTACAGATCCTAGAGAGG
>CM034701.1:114643077-114659793 GCA_020142125.1 Phrynosoma platyrhinos | reverse complement strand
TTCAGCTGGCATTTCCACCTTAAGTAATGGTACTTTTTTTCCCCCCTGTGCCCCCTGTGTTTTTTATTGACCCCTGACTGATGTGTTCCTAACTTTTATATTGTAACAATTTTAACTTTTTTACTGTAAGCCGCCTTGATCATATCTATGGAAAGGTGGGGTAAAAATAAAATTTATTATTATTATTATTATTATTATTATTATTATTATTATTATTATATCCTTTGCCTGCTTTTGCTACGTCTTTCCTCCTTATAAATGCCCCATTTCGTCTTAGATTTTCATTTCCTGAGTAAAACACTGTGTAATTATCTGATTCAAAATGTCCCATTCCTGTCCATTTTAGCTCACTCACATCCAGCATTGCAATGTTTATATGATCTTTTTACAATCTCTAGCTTCCCCTGATTCATGCTTCTCACATTCCATGTTTGTGTAATATGTGTTGTGCAGCTTCTGACTTCCTTTTGCCTCTGAGACATCTATGTCTGAATGTCCTTTAGGCTTGATTCCAATTGCATCATTAATCCCAGTGCTACTCATAGTTGTCCTATATCTTGGCACTACCACTTGTTTCATGTTGAATTGTCTCACAATAGGGTTTCCATAGTAAAAGCTCTGCAAAAAGGAGATTACCAAGTTCCTCTTTGTGCAAATGTTAGCTATGACATCACTGCTGTTGTTCCTGAGAGATATTCCACTAGTGTCATGCTCTGCTATTGCTGTTGCCCAGTAGCTGTTTTGCTTATATTACAGTCAATATGGTAGCAATGAGGTGGCTGTTTGTCTATTGTTTTGCTGTACCAAAAAGTCAACAAATTGCTTTCTTATAGACAATATCCTTATTATGCTTATTAAAAAATTATTTAACTTCCTCAATTCTTCCCCCTCCCATTTTTTTGCATTTATTTGTGTTGCTCTAAAGAGAAAGCAACTTACAATAATAAGTGGAGTTTTAAAGAAGTCTAAGGAAAATGCAGATTCTCTGGACAAGAAAAAATATTTTCTATGCTAGTTTGCTTACAAACTCTTGGAGCTCAGTATTTTTTTGAAAAATTCATCCTAAAGCTTTGCAGCATTTCTTGTCCTTTAAGAATGGGCTTCACCCATAGTGGGATATGATTTTTTTCCCATGCTTCTTACATCTCACTCCTCCACCTGTAATCAACTGCCACTAGCTTGGTAATCTGGTCACCAGGAGGGAACATTTGGATCTACATATATAATTCCTTATGTCCCCCTTTTCTCCAGCAGGCATTTTCAACAGCTTTACTCCTCTGACCAGATAGAGCACAGAGAATCTACAGCCAGATGTCTCATGAATGAGGCTTTAATCTTTGTTGCTCTATATACAGATATGCACAGCATACACCAACGCAACTCCAACAGCAATCCACCATCCAACAACTCAACAACCCACACTCCACATGTGTGTCCAGAGGCTTGCGCCTTATATAGCCTGTGCTCCACATGGCTTTCTGGCCCTGCCTCTTCCTGCTGGACACCTGTCACTCACCTGAGTAACACTACAGTTTTACAGCACTTTTGCAGCAGTTTCTGTGCTTTCCAGCACCAGGTGATTACCCCCATGATGCCATGTCCTGTTGCATCAGCATGAGACTGCATGACTCAGCTGTGGCCAAATGCTGTGTCATCATGGCTGCTGCACTTTCACACAATGTACATTTTCCCTTGGGACCCAATCCTAACAGTCACTGCATGGAACACTTTCCCTGCAGTGAAGCTTTTGCAGGGAGATGCGAGCATGCCACCTTGCTGGGGACAAGAGTATCAGGATGTAACATTGTGATCCATTACATTAACATATTGGAAAAATTTATGTTTACATTCTCCTTTCCCTCATTATATAGATAGGGACTCCCTCCCTCTCTTTCATTCTAACTATCATGCGACTTTGATCACTTAATATTGCAGACAGTTTAACAGCTCTCTCTGAAGATTCTAAACTGCTAGTAACTGCAGTCAGGGGTCAATCAGCAGTGTGTTGTCCCATTTTCTTGCTGTCTAAAAGATGGTGAGATTTATTTCTCTTTACCCAAGCCATCACCAGTTAAATTAGGTTTTAGTTATTTTATGTATTAATTTATTAAAGTCATTATTGTTTGTTTTTTAAACTACAACCTGCATGTTTGTTGGTTTTTTTTAAGTAAGTCCTTATTCTTTAAGAAGACAAATTTAAAATAATACTTTGATCCACACTTTTGTTGTTCTGCTGATGAAAGCTGAACTCTAACAAGTTTAATGTTCATACCTGTAAATTTTGTTTTCCTTTGAAAGGGTTAACACTCAGGGAAAATCAAATTGCCCCTCATGGAGCACTTCCCCTGCAGCGAAGCTCTTGCAAGGAGATGCTAGCACGCCACCATGCTGGGGACAAGAGTATCAGGATAACATTGTGATCAATTGCATGAACATTCCTGGAAAACAGGAGAAGGCCCAGCAGACTAGAGAAGAGCAAATGTTGTCTCCATCTTCCAAAAGGGGAAAAAAGAGGACCCAAACAATTACTGTCAATCAGCCTGATATCAATACCAGGAAAGGTTCTAGAGCAGACCATGAAACAGACAGTCTGTAAACACTAAGACAGTAATGCTGTAATCATTAAAAGTCAACATGGGTTTCTCAAAAACTAGTCATCCCAGATTAATGTTTCTCTCACTTTTTTCCTTAAAAAGAAGTCCCAAGCTTGGTAGATGAATGCTGTGGGTGTAGCATACTTTAATTTCAGTAAGATCATTGAGAGGGTCCTCATAATATTCTTGCAAACAAGCTAGTAAAAGATGGGATAGACAATGTTACTATTAAGTGAATTTATAATTGGTAGGCCAGCTTAACTGAAAGGCTGTTCATTAATGGCTCCTCTTCATCATGGAGAGAAGTGACTAGTGGGGTGCCACAGGATTTTGTCTTGGGCCCAGTGCTATTCAGTATCTTTATAAATGACTTGGATGATGAATAGAAGGTATGTTTACCAAAGTTTCACATTACATCAAATTAGGAAGGGTAGCTAATGCCCCAGATGATAGATTCAAAATTCAAAATGATTTTAAAAGGTTAGAAAATGGGCCCAAATCTAACAAAATTAATGTCATCATGGAGAAATGTAAGATACTACACTTAGGCAAAAAAAAAAAAAATGAAATGCAGGTATAGGATGGGTGACACCTGGCTTGACAACAGTACCGGTACATGCGAAAGGGATCTAGGAGTCTTAGTAGAGAATGGAACATGAGTCAACAGTGTGATGTGGCAGCTAGAAAAGCCAATATGGGCCTAGGCTGTATCAACAGGATATACTGTCTTGATTGAGGGAATTAATAGTACCACACTATTCTGTTTTGGTCAGATCTTACCTGGAATACTGTATCCAGTTCTGGTCACCACAATTCAAGAAGGATATGGAGAAGAGGAGGGTGACCAAAATGGTGAAAAGTCTGGAAACCATGCCCTGTGAGGGGAGGCTTAGGAAGGTGAGTAAGTCTGGGATAGGGAAGAGAAGGTTAAGAAGTGACATGAAAATATCTGAAAGGGTGTAATATTGAAGATGGAGCAAGTTTGTTTTCTGCTGCTCCAGAGACTCGGATACAGAGCAATGGATTCAAACTACAAGAAAAGAGATTTCAAATACACATTAGGAAGAGCTAATGTTGACAGAGGAACATGCTGTCTCAGAGAGTGGTGGAGTCTCCTTTTTTGGAGGTTTGTAAGCAGAGGCTGGATGGCCATCTATCGGGAGTGCTTTGATTGTGTCTTCCTGCATGGCAGGGGGTTTGACAGGATGGCTTTTGTGGTCTCTTCCAACTCTATGATTCTTTGGGGTAGGCTCCTTTGAAGTCAATGGGAGCTACATTTGGGTAGGAATGAAAAAAAAGAGAGAGATGAAGTGGTAGCTGGTGGTTTCCATGCCAATAGAGCAGTGGAACCACCCTGGATCTCAACCACCCAAGGTATTTAACTTATTTGGGGCTTCAGCAGCTTGGTTGGTTCCATTACAGCTCACATGAAAACTCTTCTCAGATTCACTGTCTACTGACATGGAAGATGTCAGGGAAATGTTTTGTAGCTGAAAAACTTCACATAATATAAAGATGCTAAATAAATAAATAAATAGTTCTTTAAAAGATGGCTTTATATTATAAGCATGCCACATTCATACTGATGCTTAGCCCTCCGTAAGCTGCCCTTAGCCTATGACAGAGAGAAAGAGACACACAGAGAGAAACAGACAGACAGGTAGCAACAAACAGACATGTTGTTGGTCATTCCATTTTTAGCTGGAAAAGATCTAATATGTGCAATTATTTTCTTAAAGAGCTCATTTTGTTGTTGTTGTTTTTGTTTTACAATTGTTAGAAATATCAGAACATATTTGTGTTAGAATGTAGTGATAAAGAATATTGGTTAACAATAACTTCTAGAATAATCCAAATGAAACAGATAGTCTAATGATGAAGACATTTACTAAATAGAACAAGGTCAGAGCAGGCAGAGGATTTTTTAAATGAACTGTTTAAAAATGTTTTTGATATAATGTTATCTATCTTAAATCTCAGGGGCAGAGAGGTGGACAAATAATCCAAGAAAGACAAATCTGACCAATTGTTTCACATGTCATAACTGGAATGGCAACTTGGAACAACTTGTGCATGCAGTCAGTAATACAGTCCTCTCAGTTTCCCCTAAAGTTTTAATTTTGCGGAGTTGGAGAGATGCATATTTTTGCATTGTTTTGCTCTGGGATTTTTTTTGGGGGGGGTGGGGGTGGGGGATGAAACAAAAGTAGCATGTTGCCCAGACTATTATTTGTGTATGCAGTAAGTACTAAGAGGGTTCCCTGGGAGGTTGCACAGCTGTCACGAGCTTCCACAATCATAAAGGAACCATGGTAGACTGTAGAGGTGAACAACTGGAGCATAAAAACATCAGGAAGGAATTTCAACTCCTAAGACCAAAGAAAGGGTTTGCAGACCAATTTTGAGCATCGTTCAATAGTGGCAGAAGCAGCAACAGTGGCAACAGAAACAGGCTTTTGCTGAAGAATGCCAAATGTACAGGGGCAAAAGGAGGACATTGTGTTGAAATGCCTCATAACTTGTTGCAAACAGGTTCAAAGCTGGGGAAGAGGAGAATTATTTACCCAGTGATGAAACCAATATAGTGAGGATTAATAACTTCTTGCATTGTGTGCCTTTTCTTTTTACAAGCCTTGTTGACATTACAGCACCCACTGCAAACCTACTCTCTACCCATCCTAAGAAAACTCCAAATTACTACAAACATACTTGAAGCCTCTGATGATGGTATTAGTCTTTATGTGGCAGCACACAATTAGATTAGACCCAGTTAATCAACTGTTGAATGGTGAACTGGAGTGTAGATAAATCCCACTGAGTCCAGTTGGAACTAACAATAGGATTCAGGCCAGGGTTTCCAATCTTATGTTTCTCTCTGGCAGGATGGATGTTTAACCCATTATCAATACACCACTTTTCCTTTGCACCCAAAAACATCAGGTAGGCTGTGTCCTATTTTCCCACTTGAAAAACTTCCTTGAACCTTGGGAAGCAGCCTTGGGAGGGATGCAAGTAGGTTCAGAGCAGAAAGCAGGGCTGACCAATCCCATCCATCTAATTCAGGGGTCTTTTTGCATGGCCATTCAGTCCTGACTTTAGTAATAAATGGCTGTGCTTTGCAGCACAGCAAACAAGCAATTTTTCCAATGCAATCTTGTTTGAAGACTTTGGGCAATATTTCAGCACTGTCCCACATCCACTCCCCTTTCACAAATGTTAGGCTGGAGATGAAAAATAGTCCAGCCTTGCTTAGCTGGCACTTTTAATTCTCAATCCCTTAGGAGTATCTTGAAGGAGTCATTAGGTAATGAATGTAATAGTAATGAAGCTAGCAGTCTTAAAACTTTTATTATCACCAACATATTAACACTTAAAGCAATCACATTGACAGATTCCAGTAAAAGTGTCATTTTTTCCTATTTGTTCTGCTTTTAAGAGCAACAGTGAAATAGTATAAATATCAACAACACATGTTTGTCATTGAATCATGAAGCTGGCTGGTTCTATTTCTGTCATGTTAGAAGCTTTAATTCCACATCCTTTCTGATCCCCCCACCCCCGTTTAAATACAAAACAGAAGCAAACAGCAGAACTGCCTTATAGTTCATTGGCAGGGAACTACACTGGGTGACTCTTGGGGGTCTTCGAAGTCTACAGTTGTATGACTAGGTTTAGGTATTAAAGGTAAAGATATTCCCCATTGACAAGGTTGTCAAGTTGTGTTCAACCATAGGGGGTGGTGCTCATCTCCATTACTAAGCTGAAGAGCCAGCATTGTCAGAGACTATTCTATGATTATGTGGCCAGCATGATAACACAGAACACTGTTTGCCTTTCCACTGAAGTGATACCTATTTATCTACTTGCATTTGCATGCTTTTGAACTGCTAGGTTGGCAGAAGCTGGGACTAGTGATGAGAGCGCACTCCATCATGCAGCACCTGGGCTTTGAACTGCCAGCTTGCTGATCTTGCAATCAACAGGTTTAGATGTTAAGTTGCAGATTTATGAAAATTCAGGTTTTGCTGGTGGGCCTGAAGACTGCCCAAGATCCTACGTCTGCACATAGCTCCACAAACTCAGTCCCATTGCCAAGCCCCATGAAGGGCTCCTGCCAGTGGAGTCATTAGGGAGGTACAGAGGGTGCAAACTGCACCAGATGACACTCTAAGGTGGGGTGACACCACTGATCTGAAAACATCTGCCTTTTTGGCAGAAATAGGCTGTGGTCATATGATTAAAATACATTCAAAAAATAGCAAATAATAATAAAACTCATCATCATCTTGAGTTTAGTGTGGGAATTAACCTGTTAAGCCCTGAAGTCTGTATAATGGAAGATCTCAGATTAGACAGTCTTGATCTGACCCACACATTTAAAGGTTTTGATAGCAAACTCCCTAATGTTAAAAACTGAGATCTTGGTGTTTCACCCTGATCATCCAGTAGCCCCCCTTTCAAACCTTCCATTGTTTTTGCAGAGCTGCACAGTGATTACGCTTTTGTTTGCCTGGAACTTCAGAATCCTGCTGGATGACTATTTGTCCCTTCACTCTCTTATCAGGGTGACAGAAAAGGCATGTAACTTCCATCTCTTGAACATCTGCAATATCAGTAGCTTCTTGGCCTACTTGAGACTGTCCATCTGCTTGTCCAGGCTTGGTTATGTCATACCTGGTTTATTGTAATAGCCATTGGTGCATTTGCCTTCTTGTTCTCTTTTCTCTCTGGCCTTAATTCAGATCAGTGCTATCAGGATGGTTAATAATTTCCCAGAATATTCATATCCCCCCCCCCAGTAGATCCATTCACTAGCTAAAGTTGAGGCCATTGCCCATTTCAAAACTTTTGGTTCCTGCATTTAGGATTCTGTACTCTAATTTCCTCCAGTTCCAGGCAGCTCAGGTAGCATGGTATGCACCATCTAAGAATTTAAGATCTGCAGCAAAGGGTTATTGTCTGTTCCACTAAGAGCACAGCTCTGTCAAGTCTGCAAGTCTTTCAAGATCTTACTTGTGGAACCACATTATCAATCCTCTTCACAGCAACCTCTCTGTGTACATCAAAAACTAGTTTTCAAAGACTGGGAAGACCTCTGGTACAGCTTTTCAAGCAGGACAGAGGCCTGGTTGTGGATGAGAAAAAGAAGGGAAGAAGGTTGTATCACAACCCCTCATGGAATGCTGGGATTTAGTTCTTTGATCCAAATTGTGTAGTTGTAAAAGGGCCCATTAATCTCTGCCAATGGTGCACCTAATGTTTAGCTGCACATATGTAAGAAACTATAGCTAATTTTTGACACTTTGGATAGATAGATGTATGCACTTTGTCCTTTGAAAGATGTTTGGTTTCAGTTATTTATACTGGAAAGTAGAGTGGTTTCCTCACCATTGCCCTGCTTTTTTAATACTCATTAGCCAGGGTCCAGTTGCATGAGCAGGAGGAGGGTGGAGTGAGAGATGACCAGATAAAGTTTGGAAACATTCCTTCTGAGAGATATGCTGAGTGAGCTTCTGGAATAACTGGAAAGAAATGGTTTAAAGTATTCCAAGCAAATATTGCCCTAATCCAATTCTGAGAATTGCCTTTCCTGGTGTCCTCTTCTTTTTTTCCTTTTCTTCTTCTTCTTTTTGAGTCAGGCTGATGGAACTGGCAGTCCGGCAGAAGCTCTGGCATAATGTGATAGGTGGGACAAAAACTACCTTGGGGATCTGGGTTTCAGTTTCATTGCCCTTCACTTCAACTCAATTACCCTCATATGAAAAGCTTTAAAGCTTGTCAAGCAATGTGGATGCTTTGTAAACTGGCAAAGCTCCATATCTGATGGGTAACTCTCACAATTTGTTCTGAAAGGACAGGAAAGAGAAGCCAGGGGCACAAGATTTGCTTGTATTTTCATATTATAGTGTCATCTTTGTAGTTGACTACTCACACCCTTGGTTAACTTATTATGGGCCAAAAAGACAGCCTAAATACAGTCAGTGTTCTGTATCCATGGATTCTTTATCCACAGATTTAACTATTTGCAACTTGAAAACATTCAAAAACATATAAATTCCCCCAAGCAAACCTTGGTTTTTACCATTTTATATAAGTGACACCATTTTACTGTGCTATAGTTAATGGGACTGAGCATCTACAGCAGGGGTAGGCAACCTAAGGCCTGGGGGCCGGATGTGGCCCCCCGAGGCCTTTTGACCGGCCCTAGGCCGGTCCTGCCACTGCCACCGCCACCCGCCATGATGATATTCATTATTGTTGTTATTACTTGTTCTTGGGGTTTTCTTGGCAAAATCTCCACAGGGGTTTTACCATGGCTTTTCTGGGGCTGGAGAATGTTCATGCATATATCAGACTGAGTGCTGAGCAGTTGCATCCTGGCTCTCTTTCTGAGGTCTACTTTCTGAGGACAATCAGGTACCAATTAGGTTGCCAGTTTCAGTATAACTCTCCAGAAAAAATGATCTCATGACAAAAGAATGATTTCAGTACCTCCTTGAGATATGTTTTTCTTTTTACAACTTTGCCCCACATAGGAGTTTATCACATGGGACGAATCCTGTGAAGAAACTAGATTTAAAGTGAAAACAACTCACTTTTGTGGGTTGTTTTTCACATGATGTTCTGGGTTAACCCAAACAGAAAGTAGACAAAACCTGCAATTGCAGGTTGTTTTTCAGATGACGTTTGGTGAAACAGAAATAACGTGAAAATAATCCAAATGGAAAGCCAAGAAAACCTGCTCCATTTTACTTTGAGGAACTTTGGAAAGGAAAAAGGAGCAGGTTTTGGTGACTTTCCATTTGGGTTAATGTCGCATTATTTCTCCTTTACACAAATACGTTTGAAAAACCACCTGCTTTTGAGTTTTCCCCCCCAGATGTTTAAACCCCGTTTCTGCACAGAATTTAAGCAATTTGCCTCCATGTGATAAGGTCCATAGTTGTCTTCCCCTCTTCCCAGATGATGTCCTGGAACCAATGCAATCCAAATTATAACACTGCTGTTCACCAGCTGTTGGACAGAGCTGCTCTGCTGCCCATAGGTGATGGTGGTGCCACCTAAGAGCTGACCGAAATATCTCAGAAAATCAGGAAAATGTTGCTGTTTTCTACTGAAGCTTTCTGCTAGGTGAGTGTGTGCAGTTGCCCCATGTTTAGGAGCATTCTCCAGACTGTTTGTTTCTCAATGCATGGCTCTAACTTCTCCTGCAACGAGAGCACCAGTCTGCTCATAGCTGTGAGAACAGTTTCAGTTGAATCGCAGTTGAGCCTGTCTGGAAGAAAAGACCTGCTTTAACTTGCACTGGATTTTTCCAGGGTCCCCACACATTTGCATGGCATGCCATTTTAATCCTCTGAACTAGGATTTCAGTAGAAGAGATAACAAGAAAACTAGGTTTTCTCCTGAATAGTATTAAGAAAGTAAACAATTCTTGGAGGAGAGATGAGTGGTGAATTCAGGTTTTAGTCCACACTATAAAGGAGGGCTCCAAAGTGTTGAAACCTTTCTCCCAAATAGATTCAGACCCCTGGAAAACTGCTTTGAAATTTGGACTGAAACCTGATATGAAAGCCACCAACTGCCACTGATTCCTAGAATGTTTAGAAAAGCAAAGAAGCATAAATGCCAAGTGAGGATAGTTGGTATATTAGAGTTAAACATGTATTTTTTTCAGTAGACATTTATTTTAGTGCTCCATTTCTAGACCTGTGCATTCTGTCAGTCGGGTGCCTTCTAAGAGATCAGATATTTTTTTCCCCCAGTATCACTCATGCTATTGGGCATCAAAGAAAAACTCAGGCATAAGGGAGAACAACAGGAGAAAATAGGCACAGTCACAGTGAAAAGTAAGCATGAACCCCAAGGCAAGGATTACTGTGAAGACTTTCACCAGTATCTAAAGCTAGTCCCCTTTCTGTGATTTTTTGGGGTGAGAGAAAGTGGAAGGAGAGTTGCTTCATAAGTGATTGATGTGTGAACCTGTTTTGCACACATTGTTCCAAATGAGTTTTGACAGCCATCACATTCCTAATTGCCTAGGATGGCCCATGTAAACCAGTCTAGGAAATTATGCACTCATTTTAAGTTTTGCTCCTCAGTTATATCAGAGTTGAGTTTAATCTGATTGGTTAGGTGACTCAATGGTTAGGGTGTCGTCATGTTCACAGTGTGATTCCTGACTGGCTGAGAGATATCTCCATGAAGAAGACAGGCATGTTAACAAAAGAGGGGGGTGGTCCTGAAGCATCTGAACACAGTGGAAGAAGAGGAGGAGGAGGTGGGGATGGTGACAGTGACAGCAACATGTAATTTTTAAAAAATGTTGTGTTTTTAAGATGGTTTCAGCATTTAAATGGTTTTAGCACACTGACCAGTGAATAGATATGCCAATAGTTTGAACATAGTCTAAAGAGGTTGTAATCAAGATGCAAAATTATTCCCATGTAGTTAAAACCTAAAATATGAGAATCCTGAAAAGGTGAAATAGTGCAATGTTAGCATGTTGATGAAGCAGTCAATCTAACTTCAGTGAGATGATTCATGCTTAGGACTGCAGTCATATATTCAACAGGGTAAAACATACATATATACACTAGTAAGGTCAATGGAATGGAAGCTGATTGCACTTGCAGCCAGTTTTATCAGTGAGTCAGCTAAGGTCAAAGAATTTTCATTGTTAAGTTGATTGGGTGGGAAGGCGATTTTAATAATTCCATTTGACCCCTGACTGGCCCAAAGGAATGTGTCCCAGGCCAGCTGTCTTTAGATGTGTGGTCAGTCTTTTCCTATGGATTTCTGCATCATGGTAAGAGGCACAGTGAGTTCCCATGGGAAGCACACTGCAGTACCTCCGAGTGCCCTGAAGATCTGTGCTTGTAATAAAGCTTTGTTAATCATTGCCTCCAGGCCTTGTCCTTTCCCAGTGCTTCATCCAGAGTATTCAAAAAGGAGTGGAATTTGATATGGAAAGACACCGTGGCACATTATTGCTTGGATTACTCTGCAAATAGCCTCTTTCCCACAACAGTATTTCCATTTGAGGGTATTTTTGTGTTAGTATGATCGATTTAGATTGTGCAGAAGTCAATGGGATTACCTCACGTTAGCTCTGAGTAGATTACTATCTGAACAGTTTGGGTGAGGATGGGATATAAATAGCTGTCTGAAATAAGTCATTGGGGATCTGATTAAAACCTGGATTGGAACAGGTTGAGTTTGTCAGGGCTGGGTTATACCAAAACTACTTGTGTGATCTAATATGAAGCACAAAGGTGAGATTTTCAAAGCCATTCCACACATTGTAGACTCAGAGTATTACAAACATCAGACCCCCAAAGTTGTCTATATGGAATCAGAAACACTGGTAGCCTGCCTTGTACAACATCTTATTTCACAGACTTGGATGGATCAAAAACCTCCTGCTCATGGAAATAGCCCTCCCCTGGGGGATTTTGCTGGATCCAACCTACTAACGTCTAGCTTACTTTATGAGACTAGATTAAGAGTCTAGAAGTACTTCTATGCAAACTTGAAAGTTGGCTTTCAGAAGTCAGATTGGGAACACTGGCATAAGCTTCTCCACCTCATGTTCACCATTTCTCATAAGAAATTTGTAATTAACTAAAACAAAACTGGCTACCTAGGTGCATGCTCTTTCTTCACAAAATATTTACTTTGGTTCTAAGACATTTGAGCTTCATTCCCAGTGAAAGCAATGGGGAATACATCAGGTCTAACATTTTACATTGATCTCAACAGAACCTTAAGTGCAGCTAATTAACTTGAGATCCAACCCAATTAAGTTTGATACATCAAAAAGTGGTCTGGTAATTAAACCCACCAACTTAAATTGCTCCATATTGATTAAAGTGATTCTCTAGTTTGGTCAAGTGATCCCTCAGTTAAAGTGTCCTAAACCCCTTCTCATTCTGTTTCCTCTCACCCAGTATTTCCTCTAACTTCTCTCAGACTACACAGTAACATTTTGGTTTTTCACTCCCTTTCATTGCTCCCCCCCAACAGCCCTACTGACATTGGAGTATGGAAAGATAGCTACGTGCCAGGTTGCCCCTTCTTATCTGGTCACAGTGTGTTCTCCTGAAGCAATTTTTGGCCTGGGATAGTGTGTATGTGTTTATGTGTATTTTATATGCTTTATTTTTATCAGAACAGGGATAGACAGTACATAATGTCTTCAGGCCATACTGGTTACATAGCAGATAAGGAGAAGGTGGATTTTGTACATTCACTTGCCTGGCCATGAAGCTACATTGCTTGCAGAGAAATAACTGTGGACAAAACATGGATATTGTTTCCAGACTTACATGCAAGCACCTGACTTGTGTCAACAAATTGAGATCCAAACTGAGATTTCACTCTTCATGTACTGACTGCAAAGGGGAAAGTCCATCACTTATTCTTGGTCTCTGGTTCTTTTCTTTCTGATTCTTTTCTCTACTCCTTCTTCTTCACATGTCTTTCCATCTCTGATTTTTTTTTTTTGGCTAATTATTAATAATTGGTCTTCAGTTATTTACATGTCCTCTGCTTTCAGGGCAAGATAGCTACTATCAAACTAATATTGTAGAAGAATGATTCTGTCTAGTTCTTCACACTTTACCAATAATACAGTTCTGAGAGTGTCATGCCAAAACAGACATTTTTCAGTAAATGGTGAAAACATGGGTGCAAATGTTAAATTTCTGGAATGTACCAGAGAATGTATTTAGACACTGCATGGCAAAGCAACCCAAGTGGGACTGTGGTGCTCTACTTGTGGAATGCCCTTGGAGGGCTAACTGGTGCCAATATTGGTTTCTTTTTGACATCAAGTCAAGACATGACTTTTTATTAAAGCTTTTGGGATCTAATTTATTTTTAAGCAGGGACATTTTTTTTTAAAAAAAATCTCAGCCTTTTTAATTTGTCATTTCTTGTTTCATTTGTTTAATATGTTTTTGTCTTGTTCATTTATTGATTTCAACATGGACCTGTTTAAATTCTCTATTTTGTTTTGTCTGTTTGCTGTCCTGAGATCTCATGATGGAAGGGGAGGGATAATTTTTAAAAAAAGAATAGCATAAATCATCATCATCACCACCACCACTACCATCACCACCATCATCTGGGCATTGCTAGAGAAGGTCCTTTCTCTTTTCCCAACCAACTATGCCTCCATCATGATCAAAACTGGAAAAAGGACCTCATCCTGAGATCTTATTGACCTAGAAACTCACAGGATACTATGGGAACCGAATGATGGTCCCAGGAAACAGTACCTGGTAACATTCTTCATTCTACATTCTGAACTGACATAAGTTGCAAAATTGACTTTTCAAAGAGAGACACATTTAGTATGAATTTCAATAGTCCAATCTTGACATAACTAAGCTATGTCTTCCCCTAGCCGCAGCTGCTACCTGGCCAATGTGAAAGCAAACTGAAAACAGGAGCACCCTTAATGTGCTAATCTGATTCTTCAAAGGAAGATGTATCCCATCCAAACAATTGACCTATTTTAAAATCCATTGCACCCATAACCTCTCTCCTAACTAGGGTTGCCAGATCTCAGGGCTTGGTCCTGCATCTCCAAGTTTCTGTAGGTCACCTCCAGGTTGGAGATGAGGGTGTAAATTCTCCAGTTTTGAAGGGCTCAGCTCCAGGCAAGAGAAAAGAATGATGTGCAAATCTCCAGCTCAGCTACTGGGTGGAATCTCCTGCTAAACATATTAAAGGGGGGAAATATATCATTCAGCAACAGTGGGAGTTCTTGAAGAAGGAACTGCAAAAAGACAAAAAAAGAAACTGCAGAACAAACAAATAAACAAAAACAGCCAAAACAATTCCATGGAAGAGGCAAAATGGGCAACATCTGAAAAAGCCAATGTGGATGTACAGGAAGTCAAGGAAGGACTGAAAAGAAAAAAAGAGTATGTCTAAAGAATAGAAAGAAGGACTAATCACCAAAAAAGGAATACATGTGTAGCACAGCTTGCAGGAATACTATGAGGAAAGCTACAGCTCAGAATGAGCTGAGACTGGCTAGATGAGCAAAGAGCAACAAAAGGTTTCCTCCCCCCAACAGATACACTCAAGGCAAGAGAAATAACCCCCCCCAATGCATCGGAAGGGGCTCTCTGTTGCACTGGCCATTTTAAGAGGCCAACGCTGCAATTGGCTGGGCAGGCAGGAAATCCCTCCCTTCCTGTTCTGCCCAACCAATCAGGGGATCTCGCATGCTAGGTAATCTCGCAAGATCTTTGGATCTCACGAGATTGCCTGCAAGATTTGTGGGCTATATAGCCCTTGGCTGCCATGTGGGGCAGCCATTTTTGCTGAGGCAGTCAAGAGAGGCATGGCCAGTGTGGTAAGGCCCTGCTTTTCCTAGGCCTTGCTCAGTTTATAGGCACAGCAAGGCCTGGTGTGGTTGGGGATGCCCTGTTTAATAGTGGCCTGGGTGACATTTCAAGTCCTCCGGGAGGGTGGCCCCGTGTTTTGGGAGGCCTGCAGCCTGGCATGGCCTGTTTTCCCTGTTACTCTGCCCCTTTTTGGGGGGGGGGGTTTGTTCCCTCAGGGTATACTAATTCAATAAAGGAGGTATTTTATGGTTGGCTTTAGGGGTATAGTCCTCAATTGGAACACTTTAACCCTGAGCCATTTAAATATATACATATATACAACAAAAGCAGAATAGATGGTAATACAGTCAGATGAATCCATAATTATTTTAAAAACTGTACTCAAAGATCAATGGCTGCACTTCAAATTGGAAAGAGGTCTTAATTGGAGTGTCGCAGGGTTCTGTCATAGAGAGCCATTACTCTTCAACATTTTTATCAATGATTTAGATGGAAGGGTGAAGAGAATCACTGCTATATTCATGTTTTAACTCGAAATTAGTTTAATTCTGTTTTATGGGAGGGAGGGTTGGGGTCAGGGTTGTGATTTTAACTTGTTCTTTTTAATTGATGCATGCCACTTCGATTGCTATGCAGAGAAGTGGGATATAAATAAAATTTATTATTATTATTATTAATCCTTATTAACTTTTCAGATAACACAAAACTGGGAGGAGTGGCTCACACACTGGAAGATAGGAACTGAATTCAAAAGGGTCTTAAACTAGATAAAATAAACAGGACATAAATTAATAAAATGAAATTCAACAGAGACAAAGGCAAAATTCTACATTAAGCCAAAAACAAAACAAACAAATAAACAAAAAACCCAAGTAGAGGATGAGGGATATATGGCTCAGCAGTACTATATGTGAAAAGGACCTTAGGATTATTATTGATCGTAAATTGAACATGGCCCAGCAGTATGATGCTGCAGCAAAGAAAGCAAATGCTGCTTTAGCCTGCATTAATAGAAGCATAGTTTTCAAGTTGAGGGAAGTAACAGTCCCACAATATTCTGTGTTGGTCAGATCTCATCTTGAGTAGTGTGTTCAGTTTTGGACACCTCATATTAAAAAGGATATAGACAAGCTGAATGAAGGCCAGAGAAAGAAAACAAGGATAAGAGGTACAGAGAACAAAACATATGAGGAAAATTGAAATACTTCTTTTGTTTAGCTCAGTGAAGAAAAGATTGAGGGATTGCATGATTGCAGTCTTTAAATTCTTCACGAGCTCTCAGAAAGAAATTCTTAACAGCGAGAGTGGTTCAGCAATGGAACCAATTGCCTAGAGAGGTGATGGGGTCTCTTTCTCTTGACATTTTCAAAAAGAGGCTGGCAGCTATCTGCTATGGATGCTTTAGCTGGAGATCTTGCACAGCAGAGGGCTGGACTCAATGGCCCATGAAAACCTTATGATTTTACTCTATGATTCTATTGAAGCAGCAGCTTCCTATTAAAGTAGCAATTTGCAAGGCTTAAATGGTTTCATGCTGCAATCTGCAAAGACTCTCCAGAGGGTCTATCTAGTTAGTTAGCTTTATAAGAATCAGAAAGAAAGAAAGCAATATAAGAATCAGTCCGGTAACAAACTGGGAAAAAACCCACAATACGTAAATGGCTATCAGACACAACTAGCATCATCGTGCAATTAAGGAAAGCGCTATGAAGTTTGCCGTTCACACACAAGTGAGAAGATCCTGTACAGAACCCAGCTTC